>VZTX01008269.1:704010-858030 GCA_013400915.1 Pardalotus punctatus | reverse complement strand
CCCCCCCCCCCCCCTCCAATTACAGCCTACACAAAACTTACTGTTCTCAAAAATGATGTCAGGCTACAGAAAACATGGGTCTCATCATAACCCTGAACACAGAGTTACTCAAAGACAGTAACTTTGTTTTAGAGAAGGAAAGGTACTGAATACTAAATATTCTGGAGGAGAAACCATAGCAATAGGAAGGATAGGGGCTTCTCCTACTAGGTTCTGACTCAATTCCAAAGGACAGCCAAGAGGAAATTCTTCAAGGAAACAGAGGCAGTAAACACCACATTAATACCTAGCTATCAAAAGAAATACAGAGATAAGAAAAAAATCCTTACCTGGATAAATGAAAGGGATATTAACTATCATGCAGCTTCCTTAAAAAATTCCCAAGACTGAAGCATGGCAAAAACAATTCCTCATTGAAAAACTGATATTTACTCCTTCTAGTACAACAAAAATTGGTTAAAAGAGGAATTGGCAAACATCTGCTTGTGACTGGATTTCCTGTCTCCATCTGGATTTCCTAATATTTGCATGGTCACTGTAGCACACAGCTTCAACAGTGCCAAGTTTTCCTTCAACCAATCTTGTATACTCAAAAAGTCTTGCAAGTGGGGGTAGGGAGAAAAAACAGTAGATATTGGTTGAGCTCAGAAAGCTGCACAACACAAAATCATTACCTTAAAAGAAATCTATTTTAAAAATAGCATCTGGTACAAAAACATAATTCCTAGGGCAGATTGCAGAAGCATTTCAAATACTCACATACCATTTTAATGAAGCCCCGTGCAAAATCCACCAAAACACCAAACTCACTGCTGTCTATGGCCGTATTAAGTAGGTCACACGTAACACTTTTAAGAAATGAAGTGTAAAAATTACATTTTAGAGTAAACATTTGAGACCGTGCTAGTTATCCAACAAACACTGATTTGATATTTACATGTATAAATTCAATATTTGATCTGTAGAGGTCTTAAGAAGAAAGAAATTCAGCGCAGCAGCAAAAATGTGTAGGTCTGATTATAATGAGAATCTATGTAAAGGAACAAAATGTTCCTTTTGCAAATGAGGGCATAATAAAAGGCATTTTAAGAGAGATCTAAATTGAATTCAGACAGGTTAGAATCTAGAAAATAAGACAATACATTTTAAATCCTGTTTTTATGGATTCTATCCAAGCTTCAGTGGAAACAAGTTTGGTAGGAAATGCTGCCAGTGACAGATGTAGTGCATTCTTCTAACACTTTCAGCTGCTGACTAATGAGTAGGTGTTTGATAGGGCAGTTGAAATGAAAAATGGCTCATTAATCCAAGCCTATGATTTCATGTCAAACTAGCTGAAGAAAAAAAATTCACACACTCAAGCAAAGTATTTTTCTCTACAACCTTTTTTTTGGTAGTTCTTCATTCACTAGCTGTCATGTTTCTTAATCTTTAAAATTCTACATATTAATTCAGACTGGATAATTTCTAAATATTTTTATATCATTTTATAACAATTAATATTAAAATATTTACTCACTTGATAGATCATATTTTCCTATATGAACACCAAACAACTGCCAGTTTTTGGTTTAAGAAATGTATATGCTTATGACACACATTTTAATAATTATTTTAAACATTTAAAAGAAAAATCAATACAGGAAAGTCTGTTTATGGAACACTGATAATACTTTTAAGATCAAAGTTCAAGACAAAGTTGCTAAAGTAACAGAACAAAGAGCCTCCACAGTTCCTCCACATAATACCATACGTACATTCACTGCCACCACCATACTGATATAGGGAAGGAAAATACTGCAGAAGCTTGTTCATTATGGGCTTTTTGTTTCAATAAATTAAATACAATATTAGGCACCCAAAGAACTCTATAAAAGCATGAACACAGTCAGGACCAGAAGGACAGCATTTAGCATACTGAGTTACTCCACTGTAGGTCACATACAAGGGAGAAGAGAATGATCAGTTTCACAAAACTGCATTCATTGATGTTTTACATGAGAATTAATTTGTTTTGCCTCAGTGTTTTGCCTTTTAAATTAATTATGTATTACAGCAAATTATATTTTATAGCAGCATTATCTTGTTTAATCTACCATTTTATTTTGCATAAAATTCTTTTAGCTAAACAGTGATGCTACCACCTTGCAGCCAGACACAATTCCTTAACTGTCATGCATGCACACAGGAAGCACGATTAAACTGGAAAGGCCAAAGTACTGCATCTTTGTTCTCTACATAAATTATAGGTGGCAGGAGTAGGTTTCTGCAATGAAAGTGATATTAAACATTGAGCTCTCCAATTTCAGCAGCTTATAAGAAAAATGCTCTTCAAAATCCCAAAGCAGTCCGTTAGTGCCATGAATCTCATAAATTCAATTACATTGAACATGTCCAGTCAATCTCTTTCTTATCATGAAAATAGATGCTAGTTTTAAATGAACAGGTAACACACTCTGCTTTAGTTTAAATGTATTCCAATAAGAGTTTGTAGAAATTATCAACATATATTGTTGAATTTCTCTGCAGCACCGAGAACAAAACTTGATTCAGACCTCTTCAGAAATTCTCACTTTTTCCTCCTTTCTCATGGTTTCAACAGTTTTATCAACCAAAATTTGGTTCAATTGTTTTTTTAGGTATGAGACTCAAACTAGTATCACCTCTTCCACCATTTTGATTCATCAGACTTTAAAATTGTACAGATGATGAAAACAGAGCTATCTCCTAGACAGCCATTTACAACTTAAAAACATTAGGAAAGCTTTAATAATGCTTGTCTCCCTATCAAAGTCCTATATCACAGGCAGACAAGTTGAGACACCACCCTGATGTTCTTTAACACAGAACAGAGTCAGAATTTGGCAGAACTCTGAAGCCTCTGTTTGAAAAAAACAAGAACCACACTCTCTTCGTGAAATGTGCTCAGAAAAATGACCTGTCATGTTCATTTCTTTTCCAACCTCCCTACTTTTATTGGGTGGTTTTTTTGGGTTGTTTTTGGTTTTTTAAATAGATATGACTAATAATACTTCTAATGTTGAAACCATGCTAAAGCAGAAACCAACGTCACCAGAACATCAAAACTTGGACTGCTCAAAATGTGTGGCAAGATCTTCAACAACAAAATACCAGAATCTGTTTAATCCTATCACATGCAGATATTCTACATTAGAAAAACAAATTTACACTTCTCAACACTAAAAGTCAGTATGTATGTCCACAGCAGTCAATGTAGCTCATTTTTTCCTATTGTGATAAAAACCTTTATAAGAATATTGTATCCACATTTTTGAGATCAAAAGTCCAACTCCAAGAGGTAAATAGTAACTTCTAAAATAAATTCAGAACTGTATTTGAAAATAAAAGCTGATGTCCAATCTCTGTCTTTAAGATCGTATCAAACAATGTTCACTTTTATCTGAAAAAACCCCAAAACCCCAAACAAAGCCAACAAAAAAAACCTAATCCCAAACCCACAAACTAAATCACGACACCGACACTCCAGGAGGCCTTTATACGGTTATAAAAGGATTTTACTCAGCTTTTAAATAGTATATAGAGAAATGCTACAAAAAAGTGTATTTTTGAATCGTGCCCAAATTTACATATGCATGACTAACATATGTTCATTGGGAAAGTTTGCAATGTTTTAGAATATTAAGTAGTACTGACTTATTTTTTCAAATTTGTTATTCTAGCACTGACAGAGAACATTATTTTAATGACTATTACTTGTAGGTTAATGTCAGATTTGTGACACAACCGTATATCGCATAAAACATTTTATCCTAGTCAGGGTGTTTTAATATTACATTAAAAAATCCTCTTTGCAACATTTTTTTACATATTGTAAAGATTCAGAGCCCCTCCTTAAAAATCTCACCACTTTGTACAAAGTTATCTTTATTTTACAGTTTACTATATTTACTGTTTACTAAAATCAGCACATTCTTGCAAAATAACATGTACAAATACAAGTACATTCACCTGTTTGCACAGTTGAAAATCTCATTTATCATGAAAAAATTACCCATAATGCAACAATGAATTCAAGCTTCTTGCATAAAGCTGAAGTGAATAGCTGCAAAGAACACAAACCCCTTCCATGTGTCAGTAGTCAGGTATGTACAAGCTTGGATACGATACTTTAAAAATATATTTACATAATAATACTGAACACTTATGCTGTTTATTTCATACAGAACATATTTTTAAAATATAAAATGTTTAAACTTTATATTTTTAAATTTTAATATTTTGTATTTAATAAACTAATTTTAATATATCCTAAATGATAAACTGCTTTCTTAGGAAACCAAAAATGAAGAAACTGGTAAGTTTCTGAAGGCTGAAGCACCCTTTGCCACTTATATTTGATATAACCAATACACTAATATGCAAGCTTTCAAACTACAGTAAAATAAAACACACCTGTAAATCCAGTAAGTAATTTTTTCCCAATAAACAACTTGGAACAAAAATAAATTTTCTGTAACTGAAGTACCTGTGCTACCAATATTAACTAACAAAGGGAACCGCATAAGTGGAAATCAACACAGCACAAGTTGGTTGGCACAGAATTTTTCTTTTTTTTGGTGAAAATAGGTAAGATCTTTTCCAGACGTTTGACACTGTTCTGAAGGCACTTCTCCAAAGATACTTCTGGGTTATCTGTGGGCAGATAAGATACCTGTTCTACCCAACTAAATCAGGTTGCATTGCACTGTGCTGCAGGGAGCTTCACTAGCTTGCAGCTTTCCTAATACATGGATCTTGATGTTGCACAAACCAATTACATCAGAGACTTCTCTTTTTTACGGTCAGCTCTATTCTTAGAGCCTCTTAATTCATAATCTATTTCCTTTTCTTTGTGCATTATCTGACCTGTCCTGTTCCTCCGTTTCCTGGATGAGCTGAGAGTGCATAACATTAATCATAAGTTGCTCCAATGAACACAAATCATACCACACTAATACTAGTCACCAGGGCAAATACGCTGGTATTTCCAGAAGCTTATCATCAGTACTTTCATGCAACGCCCAAGAGAAAGTTTGCAGCATGCCTGAAGATCAAAAAAGTATTTCTTAAATAAGAAACCTTGATGAAAAGCCACCTTGGTAGCTCCTCCTTTCCCTTCCACTATTTCAAGGGATCTGCTGACGTCATCTCCAGACCCATGGCACAGACGAAAGGTGGTGGTCTCACCACTACCACAGCTCATTTAGAACTTACCAGTTACAAGCTTTCACATATTTAATATGGACCTTAAAGTATGCAAAGACAACCCCACTCTATATTTTGTGCTTAAAATACAGTCTCATGTAAAGTACATCACACCACACAGTCAATGCAATATTTGTAAGAAAATACACATCTCTTGCTCTACTACAGACAAAAGAAAGGTTCCCCAGGTACTGTAGCCATAGAAATACAGCCACCTGTTATGAGTAACAGGAATTTGAAAGCTGGCTAAGCACAGCTAATGTGAAGGAACACTATGTTCTTCCCAGCACTTCATAGAAGTCAAACCTGTCTTAATCATTTCAGTCCTTTAAATTACAGCCTGCCAGTCCAATTTAACTCCTGTCCAGACACAGACATTAAACAACACAATTAAAGAGGTCCAAAAAGAAAGTTTCCCAGATTCACTTGAACCACTCAATGCACATCAAGTAAGTATCTCTGTATCTTTTAGAGGAATAGCATGACTGGCCAACAGTATTCTCAACACCCCTAACGGTTGGAATTACATCAGGAGTAAGCACATGCAGTGAGCACAGCCATTATGCAGACACCTGATATGATCCATGAGACTGGGTATAGCTTGATAATAAAGCTATTACTACCTTTATTAATAAAAGGTGGCAATTACTACCCCTCACTAGACCAACAATTACATCAGTGGTCCATACCAAAGTCTGGCCCTTGACAGCCTGGGGACATACACAGCACCAGGCATCCAGGAAGAAGCTCAAGATCTTTTCTTTCCTTTCACTTGAGGGGGGGGGGGGAGTGATTACAGACTCAAGGCAATTACAATGCACAATGCTCCTACCATTTCTTCACATCTAGGTACACTGTGTCAAAAAGTGATAGAATGCACTGAGAAAGTTCAGTTTTTAAGGATTTTTTTTTTTTTTTACTCCTCCAAAACCAAGCAAGCATTCTTCTGCCCTTCCTTGGCCTACCGGTTTAAACTGTAACACAGCCAAGTTGGAAACAGATCTTAAACTTCACCTTTACCACTGTAAGATGGATTAGTTCTCCCCTCTCCCATCTGCATTTTCCCTTTTTCCAGCTCTCTGTCCACTCTGCTTCTAACTGCATGCTCAGTTCTGGTATCTCTGAGCTGCAGTCCCGGGCGCTACCAGAACCACTATATTTAAAATACGACCAAGAAACAAATGTTTTTCTTTGTGGCTGAGTCTTTGAACAAAAGGTTATGCCAGTCAATGTGGCTGTATGCATAACTTCTTATAAAATTCACTACTTTAATTCAGTGTCTTTTGCTTATGTCACTCATGCCCGGGACGTCAAAGCTCGTCCATGAGTCTTCTATGTCAGTTTAAAAGACAGAACATATTATTCATAATCTGGGGTGCTAAATATTTATATTAAAAGTTTTAATAAATAGATTGAAATTAACTAATTAAATAAGCAGTAGCTTAGTCTGGAAATATTATAAACAACATCTTGTATATAGGCTGCTACACTAACATGATGGACACTATTTCAGATTCTTTTTGTAAAAACAGTATCTGTGTGAAGAGATGAATCTTGCAATCTAATTTGATCTGTATGAAATGCAGTGTAATTCAGACAGGCCTAAAAGCAGAATTTGTTTTCTTAATATAATGTATTAGTGTTTCTTAAAAATAATGACTGGAGGTAAGAAGTCTTATCCCCCATAATTTCACATTGCCTACACCAGTACTACTCAACATTTCAGTGATCTATTAGGCTTTCACTGCCAATCTTGAACACCAGAAAGCAGTACACACTGCACTTCAAAACTGCCTTTTTTTTTTTTTTTTGTTTCCTCTAAACAATTATTTCAGAGCAAATAAAGATGATAAAAGCTGGGTAAGTAAGAGAAGATGTATCAATTATCATCACCTTTTTGTCACAGATGGAAGTAAATATAATTCTAAGAGATAACAAAGCCTTAAAATTGACAAAGGAAAAATTCATGTGGACTAAAAAGACACCATTCTCCTTGACCCATGCTCAGGAAAAACAGACCCATAAATAGTGACAGTCCAAGTCTTCCAATAATGTCAAGAGAAATTTTAGTACAGACAAAGCAAGGTTTGAACACACTGCACTGAGGACAGATGCCTAGTATTTTGTAAAGAGAGCCCAAATATTCTGCTTTTATGCAAGATGAGTGAATATGCTGTCACACAGACATTGCCTATAGTGATTGCCAAGAAGGCCACATACTGGAAGTCCTCAAATACAGCTAAAACAAAAGAAAACCCACCCAATGCAAGTATGAGCAGTTTGCATATGTGCATACTCAATATATTAGGTATGCTGTCCAGATATTAGAAGTATGATACCTGAGATTCTTCTCAGTCTCATGCCCAAATTTCCCCATAATAGTGATTTTACTTTGAAAAGACATACCTTTTAAAGCTGGCAGTTTTTGAAGCTCCCTGTTATTGCTAACATTAAACCTTGAAGAACTCTGACGTTTTTCCTTCTTCACTACTGTCTGTGGTGCTGGTACTTTGATTTTAGATAGTTGTGCTGGGGGAGGAGTGCTATTTGATTTTTTGTTTGACACCTGTTTAAAAAGAAATTATAGCAGTTAATTGCAGCTGAACTTAGAGAGAAAATCTTCTAAGAAGCCATTTTAGTCACAGAAATAACTGAAAATTAATATGCTTTTAATTAAACTCTTGTACCCATCATCCTCTGAATGTATTGCTACCTATTGTTCTGCTCATCATTTCAGCATTCATTTCTGTACCCTAGCCCTCATACAGATGGGAAGAGACCACCTTGGTACATGCAGTAGCCCATTTATTCGAAGTTACCAGACAACTGAAATGAAATGATCAAATAATGTAGTTCCTCAGCTACTCTCACCTTTCCCCCTCTGAGTCATCCAGGTCTCCAAGGTATTTAAACTCATCTTCAAAGGGATCACAGAAACTTTTCTATTTACAGCAGGTGAACCTTTCACTGCCTATTCATCCTGTGCCTTGCAGTGAGGGTCCTAAGCTTGGCCAGGACAGTCAGGCTTCGATATAAAGTTAAAGGAGTGAGTCTTACTATGATAGTACCTTTAACAGCTTCTAAAACATACATTAAGATTTGTAGTGGTTTACTGCCTACTCAAAGTAAGTTGCTTTTACTGTAAGAATCCTTTTCAAACTGTCACTGTACCTCTGTACAAAGTTTATAACATAAACCCAAAAAATGGTTCCCACTATAGGTTTCCAGTTTGCTGCAATTTCCCTGACTACACTTGACAGTACTCTCTCTCGAGCTGAATAAAATGCATCATTAACAAAAGCCTGTCAGAACTTGTGGTGCTGCCTTTCTGATTCCTTTTTTTGAAGGAGGAAAAGCAGGTTTAAAGGAGGCAATAGTTAACAAATAAAACATGAATAATTTCATGGCATTCATTACAATAATGATAAAACATCTAGGAGTGATCTACACTAAAAATATAGAAACAGCTGACAAGGACTTCTTGCTGCAATATTGTAATTCATTTTGCAGGCCCTTAATTCGCTGTAGAAGTCTCCCAAATTTGCAAACTAGAAGCACACACATCTTAAAATATACCTTGGCACTTTTTCCTTACAGCAAAGTCCATATTCTTTTCAGAAAGTGCCCACAAGATAAGAAAGAGGGAAAAAATCAGATGGGAATGGGATTCATTATGGAAATCGGGTTGTAACATTGGTACATTGGCACTTTGACTTGATTTAATTATAATTTTGTTAAGTATAATAGGTATGAAAGCAGTGTCATTCCTGCATGAAATAACATTTCATAGAGATATTGCTAAAACAAGAGAAAGCAATTTTCTTCATGTTCTAAAAAGTATTCCCAGAAAAGCTTATTCATCAACAATTTGCATAGTCTTGTAGTGTATACATTCAGTGTGCATGGAAATGTTACCATACATAAATATCTACCTTTTGAGTTTCCAAGACAGTAATTTCATTCAAATTTTGTTCTAGTAGCATAACTGGGAAAGAATATATGCTTCAAGAATAGATTAACAATTGTATTATGTTATGCACGCAGTACTTAATATATCAAAGATGACTTAAAGCAACATTTAGTTTTCATTAAACACATTTAAGATGACCATTTTGCAAATTTAATATTACAAAAGCAAAACCTCTTACAGCCTTATAGAAAAAATAAGGGGAGACAGTACAGTGAATATTAGAAGCCTCAGTTACTAAAAGCACTCTAGAACTTGTTCCAGTAAAAACAGAATACATCAGCAAGTTGAAAGCATTTATATACCTGCTACATTGCATTTTTCAGAGTATTCCACTTTTTAATCCCAAACACTAAATGCTTAAAAATGTTTATGCTGAAACATCAGTGATCTGCAAGGTAATTTCTGTCCATTTAAAATGCATTACAAATAAAAATATTAATGGACTAAGCTAAAAGAAAAACAGCACTAAGAATTAGGAAGCAATGACTTACCATGTATTAAGCAATAAATGCTAATTAAGAAGCATTATAAACATTATTACTGCACAGGATTCTGTACTTTCAATATTGTTCTTGAGCCTAATGGTGTTTTTCTGAAGTGGCTGCTTTCCACTGCCACCTGTATTTTTTCATTACTTGGAACAGGAAAAGCTGTTTTCCTGTTTCCTCTATTCCCAAACAAAGTCTCCATTTCAAATTAACAGGTGCTCTCATGTGCCTGCATACATGCACACACAACAGTACAGTACCCTAAGGCAGCATACACCTCAAGGAAGCAAGTCTTCTAAATTGCAGAAAAATTCTAAAATTAGCCAAAAATGGTTATTTAAGAGGATGGGTAACATTTCCAATTAGAAATGTTGAAAGGAAGCATTTTTTGTTGCTATGGCAACTTCCCATCTAGAAGTGATGACTCCAGAGTAATTCTAGCCCCGAATCACTGGACCATTTATCCAACAGATTTCCTCCTTCTTCCTACCATGAAGCATGA
The DNA here is from genome assembly GCA_013400915.1 of Pardalotus punctatus. Taxonomy (NCBI): domain Eukaryota; kingdom Metazoa; phylum Chordata; class Aves; order Passeriformes; family Pardalotidae; genus Pardalotus; species Pardalotus punctatus. The sequence continues at coordinate 847,844 of VZTX01008269.1, read as the reverse complement.
TCACCCCTGCTTTTCAGTCATGCTCCAGTCAGCCAACACATACCAGAAAGCTGCCAGAATAGTTTCTAAGTCATTATTATTTCAATGCCATGCAGCTGTACCCAATGACCTCTGCAAGTGGCACTATGGGACTACCACAAGAGAGGTGGCCTCCACAGAGCTTGCAGACAGCATTGGATAGAAGGGCACCTGGAGAAAGTGAGTTAAGTCAACTTAAGCCACAAAGCTCAGCAATTTGAACCACACCTCTTTAAAAAAGGCAAACAAATTCAGACTAACAATTCTGTGTATTCATGTGCCAAAGATTTCAAGGTAAAACACCTATGAAAGTACAGTGCTTCTTAGTTCAGATTGAAGGGCCCAGCTCAGCTTCCTGCCCCCAGTAACAAACCAAACTACCACAGACACCACAACTCCCAAGAGTAAGTGATGGACATTCTGCTACATCAGTGAACAATTCAATGTATTTGACACCAGAACAGTGGTGTCAAATACATTGAAATTGAAAACTACAGATTTTGTTTATCAATTCTCTTCCTTTGACTAGAATAAGAACTACCTATTCTTCCCCTTTTTCTGGCAAACAGCTCCCTCCTACCCAAATGTTTATATAGACAGACCCATTCAATTCCGAAAGTGCTGATAAGCATCTAAAAATGTGCACAAACTGCTCTGGAAAATGTCAGATTGAGAATGTTTCTTCAAATCATTATTAAAACACAACCCTCAGGTTTTCTGATAAATTTATTTCTGGAAAGCTAGAGCTTTACATACCTCAATGAACATTAAGACAATCTGCTAAAGTGTGATTCCAACTTTTAAATTCTGATTTTAACAACTGAAAGTATACAGTTTATGTCCCTCAGTGCCCTTGACTAAGCTTAAAATTAATTTGAGAGAGTAAAAGGTGGGAAGGACAGAAGGTTTCTTGCCAGTCACAACAGTTCGAGGTAGATAGTCCTTGTATCCCTTCACCGCTTGAGTCCTGCATCAAGCGGGGATGTGGTACATTCCTTGTCGTAACATCACTCTTTTGAGCAAAGTTGGATCTTTCACTCCTCTGACATTACAGCAGGCAGGTATAGATAAGAACACAACAGTAAGTTTGCAACCAGGGAAAGAAAGATATGAGGACACCAAGCACATCTTGGTCTCAGCCAGTTACAGCCAATTTTTCTTTTTAAATTAAACTGATCACCATCAAACATCCCACAATGCACTTTCTACTTCTGGACAACTATCTAAGACATAAGAGAGAGCACAGTGGGACCTGAAAGGAGGATCCACCCTGCATCCCATGTACCTCAATAAGTCTTTCAGAAGTCCCTATTCCTCCCTTTCTGACAGTCTCCCAAAACTGCTGTTCAAGCTACCTTGACAAATACGGTCAACTGGAAGAACTCTGTCTGACCTTACCTTTAAAAGCACACTCACTAGTAACTGAATTAGACCAAAGGATTAATTCAGACAACAGACTAACAGACAAAGCCTTCTGATCCACAAAATCAAAAGCCAAGCCAAGCCTCAAGTGGGGTCAACTCTATAATGATGCAGCAAGCTTGCATACTGCTTTCTAAGATAAACTGGTAAGAGCAGAGTGAGGATTCGAAAATGACAGTAAAATCACTTTGATGAATCTGTCATTAAAAGACTTTAAAAAGTGGATGGCTTACTAGTGACAAAAATTAGATCACCTAAGCATAAGACAATGGAGATTCTCTGCCTGAAGAAACAAGGTGCTCGGCAGCACCCTGTATGGTGTTTCTTGACACAGACCAGTCTAACACTAATCTGCAAATTTCTGCCTTCTAATAAGTATGACCACTGAATTCAAGTTCATATCAGTGTGCTCACCATGCCACGATGGCAGCAGCAAAACCTTAAGAAAAAACTCTGGACTATGAAATCTGGATAGGTGAACCCTGTACCAATTCACATGATTAAGGTTTCCTGTGATATAAAAGTACACAGAGTGAAAAGCATAGAACACTTTAAAAGAATCATCAGACTGAATCTGAAACAGAGGGGAAATCCTTATTTTAATGCAGAATTAATCCATCCCTTCTTTTTCTTTTGGTATGGTAAGTAGCCTCCATAGACTTATTTTTCATTAAGATAAACAGAGGTCTGATCTACAACACCCAGACAAGCTTGTTTCTTGCCAAGACAGCCTCAGAATGCTATGAAAGCATTCTGGATTACATCTAAAACATACTTACAATGAAATTGAAATACAGGTTACTGAAACTAAACAAAGATCATCACAAAACATGAAAGGGACATTAACAACTTCATTTTCAAAACTGTATGCAGGCCCAGTATGTAACCAAAATAATTTGGTTAACAGGTTGAGGCTTAATACATAATCAGTGTAATTAGGCTGAGAAGCTGAATTCAATTTAAACTCTTGAGATGAGAACTGAAATCAAAGATCAAGGAGTCAAAATGGGCGGAAAGCAGTTAAACAGCCTTCCATGCATTGTTTTCCCCTCTGCAGTAAATGTCAAAGTAGTGTGAAAATCTCTGAACACTCCAGGAATCTTGAACACTACCACAGAGCTCTCTCCTTTGCAGATCTTCATTTACTGTTTTGGGGGTGGGAACAAGGACAGATCATATCTGGCATATAGCCCAGCTGCCATCAACCTGGTAAATATATCCACATCATACCTGCAGGAAGTGGGCTGGTGATGTTATATTAGCAGCTGGGACCGAGGCAAGGTGTTCAAGACAACACACTACCAGGAAAGCAGTATTTGTCAGCTGATTTCAATTCTGTGTTGTTAACAGCAGCAATTCAACATACCTTCCAAGAGGATAACATCAGAATAAACTCTTGTTATTAATGGTATTAAAGACAAGGCCTGACAGAGCTATCCATACAGCCTACATTAATTCTAGTTCATGCAAGTAGTGCTCAATCACTAGCAGAGTTTATTGTGGAGAAACTAGTTATGATTTTTAACATCGATGTTTTCAATCTACAGACTATACAAAGCTCGATACAGAATCCACCAGACACATAAAAAGGAACTCTGATCCATAAACAACACAGCTAAAAACAGCAGGAAAAAAAACATGTTTAGAGGGTACTATTTTGGACAGCAGATGCTTCTGAAGTTATTTGTTGAAGATTCTTGCTACTGTGCCATTACTGTTCACTAGTTTTACCATCACAAGAGAGTTTGGACAGATAACTTACAAAAGAGTCTCAGAGAGGTGCTAAAGGCTTTGGGTGGTTTCACACAGATGCAATTTAGATGTCTATTGTTTTTCCTCAACAAAATCATTAGCCAGAATACCTGGATTGGCTGCTAGAATGATCTTTGCAGCTGTCTTTCTAGCAAATAGCTTATTATTTTTAAAGACTCTCGGGAGTTGAGATTACTGCTGGACTATCCAGTATGTCTCAGCATACTTTACTATGTTTTTAATATAGCAAGAGCTGTATCCTAAAGCTTTGAGGATCTATGTTGTTATTATGATAAGCAAAAAGATTAACTTTTCAACAGGACAGTGATGACAAAGTTTATATATTTTAGCACATTGTAATCAGCACTCACAGATTTATGTTGTAGTACTTGTTTAACAACCATGATCTTGCATTTACATACAGCAGTGGTACTGCTAGCTATTCTCAATGTCTATCTATGGAGTTCCATTAGTGTTTTGCCAGAGACAGCACGGAGTCTGTTGAATTGCATCAGCGACGGAGATGTTTCCTACAAGCAGTGAAGGCCATCTGGCCCTCTTTGCTGTGGATGGGTGCCCACAACAAACCTTACAGTCACAAACCACTTTAGAAGACTGATCTACAGCTTGCTGAAGCTCTTCTGCCTTTTTGCTGCTGTTTACTTTTCACAACACAAAGCATTTCTTGTATTTCCTGTTAGCTGCTTATACACTGGGCTCAAATTTTATCTTCTGAAGAATTGTATCATCACAGCTCTGTGAAACAGATTTGACTTGCAACACACAAAGTCAATCTGATGTCTCAGCTCAGTGTGCTGCATCCTCGACATTAATACACTATAATTTTATATTCACAATTAAATATCAGTAGCATAAGACTTGTTTTCCATTTGCTTCTTGCAAACTTAATTTTGCTTTAATTAGTTTACTCCAGGAACAAGCTGATATTTGATTCCCTTCAGTCAGAGCTCAGATCTGCAGCCCAAGGTTGCAGAGTACTGGCAAAGATGAGAGGGTGCCCAGGCTCAGACTTTAAGAGGATTCACGCTGCTTTGTGTTTGCTGAAACACCACCGTCAGTGAGCACCTGGTACTTCACAAGAAGCAGCAAAGCAACATTTGTTTCCTAATGTATCTTTTATCATGAAACTTCAAAGCAACAAATGCCCTTAGGGAAAAAAAAAAAGTTACCTGCAACCACCAGTTAGCTCATTAAATAGGATTTAAACTAGATAATGTCCTAAGCATTATTTTTAAACATTTATATTAATACAGGGTTGAAGAATCTGGATAAAGGATGGCCTAGCTTAAATTACTTTAATTCTTGATTTTCATTTATAATTTCTGACGACCCTGAAACATCCTTTTGTTTAAAAAAACCCCAAAACAACAAAAAATACCTTTGTGCTTTTTAGACATATATATATGTACATACACATATATATGTAAGGCTCCCACATTTGCAGGAAATCATGCACTAAGTCATTCACTTTAGGCACCAACTCCTATACTCTACTGTAAATTTTAATTATATATAGCTACTGATGAGCTAAGGCTACTACATGTGTGGCTTTACCACTGAGGTCTGTATTTTTGTGGTCCCTGCTCTATTCATAGAAGCTTCTCACTTCACACACTCACATGGAAATCTTTTTTTACTTTGCCTCCTGCCCACCAATTTGGTATTTGTATTAGATGCAATTTGAGAGTTGACAAGTAACCTGGTCTAGTGGAAGGTGTCCCTGCCCATGGCAGGTGAGTTGGAACTATATGATCTTATAGGTCTCTTCCAACTCGAACTATTCTATGATTCTATGAATAATAAACTTAACTGCTTCTACAGAACTGTTACACAAAATAATTTCATCTTTGGCTCTCATCATGCTTCTATTTTACATGTCACTAGAGAAGCTTACTTGTCAGTATTTCAGACTGCTAAATTGAGCAATGATAAGGAAGTATATAAAAGTCACTATAAATGTGTAGCAAATTATAATATTTGGCAGTCATCTTTTAAGAAGTATGTTCAGGAATAGGCCAGGATTTTTTCCTAGTTTTTGTTTGGCTGGGTTTTGTAAATGGCCCTCTAAGCCTGTTGCAGGGAATGACACACAAACAAAAAACCCCAAGGCTACCATCCCACTTCTAGGATTATAAATTTATTCTGGTTTCAAATGAAACTAAGGAGGAAAAAAATACATACAAGGTATGTTTTCAAAGTCTGTGAACATATGGTTAGATTCAACAGCTACCTGTTTTTTCTAACCGTTTGTATTCTCTAACAGATAACTACATCAATAATTCTGTATTACAGATGTGTTAATGTACAACTGAGCACTCTCTGAGTGGTAGGCCTTAATTCTTATGAAAAAATTTAAGAGAAGCAATTTGAAACAAATGATGAAAAGGTTGTTTTCAGTTTACAAAATGTTGGTATCCATTTCTGAAAGTCACTTTGCTCCTTTTGATTAGAACAATCTTTACCTTCACTGTGGTGCTGCTTCCATTCAGGAAGGATTCAGAGAGCTTAAAAACATGATTAGGAAGCAGAGGATAGCAAGTACTAAAACCACACACAGTTCTCACACCTCATATGTTACACAAGTAGTTGTCAGCCTTGTGTAAGAAGTAGAAGGGCATAAGATCCTGTTTTCAGAAGCATCCCATTTTAGGTAACAAAATACTTGTATACAGCAGTGTTTGGTACACTTTAATAATTCCATTAGTTTTAAAAGCATAATATTAAAGTTACATAACAAACACTGTTAAGGTAACTCCTCCAATATTCAGTATTAAGGTGCCTTTGCCTGGAACACAGAAGGAAATTCCAGTTCCCCAAACCAAAAAGCCAAGATGTCAATAAAAATTGGAAATAAGAAAATTACAGATGTTAAAGACAAACAAAAAGTTGCATAGATGCTCTAAGAGTAACACGTATGGCATCTCTCTACTCAGCAAATAGCTCCTCATTTAGTACTAAGGGTGTATACACTTAAGTATTTTTTAATGCTTATATCAACCCATCAAAATAATCTTTCTAGGAAAGAAAACCAACTGCAAGCCATGATCAAAAATTAGTTTTCCAACGAATTTTATGAAGGAGTTGGCACACCAATTTAAAACCAAACAAACCCACTCCAAAGCCCACAGACTTTATTTTGTAGCAGTTATATCCAATTAAAGAGAAAATCCATCCCAACTTCGTATACAGTTTTGGTTTAAAATCCTGTTTCACTAATGTTACAAGTAAAATCCCAAACTAATAGCCTTAGAAAGCTACATAAAAGGTCTAGCACTGCCTGTTTACAGTCCTTCCATGGTTCAAACTTCAGAGGACAAGCTGTTTGAAATTGCAATTTTATTTCATAATATATTTCTTCTTCCAAATGCAAGACCACCAATTTTAAGACCACATTTATCTGCTACTGCATGGGATACTGACTGATGAAAGCACTGGCTATTTTGCCTGTCCAGCTGGGGCACACTACTGAGCACATACTGAGGAGAAAAACAAGGGCCCAGCTAGGGTTGTTAAGAGTGAATACACCTGTTTGTGCTAAATGTATCTCTTTGTAAAGGACACCAGCTTCTAGGAAGAACAAGTAAAGAACAATCTTACACTTCAAGATGATGAATGCAATGTATCCAAAAATGCAATGCTACTGAGTTACAGAGACTGCCCAACTGGTGTGAAGTTGAGACACCTGAAGGATGGGATGCCATCCAGAGGGACCTGGACAAGCTTGAAAAATGGGCCCATGTGAATTTCATGAGGTTTAACAAGACCGAGTGCTGGTGCTGCACCGTGGTCCAGGCAACTTTGGTATAAATCCAGGCTGAGGATGAACGCATGGAGAGCAGCCCTGCCCACTTCTGGGCAGTCCTTCAACTTGGGGGTGCTGCTGGATGAGAGGCTGGACATGACCCAGCAATGTGCACTGGCAGCCCAGAAACCACCCATGCCCTGGGCTGCATCCAGAGCAGTGTGGGCAGCAGGGCAGGGAGGGGATTCTGCCCCTCTGCCCCACTCTGGTGAGACCCCACCTGGAACACTGCATCAGCTCTGGGGTCCTCAGCACAGGAAGGACATGGACCTGTTGGAGACAGTCCAGAGGAGGGACACCAAGGTGAGCAGTGGGATGGAGCACCTCTGCTATGCAAAAAGGCAGAGAAGATCGGGTTTGTTCAGCCTGGAGAAGAAAAGGCTTTGGGGTGACCTAATTGCAGCCTTCCAGTACCTGAAGGGCACCTACAAGAAAGATGCGGAAACTTTTCACAAGGGCATGTAGGGACAGGAGAATGGGGAAACAGCTTTAAACTGAGAGTAGGTTTAGAATTAATATCAGGAAGAAATTTTTTATTGTGAGAGTGGTAAGGCACTGGAACAGTCTGCCCTGAGAAGTTGTGGGTGCTCCATCCCTGGAAGTGTTCAAGGTCAGGCTGGATGGAGTTCTTAGCAACCTGATCTAGTGGAAGGTGTCCCTGCCCATGGTAGAGGGATTGGGACTAGATGGTCTTTAAGGACCCTTCCAACTCAAACCATTCTGTGATTCTACAACTGAACAACAATAATGGAAAAGACCTAAATGATGGATGCTTTACATAAGTGATAATAAATATGTATCTGTGACAAGAAGGTATTTCCAGAAATTATTTAGGAGTAGTCCTAATACATGTTAACAAGGAGGAGAAAACAACCCCAGAACTTCCTCCCCTCCCCAATCCTCAACCTCCTCTGTTGTAGTGACTAAATGAACTACCAAATTAGTACTTACATATGCCAAGACTTTAAAGTATAACTTAAAAAAATTCTGAACTAGAAAATTCTAGTCTCAAACTGGACACTGTGTAACAGTCCCCATGCACCATCTTCAAGATCAGGTATTTTTGTTTCTCAGGGTAAACAGCACCACAATGAAAATCACAAACATGAGAAAAATAAGCCACACATACAGAAAATATATAGTCAGCTTTCTAAATAACTTCTGCTGCTGATCACAGAAACTTGTTAACAAAAAATAATGCTGGATTTATTACTTTTGTCTATTCCTTGCTTTCATTTAAATATTAGGACACTTCTACATATGATCTCAGCTAAAAAAGCCATGCAAAACCATTGACACTGCTTCTACTCCCCATTCCTTTTGTAATTTCTTATTTTTAATGAAAGTGACAATCATATGTGTTCATATAATCAGAAATCAGTAAAAGTAGTAGTGAGAATACTGACAGTCTCTCCTCACTATGTGCTGGCTAATATAGGAAAGGTTATCATGGAAAACTGGATAGTCACCTCTCCAGGTTCTTTCAGATGGATGAAAATTGTTACTTCTGCTGAAGTGTTTTGAAGATGGCCCATTAAACAGAGATTTCTGTAATTTGTCGGCAATTCCATGTACTGAAAAGTATTATCACTATGTTGAGTAGCTTAAGAAATTAACTTTCAAATAAAAAAGGCTTCAAAAAGCAGGGAAGAAAAGCTTCTGAAAACAAAGCCTTACAAAATTTCTGCACTGGAAGCCATTACCAGTAATAAACCTACTGAAAAGTGATGGCTGTGAGACAGTGGCAGGATAGAAGCATGGATCAGCACTTAAAGATTTTAAATTCTTTTTAAAATTGGTTTCAGCAGTGATTATAGTCCAACATCTGCAACACATGCTGTCAATAAATCCATTTCTTTGCACAGCAAGAAAAATGGCTAATACAATTTGCATTTTATTACGTTTTGTCTATATTAAAAAGAAAAAAAAACAACCCATAACAAAATACCTTTAAAGTAGAAAGAACCAACCAGGGCAGCACATGGAAACAACAAGATAATACACAAACACACATATGCTCCTCAAAACCACATTAGTCTTCCTTTTGCTTTTCTGCATGGCAGAAGAATGAGTTATGATTTCTGTTCTCATTTGCTGATAGTCACCAAGCCAATACTTTCTCAAACAACAAAAATAGTCATTGCCTTCTACAGGCTACTCAGCATCTGAATTGAAAATTAATACAATTTTAAATTTAAAGTTTAATGCCATCTTAGGCCAGTCCAGCTAGACCCAGAAGAAGCTATCTCTCCCAGTCACCTACTTTTACATTACTATTGTCTTGTATGAAAGGCTACCAGCTACTTCTGACCCTTCCATCCCCCAGGTGAACCACAGCAGTGAATTAATTGTCCTTGGCTGTTCCAGTGACTGATGGAAAGTGCAAGTTTTAGCACATACTCTCCCACAAAGAAAAGTCAGAAATAAAAAGTATATAGGGTTAAAATTTTAACTTCCTTCCTCTGTGGTCATATTTGAAAACCACTGGTGAAACACTGCACTTGAATTTTTTTAGGTGTTAGGTTAGGTTTTTCTAGAGATAGAAAAAGGTCATGTTTTTCAACAGTCATTAACTATCACCAAGTCATCTTTTCCTAAAAAAATTAGACTGTCCATAAATTACTACTGCCTTAACTCAAAAGGAAACCTCCACACCCCTGTGATAAAACAGAACTCTACAACAAAGCTTATCCAGGAGACAAGCAACTTCTTCAAAGGCCAGTTAGATCACATGGAATATGTCCACAAGTTACCAAAAGCTGGAATAGCCAATCCCCAAACCTAGGGGATTTAATTTTCACTATTAATTTTTGGTGCAAGTATAGCTTTTGGGCACTTTTAAACACAGGTCCCAAGAATTTAGTAAAGACACTACTCCCATAGAGAGGAAAAACAATACACAACAGAGTAAGTTTTTGTTCACAACTTGAAGACACTAATATTCTGGACTAACAGCTGAAATAAGAGGTTACACTTAAAGGAAGAGATTCAACTGTTCTGGCAATTATTTAGTCTAATTTATTAATGTTTACTAACAGGTTAAAGACTAAGCTTGGATACGAGCCTTATCATATTAGCCATTTTCTTAAGTGTTCAATAAATGAACAACATGCACAACTGGAAACTGCAGTAATGGCATTAGGTACAGAAGGACAAGGTGCCCTCACCTCATACATACTGTGCCTTTCTGGTAACTGTCACAAAAAGGAGAACAGAAGATGGAAACAGAGCAGGGCAATCAAAGTAACAGGAGTTCTCCCATCTAGGGGACATTAAGAAGGGGTTTTGGGAAAAAATATCTAACTATAAAATACATATTTAAAAAGAAATATAAAAATGTCAATTACATAATAATTTGAAAAAAAATTTTACACAACTTCCAGTTAAACAACCTTCTAAACCACATACTGGCCTAAAGAAAAGTATACCAGGATGAAAGACCATACATTACATTTACCCTGTTTCTGAATCTCTCTCCTTGAGCATCAGCAGCTGACCACACGGCAAATAAGAAGAGAGGTCCATGTTACTTCACATGCAGCAAGGCTTTTTTAGTATTACACTGAGGAATCAAGGCACAGCTAATGCAAGAACCATCAGCTTAAGTAATTTTTCACCTCCTTTTAGCATGAGCATTCTGGACCTGGTATACCAGGAATCATTTCAATTCCTTTTCAAACTTGCTGTACAGCTTCCATCAACTGAAACCTCATTTCCCTGACTGCAAGACAGGAAAAACACATGCTCATTTTTGTAAATATTAAGATCTGCTGTGCTTTTTTATCTATAGAAGTTCAAGGCATAATGAATTTAGTTAAGTGCTATAAAAGTGTCTATAAATAAAGTATTTGTGGGATGCTGCTGCTTGTGTTGCCCCTGTTCTTTGAATAGCAGACGGTTTCTAGTCTTTACAATCTGCCATTTGCATTAAATGCATATGCATTAAATGCATTTTGAGAAACAAAAAGCTGAAATGAACCAGCATATTTCCAAACCTACTCATAGTCTAGAAGAGGATTTAAAAAAAGCCATGTTAAAACATATGTACAAGGGCACATGACGACAACCTTTTTTAAAGAGAAAGGAAGCCCAGAAATGTATTAACTGTGTGCTCCAGAATATTACTGTATTTACCAATCTTCGCTATGTTAACAAATAGCCTCCTTTCTGCTCACATAAGCACCAGCTAACGTACAGTATGGTTACAGCCAGCCATGTTAGAATGCAAAGTCTACATTACTATTTGTGCACAATTACTCTATTAATTAAGATAATGAGTCAAGCACTGAGTTGTTCAAAATTGTACAGAGACTACATAATGCCCACTGGGAATGACAACCATACTATATGTGCCAGTCACACCCCCAGTTGCTTTCCCACTCTGCCCCTGCTCACATATGATCAAGTATCATAGACAAATTAACTGTACTTTTCATTGAGAATTCTACCTGGATGGACAGAAGAAACAGTGTAGGAACACTAAAACATATTCTCTGATTGAGATTCATCTCTCTCACATTTCAAGTTTAAAATCCAAAAATTTAGATCTGCAAACACAGAGAAAAATGACAAAGAAACCCACATATGCATTTTTGGCTAGCATATAAAACTCTTCACTAATTAACTTAGGGGAGCTTTACACTCTATCCTGAAGTACCAAGAAGGAATAAGAAAATCGGTCTTGGTCTCAGCAACTTGTCATTCGGAAGCTTGAGAAAATAAGTAGTCAAACGTACTGCAAAGATGCTGATAATGACAAGCCTTACAACTGCACAGGAATTAAAATTATGGCCAAGAAGTGGCGCTCTTTTTAAGAACATAGCAATATACTACAAAGACAGCACATATCACAACGAAGTACATCTATTTAGACCACTAAAGAGATCTACACTGATACATTTGCCATTTCATTCTACAAGCTCCCCTAGTACCTAAGATCCCTTCTAGAAGCTAGGTTCCCTCCATCAAAACTCAATCACTCTTATGGGAATTTGCCAAAATACTTTCACACGTAATGTACAAGTTTTAATGATCTTCTTAATTTGTGACAGCAGCATGAATCGCTCTGCACAACAGACAAATGAGAACTCATTGAAGTGCATATAATAAATAGTCCAACCCACCTATCCCTAACAGTCATTTCAGAGCAGAAAAAAACAGTAAACCTAGGTGAGTATTTTGTTCTCAAACATTATCTTTCAGTATCAAGACTGTTTAGAGGCTGAAATATGTAATTTTTCAGTATACCATTTTAGATTCAAGCTAGTATGAACATTTTAAAGGAACTTTCAGGAAATCCACCCAAACAGTAGATTTCCAAATGAAACAAAACTAATAATTCTGAGTTTCCGGATTAATGTGGGAAAGGGAGTGAATAATGATTTAATCAACCCCTTTCAAGTTGCTGTGCCTTGCTGGTGGGCAAAACAGAAAGAAATGCAGAAAGAACAGAAATCAGCATAAACAAAAGAAAAATTAGTCAAAAATGGCACACTTCATCGTATACCTATAAAAAGAAACCACAGAACACAACAGCTGGCAGCCTTTGATTAAGCCTAAGGTCTCCTGACAATAAACCAGGCTACTGACACTTAACTGACATGCCAGCATCGACAGTTTGAGAGAAGAGACCTCTGGGAATTACAGAGAATGCTAAAAATGACAATGAGCAACTAAAAAAGAAGCCCAAAAACTAACAATAAGACTAGAAAATAAGGCAGATGTACATCTCATAACCAAGAAGGGGAATAGATGAATATTTAAGACTGTAGCAAGCAAATATTTATTTACTCTAAATAAAACTGACTTCCTTAAAAGCATTGTCTCTTATCTTGCCAAATACCAGGGCAGTAGTTCCACAATCACTTTCCCTCAAAACACCTGTGATGTCAAAATTACAATATAGAAAAACTTAAAACACTTTTTAGAAGTTACTACAAATTAGTGTGAAAAATATTATGTTTTTTAGTAATATTTACCTCATGTTCTTGGTTATCTTGTCCATCTTTGCCACTTTTTCCACTCTTGACTGATTTTGCAGGTTCCTTAAAAAAAAGTTTGCAGTCTTAGTTTTTTTAAAAAGGAGATCTAGACAGATTTTCAAGTCAAGGAATCAGGCTTTTTTAGACACTCACTGAAAGTAATGAAACTGACAGAATAAAAATTACACTATTTTACTGGAAGATGATGATATTGAACTATCAGTCTCTAAAAAGCCACTTTAAACTTTTATCTGCAGAAAGACTTCAGAATTTTATTTATGCCTCAAAATTCACCTAAAAAGATAAGCTTTCATATAGGTAAGCAGGCAGGGACAAAGAATGCAAGTGATTTGAACCATGTCTAAGAAATTACTTAGTTCTACTACCTTGCCGTCTTTGGGTTTTATTCTCATAAATATTTTTATTTAGTTTAGCTTTGAAACTAGCATCAGTATAGTACTCGTTTTACACTTCATTATTTTGTCTGTTCTAGGGGCTAGAAAGTCCAGTATTAGAACAAGGCCCGCAACTCAATTTTCTCCCTCATAGCACTGTACTTACCTCGAATCCTTCACCCATTTTTGAGATTTGTTACTCTCAGAAAAGTGAAGAAAAGTTTCAATGTTTTTTACATCAAAAGTGCCAAGGATATTGGGAAAAGGTTAAAGCGAGCAACCCTCCACAAACCACAACACCCAACCTCCCCACATCTAATTTTAAAATGACGTTGACAAACTAAAAGCCAAACAGAAGCGGTCGAGAGGGACAGCAGCTGGCTGAGGCACACAGCACACTTCACTTTCTGCCTTCCACTCATATGGCTAATTGCTTATCACACAAAATAAAGTGCAATCCAGCTAACTTCCTGCCGGATTTACAAGTTTTCTGCGATCGTTACTTGTGCAAGCCCCTTTCGTAGCCGCCAGACAAATCACTCCCTGGAGCCCGAGGCAAAGCGGGGCCAAAGCTAGGTTCATTCCTGTTGTCAGGAAAAGGAGCTGAAGGACTCCGAGGAGCGATTAATGCTCCTTGAATACTTATGGAGATCCCACAAGCGCAACTGCCACTGTAGCCAGAGCTACGCAGCAGCGAAACTTCCCAGGACAGGGCCGGGCAAGTGGCCGTGGGGACGGAGCCCCCACCACCCTGCCGTGGAAATCACTCCTTCCCCAGCACCCCCGGGCTGGCCCAGAGCGAGACCCCCCTCCCTGCTCCGCCTCAGCCAGCCCCGGCTGAGGACACGTTTCCCATCCCCTCCCTCCAGCACTCCCCCGCACGCCAAACCCACGGCCGCCCTCCACCGACTCCCTCCCTCCGACGGCCGCCGGCGAGACGATACCAGGACCCCGCCTCAGCACCCCCGGACTAGGCCCCGCCGGGAGATGCCCCCTCCCCGGCACCCGGGGTGAGGCGGAGGCCGGCACACAGCAGCGAGGGAGGGAGCTGCCCCCCGCCCGGGGCTGCCCCTCTCGCGGCTCTCCCAGCACCGGGGAANGCGGCGCCCCCGCCTCCTGGCGGCTCCGCCGGCGGCTCCGGCGCTCTCCGCGCGGCTCCGGGGCCGTCCCGGTGGCTCCCCCGCTCCGCCCGGGCTCCGGCCGCACCTCGTGGTGTCCCCGCAGGCTCAGTGGGGGCAGCGGGGCGGGCTGAGGTGTCTTCAGTGCCCCGAGGCTCCGGCAGGCTCTTCCAGAGCCGGTGGCAGCGCGTGGGAAGCGAGGGGTCCCTGCGCCCTCTGCCCGAGCCGCTCCAGAGCGAGGGCGAGGGGCACGGGCTCCGCCGTGGGCGTTCGGGCTCCCGTCCCTGGAGAGCGGAAAAGTTAAGGGAGGAGGGAGGGGGGAAAGGAGAGAGAGATAAAGCAATATATGGCGTACATGAAGTTCGCTGGCCCTCTCGTACAAATCCAGTGTGCCCATCATCATTTTGCGGACTTCAGTATACGCTTGCAATATATGGATGAGGAAGGTGAGCTTTGCGAAGTTGCAGCCTGGTTTTGTAACAGTATCTTGATTGCTTTTGAAAGCCTGAGTGCAGTTGTGTATGTTTTCATGATGCCTACCTGTACCAGAGGTAATTCTTTCCAAACAAATCGCTTTTTAATCTCCCAAAACCGGAATGCAAAAATCAGGACAATCTTAGACAAAAGAAGAAATGTGCAAATACTCTATTTGGAAAATTTACTAACTGTATTTCTCACGTGGTCAGACTAAACCACAAATTACTGTTAGCTGAGGAAAAACTGCAGAGGACCTTAGCACTCATAATAGCATCAAGACATAAATTATTTTAAATTTAGATTGGACGTACTTAAATCCTAATTGTGTTGTACTACTAAAGGATAGAGAAATTGGAACTTAATAAATACAGCATAAAAGTGAAATTGATCTCATTCCTTGCCCAGCCTGTGAGTATCAAATCCAGCCTGAGCAAGCAACTATGCTCTCATTTTTGGGAAACGGGATTCTAATAAACACTTGTGTTTGATGGAATAGTATCTAATGTTAGATACTTGTATCAGCTTGTATCCATTATGTTTGAACACTGCTTTTGCTGTGGCAAAAAGGACAAAGCAACTTTCCCTTTCCAGGTACTGCAAAGAAATCCGACTGTGGAGAGCTGCTTCCTCTTACTTCAGTCCCCTTCCTTTCCTGTTTCTTAAGTGCTAGGAAACAAATTATGTCTGCCTCTTATCCTTCCTCTAATCTTCTCTGGTTTGAGAGTTTAGAAATGAGGTGCAGTTATCACTATTGTGCCTCTGTTAAGAGCCAGTCGTGAATGAGTTGCTGCTAACAAATTACATTTCTGACCAACAGAATAACAAGGATTTTGGACATACTTAGACAATAAAGGAAAGAAATCTACCTCCATCTGTAGTCTGGGGTTTGATCAGAGTGCGAAAGGGTTTGTATAGCTAAGGATAAACTCAAGAGCTTCCAGTTCTTTGTTAGGTTTCAGTTTTGTAGAAGCTTAAACTACTCTTAATTCCCAGCTGTTGTGCTCCTGTCTCCCTCCCCTGCACTGATGCTTGTATTGCGAAGCTTAAACCTGTTTGTAGGATTGATCAGGTTGAAAACTGTCCTCCCAAAGTGATGTGTTGGTGTGTTGGTTTGTTTTCGGTTTGGAATTTGTTTTTTTGGGTTTTTTTTGCCTTGAACTGGCACACCACCACCTGCTTCTGTAAACACTAGCATTGGCTGAAGGAAGGGGGTGGAAATATGTGGCGGGGGCGGGATGTGACCTCAACAGCCTAGATTTAGATCAGTTTAAGCAGCTTAATGAGTTTCTCATTGGCTCTTGGCCTCTTTTGTGCTGCTAGTGCTCACAGTTTTTCCAAATAATGGAAAAACTCTGTCAGTATCATTCTTACCCAAGTACTTATGAGTAGCAGCAGTAAAAATTGTCTGTCCTTATTTTGCAGTCAGTTGGGAAGCCTTGAATCAATATGTTGAACTGAATACAGGTTCAAAAGATGGCACTGAGTCAGTTAACATTTATGAGGTTTTCTTTGTGACTACAGATGCAGAAACTCTTGTGAAAACTTGACTCCCCCTCACCTCGCTTGCTGCAGAGTCTAATTCACCAGTAACAGAAAGCAATTGTATTTTTCAAGGCCTGCTGTATTATATGAAATAATCAGCGGGTGGAGGAGGTTTACAAGAAAAATAGTTCCACCTCTATGCTCTAGTGCCTTCATAAAACAGAAGAATAAGATAAGTGACTTACATGATGAGATCTTACTTCTACTACAATGGTATGTCACTGTGGGCCTAATTATTCTGCTACAGAGTAGGAATATGTAAATAAGGTGATGTAATTTGAGTGTGAATATGACTATATTAATATTTGCATTAAATTCTGAACATTTTATGCAAACTAGGTGTTTTCAAAAAGCAGAACATATTCACCCTGATTAGTTTATCTCTGTAATTAAATTGTCAAAAACCAATGCATGTAGCATGGTTTGCAATTTGCATTTTTTACTGTGCTGATCAAATTCTCTAAATTTGCAGAAGTTAGATCACCAAATAATGTCAAGTATTGTGTAAAACACCTGGATAATATTTAATAGCTTGAAACTGGGCCAAGTGTCCTGTGTACCAGTGAAAGGAGACTATTTACACAGTTAGTCCTTTCCAGCTGTATTGGATATTCTCTTCTGTTTGATTGCTTTTCATTTGTTTTTGTTGCTTGTTTTTTAATCCCTTTACAGTGGTTGAGCAGTCATGCTCTGGCCTGAGTTTACTGAACAGATCACTGTCACTGTGATAGGGATAACATCTTCCATCCCCAGTTGCATGAATTTATTGCTTCCCATGCAGTCTCTCTGGTTTAATTGGGTGGTATGCCAGCTGAGCTTGTTAAAATGGCAGAAAACTAACTGAGCAGTGGAGACAGGAGACAATGAGACCTTTTGCTAGGAAGCTGTTAATTTGGCTCAGCTGAAACTATGCAACTGCACTTGTGGACAAGGTTTAGCAGCCAGTGAACTGTCATCATCATACATAATTGTCAAACATTGTCAGGCTGTTTCTCAAAACATTTCTTCATTGACTGATGCAGATCTTTGTGGTCTGGCGCACTGTGTCAGATGTAAAGAGAGAACTGAAACCTGAAGCATCACTGGCAGTAAAGAGGCAGTAAAGACAGTAAAGAGGCTGGAATAGATAGGTTGAAATAGAAACAGATTTTTTTTTTTTTTTTTTTTAAGCTTGTTTCGGCCAAAATAAGGTAACTTTCCTGGAAAGAGTAGTGAAACGGCCCGATTATGTCTGAAGGAACTATCTGAGGGAATAAACTACTTTATCAGCACCTGCAATAGATTCTGCTTCTATGCAACCTAACATCAAAAGCTGGAAAACCAGTATACTCAACAAAAAAGCTTCGAAGTCTTTCAGGAACTTTCTCTGCAAACATGGATTCATTCTGCTTACCCTGAATCACATTAAACAATTCTTGTGCTGTTCTCATTCTAAATTATAAGGCTTTAATTCTCCTCCATTATTTTAAAATCCATTAGTGTTGGATGCCCTGCTTTCACAATCTGTGTTGTAAAAGTTGCAAAACAATTTATTCACAGCTGTATAAAAATCAGACTCTTTTGAGGTAATTAGTCACAGGTCAAACATGGAATTTCATCCATGTAAACTACATGATATGTTAGCCCTACGTGTGACCACAAAATTACAAATGGCAATTATTGGCATCACTTAACACAGAACCAGAGATGCACATTCAGAGCCGTAATTAATCATATGAATGTGTAGTAGTGTCCATATTGGATGCCTTCTATCTGTAATATTACTCTGTATTTTTGTAAAATTTGGACTGATAAAAAACCCAAAAATGCTCATGTATTATCAATTATGCTATCTGAATCTTAGCTTTAAGAATTTTCAGTGACTTTGGAAGTATTGCATTGAAATACAGATTTTTTTCAGTTTTGTCTCTTCTAAATCCTTTTCACTCTCTTCCTTGCCTCTGAGTTTAAAAAAATTGATAGATCTTCATTTGAATGTAGTGAATAATATTATCAGTTATTTAGGCAATTATAGCATTATAGAAATTGTTTGCTAGGAGATTTTTCCCTTGTTAGAGAAATTCAGGACTCTCTTTCCTCCAGGTAAATAGTGAAACTCATATTAACACTCTTTTCAGTAAGCTCCCAGAGGCTTATTGGCAAAACTAGAAGTCAGCTTGCTTATTTTGTATTGGAGAGCAGCAGGAGTTGCTCCATGGGAGAGAAAGAGCTGAGAGCAGAGCATGGCTACAGCAAAGGCAGGGCCTCTCTGACCAGAGTAAAGTCCCAGTGGGGTCAGGATGGTGATACTATCAGTCTGACATAAGGCAAGGCGTTAATTCAGAGGTCCACCCAAAAAAATCCACTCAGAAGTGACAGGAGAAAGAGCCAAAGACCAGAATGGAGACAAGACTTCCTATAATACAGATATGAGCCAAGGAGGTAAGGCTGGACAGAAGACTACTTATAACATAAAGTTAAGGTTCATCCAGGAGACCAGGGCCAGAGAGAATGGTGCCCCTGCAATGTAAGCCTCAGGTTCACCTAGGAAGTTCAGTTAATAAATCACGTTTGAAGGAGGCATGGCTGGATACAAATACAGCTCTGACAAAATGAAACAGGTTTTGGTGCCCAGGCCAGAATTTCAATAGAGGTCCTGGACCACTTGGAAATGTTGTCACATATGGCTGGTAACAGTCCTGGTATTAGATGTTATGAGTAGCCATTGTCCGTATTAATTAACATGTGGATTCTGGATTTCTGTTTGGGCCAACTCAATTTTAAAATGAACATGAAAAATGTAACTTATGAGAATGGAAAACTCATGCAGAATGTTACTAAGACATTGTACTGGTTTTAACTGGGGTAGAATTACATTTCTTCATAGTAGCTTCTATGAGGCTTAACGTGCTTTGGATTTGTGACGAAAATGGTGCTGATAACATAAGTATGTTTTTGTTATTGCTGAGCAGTGATTACACAACATCAAGGCCTTTTCTGCTCCTCACACTGCCCCACCAATGAGGAGGCTGGGAGCACACAAGAGGTTGGGAGAGGACACAACTGGGACAGTGACCCCAGCTGACTTAAGGGATATTCCATACTGTATGATGTCTTGCTCAGCAGTAAAACTGGATGGAGGTGTGCAGAGGTTGGCTGGGGCTGGCACTACCTGGGGACTGGCTGGACATCAGTTTGCTGGTGGTGAGCAATTGTTTTGATTTTTTTCATCTTTTCTTCTTTGTGTATTTTCTTTTGATATTATTAAATTATCTTCTTCTCAAGCTATGAAGTTTCCCACTTTTACCCTTTTGATTCTCACCCCTATTCCACTGGGGGTAAGTGAGCAAGCAGCTGTGTGGTGCTGAGCTGCCTACTGGGGTTAAACCATGACAGACATCTGTACAGAGATTCAGAAATATTCTGGACAAATAATATATAATAAAAAATATCTGATAATATCTAACGATAGTTAAAACATTTTTATCTGCTTGTGGCCAAAGTTAGCATAGTGGTTATTAAGTATTAAAATGACCTACATGGGGGAATTCGGATGATGATCAAAGTAAAAGACAGGCTATAAGCCGGATGAACCATTTGTCTTATCCAGAATGCCAATTCCTATGAGAAGTGCCTGCATTTGTATGCTGATACCCAAATTCCAGAGAGATGGGAATTACAAAAATAGTAACATTAAAACACTTTGTACAAATTGCTTGATGTTCTTCTGCCTCAGTGAAGCAAATAAAAAGATCTCAAAAGCAAGACTTTGCTGTATGTCATGTAGTTGAATTTTTTCAGAAAAAAACCTCAAAGAAGCACAACTATGTCTATGACATACATAAATTAGGATGTCTGCTTTCACATTTCCACTATTTTTGTGCATTTATTTTTTGTCGTTATAATGAGTTAAGAGTTACTTGAAAATATGATATGATAGTCTGTTTAAAATTTATTGTCCATGCCTAGCATTTAGGAGGTAGAAGGAACATATTTATTTTTGATAGTACATCTCTTTTTCATGCCCAAATTGAGTATTTTTATGTTGTGTTTTGGTGCAGTTTTTAGCAGTCTTTGTTCATTCCAGTTTTTTGCTGCATTAAGTACAATGTTAAGTACAATACAAGTACTAGCATTCCTTCTTCCCACACGATATCAAAGGAAAGATTAATTTTGTATCAGATAAGTGAGACTAGTAACATAAAGGTGACTGCAGCTAAAACTCCTACATTTTCATTTTTATCATATTTATAGAATGAAGAGATCCAATTAATTGTACCTCCTGTTGATGCCATACAAGATTTTCTCCTTCAACACTTCATACTCTTTTTCTGTCTTTTTTAGGATTTGTCATAGCTAATATAGCTGTATATTTTTATCTCAGTGTGGGAAGAGTTGAAAGACACACTCAGAAGGCGTACTCAGGACTTAACCCTGCAAGTACCATGAGTTTGTGGACTCATGAGGGTCTGTGTCTGTGTATGCTCAGAAGTGTCCATCTTCTGAGATGATGCGTATGCCGGATTTCTGATTTTCAGAAGCAATCCGCGCTTCCTTGTCAGAATGCGAGGAGTCGCTTCCACCGGCAGAGCTTTTGGCTTGCTCCCCCTAGGGCAGCGTGCCTGCCGCTGCCCCGAGCCGGCTCTGCAGGCATCTTACGGGGTTCTGCGGGCCTTCCGCAGCCTCTCCGCGTGCGCCGCACACCTCGCTCCTCTGCTGCACTCGCATCCTGGGATCAGGCCAGTTCTTACTGTCTGCTTTAAGATGGATAAAATTTGGGTTTAAGTATCATTGCCTGGGGCTACGCTGAAACCCCTCAGCATCAAGCAGCCCTACCAGGTCTGTTTTGGTAGCCAGGACAATTCCTGCAATCAGGGTTTCCTGTCTTCAAAAACTGTGATAGTCTAAAGGCCTCTGCCACCCACACCTATTCCCTCTTGGCACTTTAAAGTTTATCTTTGCATATGAGACATCTGAACAATTTTGAAAGGTTCTTTAATAACAAAACTCATTTTTGTTTGCCCAAGATAAAAGGAGAAATGCTTGTGGCACACCATTTTTCTGCTGCTATACCATGGTCATGCCAGGCAAAAGGCGTGCAAGGATGATGTTGGACTGGACCAAGTGTAGAGAGATTTTGTGCTCAAACCATTTCCTAGAGCCATCTAGTCACTGAATGGCTTCTAGAATTTTTCTAAGAGGAAGCCTTGTTATTTTGATTCAGAGAGTATTCCAGGAATAATCAAACACGCGCACAGTGAATGCTAATGAAGAGGACCTTGGAACAAAACAGGCAGTAATTCAAACTGATAGTGCAGGTGCACTCAAGATCTCCTTATGTGTTATGACGTAAGCCTTGGTCTCTAATTCAGCTACAGATTCTACTGGCTGGTAAAAGTCCTGAGTCACAGAATCATAGAATTGATTGGGTTGGAAGGGAGCACAGTGGGTCATCTTGTTCTACCTCCCTGCTCAAGCAGGGTTGTACTAGAGCACATTGCACAGGGTTGCATCCAGATGGTTCTTGGATATCTCCAGTGAGAGAGACTCCACAACTTCCCTGTACAGTCTGTTCCAATTCACGGTCATTTCACAGTAATGATGTTCTTCCTCATATTCAGGTGGAACTTCCTGGGCATCAGTTTCTGCCCGTTGCCTCTTGTCCTATTGCTTGGCACCACCGAGAAGAGCCTGGCCCAACCTCCTGACACCCTCCTTTCAGATACTTGTAAACATTAATGAGGTCCCCTCTCAGTTGTCTTTTCTTGAGGCTGAAAAGGCCCAGCTCCCTCAGCCCTTTCCTCATGAGAGACACTCGAGTCCCTTAAGCACTTTTGTAGCCCTCCAGTCCGGCCCACTCCAAGAGCTCCATGTCTGACTTGTACTGAAAAATTCATAATTCTAAATTCAGTTTTTCAATACAAAAGTTATTAAGAATTAATCAACTTTGTCAAACTGGAATGTTTTTGCTTAGTCACATTTTAGAAGGTGTCAGCTCCATTTTTACTGGAGATTTAAAAAAATCATATACTCTGAAAGAATTTAGACAGAGCAATTAAACATTGGCAAAGCTTATAAGCATTTCAAACCAGAATCTTACAATGGGAAGTGTTAGACCAACTTAACTGCAGATTTCTCTTCCATCTGTATTTATATCATGCTGTGTACTGACTATCTGGTGTGCCTGCACAGACTTCGCCCCAACATTAAATTTGTTTGCATCTCGTGTTCAGTATTTTTTTCGGAAATTTTGCATTGATATGATTTGTATTTACATGTAATCATAATTTCTTAGGTGTGTTAGATTTCTTTTGAACACCAGGAAGTTGATTAGAAATATTGGGTAGAAAATTACTAAGAAGTCATAAAACAAGGCCTTTGACACAGATTTTTTGCCTACGTGCATTCCACAGCACGATGACACATAATCTTTATACTTGATGCATTCCCTTCACAGAGGTTCATGGTTTTTTTAACATTATGCTCCTTTTTTGCTGTCCATGGTTTTTTATTGTCTGTGAAAAGGGCATATATTGATGTCAGCACAGCTGATTAATCACAACTCTTCTAGAGTTTAATTTCCCAAACCAGCTCCCATCTCCAGCATGCTGTATGTTCTCTGCTTTTGCTTTTATTGCTATTCTCACATATTTAATTTCAACTTTGTCTGAAGACTCTTGGTTCATACATTTCTTGGCTGTTCAGAGAAGTATTCCATATACATGTAACAAGATGATTCAAGCACCAATTTTGAAAGCTGTTTTTCTCTTCATTTCGCTGGGGCTACCAAGGTAGTTTTATGGGCAGCCTTTTGCCTGTCTTGGGTTCTCTGATTTCAGGACTAAATGCCCAGATTTCTTTATGTACTCCTTTATTTTTGTTTCAAAGAAAGAATTAGCAGGCATTTGAACTAAAGTGGTCTGCTTTTCAATATAAATTGAAATAAAAAATCCCTGTTGTTAGCAGAGAAAAGAAGCAGATTGGTAAGTGCCTATTCATAATTCCCATGGCACTTTACATTTAAAGCTTCTTTCACATATGTAAAGAGGATAATGGTAATAAGGTAAATAAAATGTGTACAGAAACAAGGTACGTAAGATACATAAATGAAAGTTTCTTTACATACATTTATATAAAAATTCTGCTCATCACCCCAAGTTAATTAGATTTTTTTCTGACTGTACCAACTTGGATTTGAATTTTAGTTCTGCTAAATATGTCAAGGCATTTTAATGTTTATCTAGAATGTCAGAAACTAAATGAACTAATCTTTTAAGATGTAAAAAAAAAATTGCTTGTATTATGGAACCAAACAGAGGTTTTAATTCAAAGCTGAAGTATTACAGCATCATATATGAAATTATAGTAGGAAAACATCCTTTTCACAGAAAGATCTGGTTTTGCTGGTACTTCCCAAACAGTATGCTTCTTATTACTCAATATTATATACTTGTCTTACTCAATTAAATGCTAAATTAGCCATATGCATAAACTGTGGCCTTGAAGCCAGAATGAGGGGAAAATTTGAGGAAGCTGAGCAATTAAAAAGTAAAATTTAGTAAGTATACATTAGTTAAGGGATGCAAAGGCTTGCTAGTCACTCACATGGGCATTCAAGCTCTGATGGTGCTTTTCCAGGCTGTTCAGCTGTGTCTAGGTCAGCACTGCTTGGCCTGAAGAGATAAAGTTCCTCACCTGATGCTGCCCCTTGCATTCCTGTGCATGCTGTTGGCTGCAGAAGATGTGGCATCAGCTGGCCCGAGAGCCTCATGTAGGCTTGAGTAAACTTGAATACATATGGTGTATCATGTATATTCAGGAGCTTCCTAGTCAACTTTTTGATTATTCTGTACGTGTTACAGAGGAAGTGGAATTTTGATAGATGGTAAATTCAGATGCTTTGTGTTTAAAAGGTCTTTTTATGGTCTAACATTAACCACCAATAAACACTGATGGCCAATAAAAACGTCTTAGAAAAAGCCTGAGGGAATACTCTGTGAGCTCAGCAAAGGACTGGGGTTTGAATGATCTGGATTCTTTTCTTCATTTGACCATTACTTTGCAGCATGTTTTTGGCAAGTTAATCTCCGTGTTTCTGTTTCTTTTTCATATCTTTTATCTCTCTTGTCTATCTTTATGGCAATTTGTCTCTACCGTGCCTACAATAAGGAAGGAGGCAATCTGGACTGTGATTCTAATACCAGTGATAACAAGTAGCTTTAAAAACAAACTGAGTTTCAATTGTTCTATTGAGGTATGATTATAATGGTTTTTTATATGTATACAGAGATACAGATTTAGGTTACATGTTCAGCCATCTTTAACCTCAGGGATTTAATCCTGTCAGAGAGCAGTCTTTAGCATCTGTCTTCATGTCCAGTTCTGAGCTGAAAGAAGATAAACCTTGACGATAATGTCCATCGATCTCAAGGAGGTAAAAAAGTTGTATTTTTAACAATTCTGACTCAACAACTCTGCGACCTACTGGTAGATGTCTGCAGCACTTTTATATGTATAATTCCCTTTCATTCCTGATACATTCTCAAACATATTCTCATTAAAAAGCCTTTCATATGATACTGACTTTATGATTGAAATTGACTGATTAATTATGTTTGAGATGTCTATTGCTAGGCTTACTCCAAATATACCCTGATGGTTATTTTCTTTTCACAAGAAGAGTGCTTCTACATTATGACTAATTTTGCTATCAGATTCCAGGTAATGAAGGCAGCCTTTGAGTCTGTATTGAACTCCTCTGAATCTCAGTTGGATTCTCTGGAAACATAAGTGTGGTTCCATTCAGTAAACATGAAAAAAGCCTCTAATAAATTCAAAGCTCATGGAGACCACTGAGCATGGTGAGTTTTGCTGAGAACAGTTGATGCCAGGCTTCCTGCAAAAGGGAGTTAAAATCACTTGATTTTAGCAATTTACTAATTCTTTTTCTTTTGACAAAAGAGATGTTTTGCATCTATACTGTATGTTTGTATTCATACTGAAAATTTTTTGTACTTTGAGTGTGGAAAAGAAGAACATGTCATGTCCTTTGTGCAAAACTTTGTGAGAGCATTAGTCTGTCTCATAACACTAAATTTTCCCCCATTCATCTCAGGCTGTTTTTTTGTTCTTGTTGTCTTTTTGTTTGTTTGTTTGTTTATGTGTTTAAAAGTTAATCTAGTAATTGAAAAAACCACCTGATGGTCATTAAAGGAAACTGACCACTGAGTCTGTTGTCCCACTTGCACCTGGGTTTCAAAATTGTTTTGATGGGCTGATCTTTTAGACCTAAAATGACAATCAAGCCTCCTGGCCTATTCAGCCCTGAGTTTGAAAATAACATGCCAGCTTTGTTAACCAGGTTGCACAGGAAAAGCAGAGTCTCTAGACTGAGACTTGCTGTTCCATACTTGCTATTGAATGCCTGTCAAATAGCACCTTTCAGTTACACCCACGTGAGGCAGACCTGATGCAGATACATGGAGATGAAAAGCTGTGTATCCTATTACCGGTCACTTGAGCTGTTCAGTGGCCATCTGCTGATTGGAGAAGAAAACATCATTAATAATGTATTTGTAGATTATGCTCTAGCTTTTATGTTGCTATTATTTCTTCCAGCGTGAATTATACCAACATTATTTAGCTTCAGAGCTCCAGTATCTCCTTAGTAGCCATGGCAAGTTTTTCTGTATTTTCCGTTTTAGGGGATAAAAGGAATTAAAGCATATGATCTGAAATTAGAATTGATCCATGACTATGAGTTTGCTTACTGTTTTCATAAGAATCTGTACTACAAAAATAGGTTTTATCATTGCTTCAAAATAGTATTCGAAAAGAGGGAGTCTGAGCAAAGAAGAGTAACTTGTATAATAGTTTATTACAGCTAAAACAACTAATCTAGTACTTGATAATATAAATCACTCAATGCTATGAAGCAAGTAATGCAATGCTTTGGACTTAAGAAGCTGAATGCTGATGTAGATTGGTGCAGCTCTGTCAAAGTCAGTGCTAGAAAAATAGCCAGAAATATCTAGAGGATTTTGTTTGTTTTGAAGAGTGTTTTAACATTTTCAATTAACAGTTTCTCCAGGCACAATACAATGGCTTAGAACTTAAGCCATTCAAACCCATTATTTACAGTCTTATCATTTGGAGGAGTTGTTTTGTTTTTAAATTGTTGAACAATATGATCTGAAAAATTGTCAGATTAAAGCCTGAAGCTAAAAGATGATTGTATTAGCTTTTAAGTTTTTAATGTCTCTGAAAGTCTTGCTTTTTTCCAAGTATTGATCCTTTTTTCCTTAGAAAGGGTGGTATATGCTTGGAAAATAATTATGTGCCTGGGAGAAAATGGCATGCAGGTTTCATCCTTGATCCAAGACATTGGCAAATAAAAGTTCTTTTTAGCTTATTATTTTTTAAAATTAATTTTAGTATCAGATATCATGACTGGCCAAAACCACCAAAGGCTTGGCTGTTGATCTCTGCTACAGATCTCTGTAGGTTTCATGCCTTTGTGGCTTCAAGACTGTATTACTGCAGTACGCAGGGACGGAGGAGCTATAGCTATGGCAACCAGTGCCTGGTAGGTAACTGACAGCATGAATTACAGCATCTCTAAGGATTTGCTGCAGACTGGTCTCCCTGCTGGTCTGACTGCTCATTTTGGCTTTGACCTTCAGGACAAGGACCAGCATCAAGGCCTTTTCTGTTTCTGGTATTCATCCTTCTGTAGGAAACTGAAGGGGTTATGTAGATAAACAGGTACTGATGTGTCTTAAACTGGTTTAGATGGGGATTTCTTGCAGTCATATTTATTGTTATTCTTCAAGTGGGACAAATTGTGTCTCATTTTTGCAAGTATCAGTGCTGCTACATCTACTGTAGCACCACAACTAGCTTGTTCAGCAGGGTATTTTTCACAACCCTAGTTGACTCAGTGCTGTGAGTAAACTCCTGAAGCCAAACTCAGCTTCAGATATAGGTCTTATATTAAAGATGAGGTAGGTATTAAGGTGGAATATGAAACATCCTTGTTTTTATTATTTAGGTTATGCAAAGAGTTTCTGAATTAGAAAAGCCAGTTGCAACTCTGACATTAAAATTACAGCTCTTCCACAGTCACTGGCAATTGGAGAATATATTTCATAGCAGTATCACAAAAGCCCAAAGATTGAAAGGGGAAACATTACAGAAATTAATTTCTTAATATCTCTGCAACTTGCTCATTAAACTTTAAGAAAAATTATACTGATATCCCTGGGAAATGTGTGAGCGGTCATGGTCCAGAATCTGACACTCAGTTTCAGGTCTACTTGCCCTAGAATCCCCCACTTAATGCTGATTAACATACTTCATGGATGAGAGTTTAGTATCTCTGTTGACCAGCTATTTAGGCTGCTTTTTTATGAAAGCTGTTGGCCGTTTCTGTAAAGATAATTTGCCAGCAGTTATCTACTCACAGTTACTTAATTGTGTACATTTAAAAAAAAAACTGAATGTGCATGAACACTTATACCTACAGCCAAATATCTTGTTAGTGCAGATATAATAATATTATGTAATAGTAATAAACAATGATTTAATTGAGCAACCCAGGACACATGTTCTGACATTATATGCAATTAAATATCTGTTGCAAATGTTTCAAGGAAAATGAAATTAATTTGTAAGAAAATGAGAATGAGAATTAAAACTTAAAACAAGTTTTAGCAGTCATAGCCAAAAATCCCAAGCTCTTATCTGAATGAAGCAGTTCATAATATACAAGATCTGATAGATTTGGTGGATTTCCCTAGAATACAGAGATCACACACAGAATTTTATTGCTTAAATATAACCTGCACACAGTAAAGCGTAAAGATTGATTATTAACATACGTTAATACAAAAGTTTACTAAAATGGGAGTAAAATACATTTACGAAAACAGCCACAGTAAGTGATTTTATCTGTACAAATATAAGGCATAAAGATGCAGTTCACAGGAGAAATCCCTGTTAAATGTTTTTTTGAGTCTGCTGGGTTCAAAATGACTCAAATTTGATTCACTTTAAATTAAGATGACCTAATAAATTTAGAACCTAAATTAATTTAAATAACCCTATTTGAAAGAAGAATGCTTCAGTTGTGGAATGACAAAGCCGAAACATTTGGGTTCTTTTGTTTTTACTAACTACTATTTACTTTTTCTATGGACTGGTTTCAGTACTGTGAACAAAGTTTCAGAAATTGTTAGCAGAGTTTCCAAGACTGGGTGTTGCCCCATATTATTGATAAACTGATAGCTAAGAGAGAGTTGTTTACATGGTCATTTTTGCACAAGAGCATAGAGAAGGTGTGCTAAGCATGTGTTTACAACTGAAAGAACCCCATGAAGAATGGGGATGGATATTTCTTAATTATTAATAGCTTTTGTATATACCTAGTTCAGATCCCTTTTCCTAAGAATGTCATATTACTATTACTAATAACACAAGTGGATCTGTCAGATGCAATACTATTTTCCCAGTTTGTATTTATTCTAGTAAGGTTGAAAATTACTAGAGGTTCTTTTCTTGCAGCAGTTTAGGATCATACAAGAATTATAAATATGTAGGAAAGGTGGAATATGCCAGAAGAGATAAACCATGATAGCCTATTGCTCTTGTCAGCTTTTTTCCCCTAAATAATCTATGGCAAGCACCTCTAAACTTACCGAAAAACCTTTGGTAAAGAAGGCGTTACAGACTTCTTAGTGGATCTACTGCTTGGCAGAATTATCACAATATACATTTTAATTCGTCTCAATGTACTATTTAATATTTACTGTGCTTCTTCCGGTCCTCCTTCTAGTGAATACATTGAGCAATAAATGACCATATTTTTATAACTACTGTTTCATTTATAAAGAGAATTAAAGTTCTGCACTCTCAGATTCTTCATCTCTCTCATAGGCTGCGTTTTCTAAACCACATGTACTGTTATTTTTCTTCTCTAAATACTAACAGTTGCTAACCCTATGGACTTTTTAAATTAAAGCAATGCAAAACCCAGTAAATACACACCTTACTTTAGGTATTGTCATGTTAGTAATGTAAATTGTGAGCACTTAATAAACATTATGAAAAAATGCTCTCTGGTTCTGAGAAGTGTGGTGTTCAGTGTATGAAATAACATCATAAGGTCATCATAGGTCTCAATGAATTGACTGTGTTCCTCTATAGATTCCCATTGCTGAAAACATGAATGTTAAATGTGTTCTTGCCCTCTTCATAGAAGAATACTTTCCACATCATCACCAGACTAAAATTAGATTTTGATTTTTTTTCTCCCAGAAATTAGAATTCTTATTTTGAACATGGAAAAACTTATAGGTGTACTGCATTGGGAAGAACTGCGGGGGATGACTGAGACAGTATCTCCTCCTTTCCTTTCTTATTGCTGATAACAGCAGTTCATGATGGCTTTTTATTTGATAGAGCAAATTTCTGAAACTTGTACAAGTTTTTTTCCTAAGTGTGGTCTGCGTGTTTTAATTGAAGTCTTCAGCTGATTTATCTCTGCTTTGCTGAAGTGAAGGCATAAGTAAAGTATTAAAGGAGTGAGTTCTTTTATTCCCTGTTACTGCCATAAGCGAATATTCCTGAGCTTGGCCTGATCTGGCTCCTAGTCCTCAGCAGCCTGTCAGTCAATTTTCAAGTCTGATACCCAAACTCACAAATATCAAGTATCACTGCAAAAAAATTCTGTTAACTCCTTCATGTCAGACCCCTGCACCATGGCTGTGTCCTTCCAAGAGATTCCCAGGTAGTGCACTCAGCCTGAGGGGCATTAATTTCATTTACTTGAAAACAAATAACGTTAAATATTACAAAGATTACGTATTAAAGTTGCCAAGTATAAACTAATAAACAATTATGCTGTGTGATTTTGCTCTCTAATTTTTATTTAAAAAAAAAGAAGTTTCAGGGTTTTTGAGGGGAAAAAAGAAATCTTTTATTGAAATACATTTTCCCCCCGGCTTTAGAAAACAAGGAACTTGAACTCCACAGTAATTCCGTGCACTTACGTGTGTGCATAGAGCTATGACAACACTGTCCTCTAGTGGCAGAATGCGTTAACACAAGGCTCCAGCGACGTCCGTGGGAGCTGCTTCTTGTGTGTTGAAAAGAGGGAGTGTGGGGGTTATTATTCATAAATTCAGAGTTTTGATTTACATAACACAAAAAGGAGCAATTAACAATGTCGCATACAAAGTGATGATAATAAGTGCTCCAACCACCAGCATCAGCTGTACTATATATATTTTATGTGACTATCAGTAGATATATATATTATTTCTTGTGATTTTCCAGACTATTGAACTTATGTAACTGTATTTTGCTATGGTCCCTTTCTCATAGGTATGGTGTTTAACATGGTTGACCACCAGCTAATTTTTAGTTTTCTCTTGACCTCTGCTGTTAAAATAGAACTCTCCCGGTGAGAGTGTCTCTAGATGTTGTTATCCACAAGCATATAAAATATCCTTAATTTCTTTTCTTTTCAGTTTGAAATTTCAAAAAGCCAGCGTATGGCTTAAGGAAAAATAAGGAAAGGAAAAAATTGGTGTAAGAGAACAGACTCTGAGATTTCAATGCATCAGTTTTTTAAACTTACCCACTAAAAGGGCTGGTCTAGACTGAAAGTGTATCCACTTACTGTGAGTATAGATAGTACAAAATATTAGATTATTTCTCACTCATCCTCTAAAATTGTTCCTTTTCTGGAAGTCTGGAAATTTATCTATGTTAAAAATCCTATGTCATCTTTTTTGTGGTTTTTTTGGTTGATGTGTGTGTGTTTGGGGTTTTATTTTTTTTTTTTTTTTTTTTTAAGTGAGTATTCTGACACATTTTGTGAAAATTTTATCTAAATATTTCACAGTATATTTTGGGAATAAAGAGGTTTGGATGCTTCCCATCCCTGCATACCCCACAGAAATCCAAGGCCAAGTGAAAGCAGGAAACAGAGAAGACCCAGATAAAGACACAACTTTATCTTTTGGTATGGAATTTCTGCAAGGGAGGAGCAGAACAGATGGGAATGAACATGTTGATGTTTCCATTGTTCTGATTTTACTTTCAAAGACCATTTGATGTATGGCCAGCTCACTTGTGTATCAGGTCCAATTAGAGGACCACATACCTGGCTTAACAATACTTTCATTTTTCTTCTCCATACCCAGAATTAGCAGACATGTTTTAGGAGATGGGATTATACCTTTTAAATGTTACCATTTAATGCCCCATAAAATATAAACACTGCATACTAAGGGCTTCTCCTGGCACTGATATATAATTCATAAAACTTACTCAATTTTTATAATCTAATTCTTTAATTCACAAGTGTATTTGTTTCTATTGTGCCAAGTTGTTTTTCAGTTCTGTACAAAGAATTCAAAGTAAATATTTTCTTAATTTCCATGTGAATTGTCCTTAAGAAACAAAAGCAAAAATAAGAACGTTAAAATGCAGTATTCTTTTCCCCAGCATTCAATTTACATTGCAAAATTTTTGCACTGCTTTTTTTTCCCTCTGAGGTCTGTACTTGGACCAAAGGAAATACTTGATTTGGACAGCTCATGTACACAGAGAGAAGTCATTGTCTTGTTGCCTTTGTTCCACAATCCTCTTGAGCAGTGTATGCTATAGTCATGCAAACTGCAGCGGTAAACTGCAATATGAAAACATCAAATTTGCAGCAACATAATTGTAGCCATAGAGCAATAACTAGTCAAGAAACAATTCTCTTGAATGAGGCAACAACTATTTTTAATGTGTCAATAAGAACGATTAGTACTATAAGTGGTGCACCACTAAGGGTCAGATGTAACTGTGCAATGACAGCTGTTATTTTAAAAACACCATGCAAAGAGTTCCTATGCTACAACACTTGCGAGATCTTCCTTAGGGGCTTGTGTTGAGTTATGGATCCTTTTGCTTCTGATTCAGGAGTTCAAGTCCTGTTCACATTGCAAGTGACAAAATATTGCATAATGTTGGATCATAACACTGTGTTTCATGAATTAACCATATGTGTCCAGTTCCCAAAAATACAGTTAGAAGTTTGCATCTTAGATTGGCCAGTGATAGAAAGCACCAACCAATGACTTTGTTGGCAATGTTTGAATCACCTGTGAAGACTGACTTGTCCCTTTTCCTCTAGTTTTTCTCTGAAAGTTGAGCATAGTCAATATGATATACAGAGAAATCTCAGAATTTGTGTCTCTGCTATGTGTGCTCTGCAGATAAATAAAGACATGAAAAGTAATGTCAGGAAAGAATAATACCCAGATATCCTGGGGGAAAGGTTTTAGAGGATCTGTGAAAGGGAACTGTGTGTTTGTGACAGGCTGTGATCTGTTTATATGAAGACAGGTCCTACACTGTAGGGGACCAAAATAATGCTCTTTATCTCTTGAGCTGTGTAAAAATAAGCTTGTGATGTAGAAAAAGTATAAAAAAATTATTTAATTTCCACATTTTCTTCATCCTGGTGGTCAGTACCACCAGGTGAATCTGTTTCTTCTTCCACTTGCCTGGCTCTCTTGAATTCTGTATTTCTTGATTCTGTGTATCTAGAACTAATAATTTAAAGGCATAAGGAAATGGAGTTTTAATGTTATATGGGTTATTATGTGTTTTAGTGTTCCTGTTGGCTAAAACCAAATTAATTTGATATTATGCTACTGAAAATTACATACACTTGATGACTGTGTTTTTTGAAATGTTATTGTCTTCTATGTATGTTTTTTCCCTTTTAAAATTTTCTTCTGAAAAACTACAGTGTTTATGTAATAAGAAGTACACTTCTTATTATAAATATGATAAAATAAAAACAAACATTAATTATAATTTGTAGTGTCATACATTCATAATTGCAAGAATCTTGTGTAGGAATTTAACAATTATTCTGAAACATTTGAAAACATTGTATTTGACTATGATACACCATAGTCTAATGGTTTATTGTTTTGTATGCCAGTGCAGTGTTTTCTCAGTGTTTCATTGAAGTATAGAATAGATGTTAGAAGAGCTCTGTAATAACTACAGATTTTCTTATCCAATATCTTATTTTCAAATGGGGCTTGACTGCTAGCTCTGCAGAACTGAATTATAAGGGCAAACAGCATGGGAAGAATAGCCAAAGCTGTTTGGATAATGCCCTTCTCTGTTGACTTACAGCATGGTTCATTTTATCTGCTCCTTTGAAATTTATGCTGTGTGCTGATTTGCACAAAAAGAGAGTCCAGTAATGGCAGAGTGTTCACTTCTGTTAGAAATCTGTGAAAAAATACATTAAATAAAATCATCAGATGTATTTCTCACAGGTCAGTGAAAAGCTACAATGTCATGTGCAGGTAACAGTTGCACACCAACTTTCTGGAAAGTGTGGACTTGCAGTCTGGCACAGTTAGACTCTGTTTCCACTAATAGCCATGTGAACCAGCCCCTGCTATGGTGTAATGACATATTGTATGCAGTGCTTAGAATATTAGATCTTTCAGATGGTGAATGTGTCATTTTACAGATGGCTTCACTGATTTCAATGCATTAGGGCAGGTGTCCCTCAGTGAGTAAGGTTATTATCTTGCCCTGAATAGGGCAGCAAACAGTCTTATGGCTAAGAAATTGTGCAGGCAATATATCTGTGTTTTTCTGGTGTTTGACTAAACATATAAGGAAGAATAATTCAGTATGTAACAGAGGACAGGATAAATAAATACATTGAAGGGATTGATGTTGATCTGTGGAAACTGCTTTTTCACTGCAATTTTAATTGCACCAGTGTGAATCATGACTTCTCTCCACTGACACTATCCCATACATCTGGAAGCAATCAGTCTTAAACAAAGGGCCCTGGGATCTCAAGTCAGAGAAAGCAAACCAACTGTATGTGGCAGAGCTATGACAACAAATCTGAAAATCTGTCTTCACTGATTGCAGTTGCTGTAATTTAGATTTGATGCAAAGCTTTTCAAGTATCAGCTCACTCTTGTGTGTATTGCTGCCCAAGCTAAATATCTGGAAAGTATTAAGAATTACTTTTTAATATAAATTGAATAGACAGATCATACAAGCATCTGTTGAGAATTTATTTGATTTGAATAGACTGCATAAGAGCCTAAAGTGCAGTGAAGTATAGCTGTAAAGTAGTTTTTATACTATAGAACTACAGAGCACAAAATGCTCTGTTCAGTTAGGTTCTCATCAACTGATTAATCTTTCCAGAATAAAAGAGACTTGTGATTTCCCATAATGTGAAGTCAGAAAAAAAATGTGTTTACTAAAAAAAGCTATTTTACTGCTAAACACTTTATATGACATTATATTTTTTGTATCAGTTCGTGAGCTGTAGTTTCTGAAAATTAAATAGTTTTCAATGTACTGCTTTGTATGATCCGTGAGGAAAAAATACCACACTATTTTTCCACTTTTCAGACTTTCAAACAAATGTCTCTAGATAGGGTATATATCAGATTTTGTCTTTTGAAAGGAATAGCTGCTCCTTGGATTCAATACAGACCTAGGCTACAGGCAGGTGTATACCAATAGAGATTTTAAATCTTATATGAGGAAAAGAGAAGTTGACTGGGAATGTTGAAAGAGAAGCTATGACATTCTCATTTTTTAATAACATTACATACTGTCAGTAGTATGAAACAACAAAACTACTGGTTTGTTACCAAGTAGAACAGAAGACCAGAATATGGCCACGTACAAAATTAGTTGTCCTATTTGTTGAGCTGGGACTATAAGAATAAGAGAATAAGTACTCACCATTGTGAAAATCATTCATAATCTGGCTCTGGGAGCCATTTGCTACTAAATTTCCTGCCTTACGTTTTAAACTGGGAACCTTTAGATGTGAGGGGGGAGTTGTTTCTTCAACTTGAAAATGGCATCATTTCTAGGTTCATATTTTTTTACTGGCTTTCTCTGAAATAGAAGTTGCTGAGTACAGGAGTGAATGAAGAACATGGTACTAAAATCATCGACATTGGTTTGTGATGGGAGATCACATTTTTGTATTTGAATAAGTTAACAAATGAAACTGATATGAAATAAAAACAGATTTCTAAATTAAGCAAGAGTTCCAAATGTTTTGGTCAAAATATTGTGTAACAAAAAGTACTACCAGACAGAGGAGTCACACATCTTTTCCAGGGAGTGCCTATTTCTGTATTTCAGCAGGTCTCCCCTGGGAAACAGTGCTACAAAAATTGCTGGTAACAGAGTGTGACAGGACTAAGTGCTTTAAGAATAATAAGCATTTTGCCTAAACCAAATAGTGCTGTAATGTTGTTATAATAACCTAAAATAACATTAATTCTTAATTTTTTCTGAGTAATTATGTAAGTTCCTGTTCTCTTCAGGACAGAATACCCATTTTTCATTATCTTTAAAAATCAGTCATTAAATTCCACATGCTTCTTTACAGTTTGAGAACACAAACTCATGAATAGAGAAGTTAGCAACATTAGTCAAATAGTGCTTTTAATTTAACTAAATACTAATCTTATATGCTTTGTGGCTTTTTGCTTGTCTATTTAGCTAATAAAACAAACTCACTGCTTCTAATGTATTGTATGACAGTTAAAAAAATCCCATGTGATTCTACATTCTAACCATTCTTTCATTAGATGTCTGCTGTTTATAATACAATTTTTCAAAATAATTTACTACTTGAGAAAAGCATTAAGTAGATACTTTGAGATACTTCATACAAAAAGGTTTTTACTGATCGTGTTTCTTT
This sequence comes from Pardalotus punctatus, assembly GCA_013400915.1. Lineage (NCBI taxonomy): Eukaryota > Metazoa > Chordata > Aves > Passeriformes > Pardalotidae > Pardalotus > Pardalotus punctatus. The sequence continues at coordinate 811,560 of VZTX01008269.1, read as the reverse complement.
TGAGGGATGAAGAACATGACTCCATAATATTATTTTGTATGTTAATCACAACACACTTCAGTTCTTTCATTACCTTCCAAACTGTTTCCTATGCCTCGACCCACCTACTGTGAAATTATTTTACCTCTAAGAGAGTCTCAGATAATTTTCTTGCCAAATAAACATTTTTAGCACCTTACATTCTGTTCTATAAAAGTATCAGAGAGGGTGAGCTACTAAGCCAAATTCCCCTCAGGATTTGAGAATGTGACTGTAATCTTGTGTAAAGAGGCATTAACAATATTAGTCACAGTATTCTGCTCTTTCCATATTCCTGACTAGTCCCTGATGTGGCTGTTCTTTCACAACCAGAGTTCTCATTGGCATTAAGAGATTTATTAAATCATTCTAAAAAGGAATTGAGATTTGTGGAAGAGGACTCCTGTTGCTAACAGGAACTGCATATTTTATTGTTATTTACTAGTGCATACAAATTGCACAAAAAATTTCAGAATTTTGAGTTGACAATATTTTGTAGTAGGGCATGCCTGGGTGGGGACCAAGGTCAGGATTTTATGTTTCTGGGCTTCAGTACAGTAAATACCCAAATTTGTATGGAAGCACTGCCTGTGTAAGAATTGTATGATAAAACTGCTGAAGGATGATTCAAAATATGTTAATGAGAATGGGCTGAGTTTTTTGGCAAAGGACCAGCAGGGAGACCCTTAGAACTTTCAGATTCTAAATTCAGTTTTACATCAGCCCTTGCAGCATTACAGAAAGAGGACCAGCCAAATTCCTTGCCTTAGTTATGATCCACAGGAGGCAATCCACCAGCCTCATGTGGATCAGGAATTGTTTTTCTCATGTTCTGTGCTTGCTTCTCAGTTTGTAGTATCATAGAATGGTTTGGTTTGGAAGGGACCTTAAAAGTCATCTAGTTACTAGCGTAGACTGTAGGAATTGGTTATACTGAATGGATCACAAAATATGCCCCCAAAGGTGTGTTAGAGTAGCTGACTTATACAGGTAAATGTTTAATGAAATGTCTGTTCCTTTCAGTTTTATCACCAGAAGAAAAACACCTGGATGATGAGTCCAAGATACATATTTTCTTACTGTGCTTTCTTTGCTCTTTCATTCCTTGTTTTGTTATAGTGAATTTTGGGTACACACAACCTGTCTGCAAATGAAGAATCAGGTGCTTTTTAGAGTATGTTACAACTTCCATTTTTCTTGAATGTTCATATTTGAACTTCCCTTAATATTTATTTGACTGTTTAAAACTTTTCTTAATTTGTTTAAGTCAGTTTAATACAATGGTAAATGCATAGAATCGATTTTTTCCCCTGAATTGCCTCTGTTCCTTGACTTCCTTACTGATTTCAGTGAAAGACAAAAATTGATTTACTATCACAAGAAGGATTCTGAAAACTGAGTGGTATCAAGAATGAGGCAAATGATGAAATAAAGAACATTTACTATTAAAATTTAGCAACCTAATATCCTTATGCATTCTGGATATGTGTTCCTATGACTTATGTAACATTAGGCAGTATGTTCCAGATTGACATGTTTTTATTTTCTTGTAATTTTTTTTGATGAATTTTTTTGTGTGTTTGCATGTGAAAATAGCCTTTATTTTGGAAACCGAATATATTTAAATGCTCGAAAACTAGTGAAGACATGGGACTCATCAGTAGTTTTTTTACATAGTATAGATTAAAGAGTATGTTTGTATCAAGGTGAATCATTTGGAAGTTTTGAGATCAGCAATAGTGCAACAATATCAAATTTGAGAAGACAGTGGTCAGCATTTTTTAGGATTCCTACCACTGATTCATTGGAAAGAATGAGCTCTGGAGTATTTTAAAATGCAGTTTCTACATGGGATAAGAACAATAAATTTTGATTGAAAAGAACCATTAGACCATTCAGCTTTATTGTTTGCTTCAAAAGGCATTGGTGGCCCCAAAACTCTTTAGTGAGCATCATTCATATATGACTTTTAAATCTTTTAGAACAGATTTTAGGATTCTATATCTTAAAATGTACTTAAAAATAGAAAATCATCATAGTATATAAGACTGACTTTGGGAAAGTAGTGTTTCTATAGGGTATTGCAACTATAAGACTGACTTTGGCAAAGTAGTGTTTTTATAGGGTATTACAACTCCTCTTTTAATTTTAGTTAATTTTCTGGACTGTATTTAATGTGATGTAATGTTACATTGTAATGTCATCAAGCATCTGTAATGTATGATTTGGTGTGCACACCGTAACTTTTCCTGACAAGCGTACAGGAGTCATCTACTGTATCTTACTAATACAAAAATACATCCTGATCTATTAATTCATTAGTACTAATAATGCTGTAGATATGGGTTATAGTGCAAATAACAATAGTAGGGATTGCTGCTAAGAAATTTCTAGTGCTAAGTTTTAAAAAAAAGAGATGATTCTATTAATGGAGTTCTTACAATATTGAATTTATACATTAATATGTGGGTAATGTTCTCACTTTCTCACTGAGAATTTATTTGCTAATAAACTATCTCATGAGACTTGTTAAATAAGGAGTCTGCAAGTTGTATGCAGCAATTTTAATTCATTTAGTGCCAATAATCTAAGAACATACAAGCACTTTAAAATATTAATATAGTAAACATCTGGTTACTCTGATAAGAATATTAGATCTCTTGCAAATGAACAAAAGAGGCCTGCAAAGGAGATGTGATCGTTAAGCACTAATAAGATCTGTTAAAGAAGTTGAGATGTGTTAACCTGAGTGCCAAATAATATAGTAGGTGTACTCTTCCCTGTCTTGCTAACTGCTGACCAAAAGATTACTGATGGACTTGTGAAAAGATACGAAAACTCAATTCATATTTAATTTACTTGGAAACAAAACACAAAGTGATTATACTCATGTACACAGCAAAAAAACTCAGAAGTTTTAAACAATCAATGTCTCTCAAAAGGAGGACAACTTTTTCTTCCTTTTACCCAGCATCTTGAAATTAGGAATTTTCTTGTTAAAAAGCCAATAATGAAAAATCCTTCTGTGCTGCTGTTTTCACAGTTCAGATTCCAATCAGATAAACTTCCACCCTGGCTCTTCCAAAACTTTGTGGGAAATGTATTGATTCCTTTAATAACAGAAATTTTAAGGAATTGATAAGCTAAATGCCTACATAGTTAAATGCAGCATGACCTCTAAGAATTAAGTCTAAAACATTTGAACTCATATTTGCAAGTTTAGGTGTTAAATGTGATTCCTTGGTAGCTTTGTAGGCTCACAAACAGTCAAAATGCTGACTATCTTCCAAAAAGTTCAAGCCACTTTTGTTTTGGTATCTAAATATGTATTTAAAAATGCAGCCTTTGGACACTGGTGGCTGATTTGTAGGAAATTTTAATAATTCATTTGATGATCCATAAAAGAAGTCCAGAAGACTCATGGCTTTTTAAAGTACTCATCACAACTGATTCTGTAAAACTGCTGTGCATAATATTCTGAATTCTACTACAGTGTCTGTGGGCTTCTGGATAGAGATGTGCACCCTAAGCAACTGTCAGAATAAGCTCTAGGTGTATATCATTCCTCTTTCCCACCAATCTAATGCTGTCCATCGTGTTGAATGAGAACCTAAAGATACAGGCAGAAAGTTTTCAGTTTTGACAGTTTACCAGTCTGAATAAAATTAGAGTAACTGGATGGCAAGATAAACTCTAATCCACATTTTAGGATCATGAGCAACAAGAATTCAGTCCTGATTTTAAAAAAAATTATAGAGATCTCCTTACAGACTACAACAGAACAATATATCAGGGAAAATTATGTATTTACTAAAAAATTTCCCAACCTTGCAAATTCAAGTGTGAATTTTATTGTCTCGGTTTTCAGAATTAGCCTAGTTTCTAAAATTAATGATATAGAATATAGAAACTACACTTAGTAACTTGGGGATAGACCCTGTATAGGACTTCAAGGAAAGATGGCAATAGGCGTCAGTGGGGTTTTGGGCAGTACTTGTTGTTGCATAGGAACGTTATTAGTAGAACTGGTAAAAACGAGCTAAGCCAGCACAAGGGGTCACATAAGGATAAAAAGCCACATCCTGCAAAGTGCTGAGCATATTTTGAAGTGCTGCCCTTAACTGCTGTTGACTCCTGCATGCAAGGAAAGTGGATTCAAAGAACGTGTGTATGTGCATGTGTGTGGAATCAAAGAACCTTATTTGAACCTGTCTTTGGGTTATAGCCAAGTACTTTAAGTCAAGATGACAGTCAGATGCCTGGGCTACGGAGTTACTTAAAGCAAAAGAAAAAAAAAGGGGTATAGCTGCTTTGGTTTTGATCTTGTTCATGTGATAAAAGTTCCAATAGCTTTCGATCCTGCTGGCAGGTCCAAAGACCTTTTCTCATTATATTTATATAAATGTTAATAACTATTTCAGTATTATTAATGATGGCAAGACTTGAACTCATTAAAGGTGGGAAATTTGTGGGATTAATTTGCTCCAGCTTCTATTTGCCAAGAGAGCATTTTCCCAGCATTATTCTTTCTCCATATATATTAACTTTGTAATTGTGGATCAAAGCCTACTCAGCTTTGGATGTATTAAGTGAATCTTACTGAAATAGAAACTCAGAAAGGCATTTTCTGCCAAAAAATGTAAGTGGAGAAGTCACGATTGAGTTCAGCTTATTAAATCTGTTTACTCAGTGTGCCTAAGTCATACTGGAATTTAAAAGAAAAAATAAGACATGGGCATGCTTGGGCTGTGGGACATGACAAGAAGTACGTTTTAGAAGGAAAAGTCCTGGGATACAGGTTTGAGAAACATCAACAATACAGAACAATGAACAAGAACTCATAAATATATTGCCTGGAATAATATGTGGTTCTATGAGATGAAAATTATTCAGGAATTGTAAAAAATCAGAACTTTAAAGGCTTGTACTTTATGTTCATCTGAATATAAGAATTCCATCTGGTCCTGTATTCCGTCTCTGAAAAATGCTGATGCATTTGTACTTTCAAAAGAAGGTGTAAAAATGTACAGGAAACTACTGTGGCTGGCATTTTCCTGAACTCTAATTGCTAATCTGATTCAGCTTTTAGTAGCTCTTTCCATAAAAATAAAAAAATATATCATAATAATAATTGTAAGCTTCTGCTCTATTTATATTATTTTTATATGAATATTTACATATAAGTTCTTGACCTCATTTACTTAATGTAATTTAGAATATCAGATCAGTCACATGAAATGAGACTAAAGTTCAGTCTTGCTTAATATTGCTTCTCACTTGCTATGTGAGAACTTTGTTGATGAGCCTTATTATTTGCAGAGCAACAAAAAACAGATTATTCTTCTCTGTTAGCCTCTTTAATTGCATTAATGACCTTCGTTATCCCAACATTAATATTAGTCATCTTTTGCTTTCAGTCTTCTGGACTTTTTAAAGTGAAGCGTCTCACTGTGTTTTGTTTCTCTTTTCATAGAAACATAGAATTATTAAGGTTGGAAAACACTACTAAGGTCATCAAGTCCAAACATTAACATATCACTGCCAGGTCCACCACTAAGCCATGTCCCTAAGCACCACATCTACATGGCTTTTGTTCACTTCCAGGGATGATGATTTCACCACTTCCCTGGACAGTCTGTTCCCATGCTTGACCACCCTTTCCGTGAAGAAATTTTTCTTAATATCCAATGTAAACATCCCCTGGTGCAACTTGAAGCCATTTCCTCTTGTCCTATTACATGTTGCCTGGGAGAAGAGAGTCACTGCCACCTCTCTACAACCTCATTTTGGGTAGTTGTAGAGAACAATAAGGTCCCCCCTGAGCCTCCTCCTCTCCAGGCTAAACACCCCCAGCTCCCTCAGCTGCTCCTCACAGGACTTGTGCTCCAGACCCTTCCCCAGCTCCACTGCCCTTCTCTGGACAGGCTCCAGCCTCTCAATGGCCGTCCTGAATTGAGGAGCCCAGAACTGGACAGGTGTAGCCTCACCACTGCTGAGTACAGCGAGATGATCACTGCTCTCGGCCTGCTGGCCACGATATTGCTAACATATTTTATGTTGTTTCAGAATTATTTCTGTTTCTTCCCTGGTAGTTTACATTATGTGCCTTTTTGAATGCTGGTGCATATTGAACTGCTATTTTCAAGGAATTGTTCGTAATGACTCCTCTTAACACCATCTCTCATTATGATAATATTAAGTGTTTGTATTTTTTTATGATTTTACCTTATGTATTATGCTGTTTTTATTGATTATATGCATCCATGATCCATTTTAAGAATATGAGAATGATTGTACTAGGTTAGACTAGAGGTTGCCCTAGGCCAGTTTCCTGCCTCCTCCGCTGGCTAAAATAAAATGCTGTTGGAAAAAAATGTGTTAGAACAGGGCAATCATATATTCTTACTTTGTCAGAATATTCTCCCCAGCTCCAGCAGTTTACAGTTCAGGAAATTCCAAAGTCAGAGATACTGTCTTTGCAGCTAATGGATTTTACTTCCTGTGTTCAGTACACCATAATACTCCTGCAAATGCTAGCAGTAAGTTTTAGATTTGACCGTCCTGACTAATTTTTACCACCAATAATACTTCCTCCTATTCTGTCCCTATACTATTAAACTTAATTGAACTAATAAAGCCAATTAGTGTTCATCAAACTTCTAAGTTTGTGTAAAACCTAATTTAATTGATCATTCCACTCTTTTTATCATATCTAATGCCGTTTATGTTTTTTCCAGCCATTTCTCGACTCTGACACTGTTTAATTTCCTACTTTGGCTTCTTTAGCTACTAATTTTTTTTCACACAAGGTAGAAAACACTTATTTGAGGAAGAGATTAATGGAATTTGAGGCATCCTTTGACTGTTTAAGCCAAAGCATGCTGCTGCTTAAGCTGTAGAAATTCATGGGTATTCTGAATGCATTCTGTATCAGCTGTAACTGTTTAAGTAATTCACTATTTTTTGAGGAGTTATGATATGAATAGGGATAAAAGTGGGAAGAACTGATAAGTGTTTTGATTTAAAATGTTTCTGCTTAACCCTTTATTATGTTCACATCGTATTTTTGCAATAACTACTGTACTTAATTGGTATTTGACTAATGATCTACCTGAAAATATGAGTCTCTCATCTAGTGTTACATGTAGAATTAGATCCTTCCTTGTTGAAATTAATGACTTTCTGTTTTGACCTTGTTTAAGGAGCAGGACCTTGGACACCAATTTGCAGCTGGACATATTGAAAGATAAAAGGTTTTCTGGGATGATTTTTTTTGTGTGATCAAGTACAGAGGTAAACACTGTAACACTATTACATTTTCAGGGCTATTGCTATTGCAGTTTTAAGGGTGATATGGTGTGCAACAAGAATGTGTGTCATTATTCCTTTGAACAGCTTCATATTTTAGGCATGGTATGTTAGTTGTGGCTTAAGGAAAGAACAGACGTGCAGTTTACCTTGTGGGAAGGGGATTCTTATGGTATTTCCCTATTATTGGATAATCTCTTTGATGAGGAACAGTCCCCAAATTTCTGTTCTCCCTCTAAGTCTGGCACCTGCCCTAAATCTGTATTTGTTTGAAGAAACAGGCCCCCCAAAATGCCTTGCATATTTAGCACTGCTGTTTCCATTTACTGCCTGATCAACCTTTTTAGAGACTGTACTCTTTCTTCAAAGGTTATTGTTGCTGTGGAAAAAAATGAAGTCCCAAATATGCCCTCTGGTCTTAAACAGTATCTGTTCTCAAACCACAAGTTCTTGAAATGGGTCCTTGTTAGCTATTACATGGGTTTGCTACATCACAGGCACTCAAGATGCAAATTTTGTCCTTGTGATGATATTAGTAGAGGTGTGCTGTTGGTCCTTTCCTTGCTGCTCAGTCTATATCATATAAGGAAGTTCTCTTGTTGAAAGGGAATGATTGGCAGATCTTTTGCAATTAATACTTGCAAAAGCAATTAATTGCTTCTCCTGAACTGGGGATTTAGTCCAAAGACTCATTTCAGTTGTGCGGAACATGCAAAGGTTAAGTCACATGACCACGCCTACATGTGGGATTACCTTTGTTTTCTCAGTTAGGGCCATATTTCTCAGGGGTTTTCTCTTTGCAGATTGTTCAAGATGCAAATACTGTGAAAAAGGCAGCTAAACTTGAGGTTTCCTTCTCAGGAGTTAAGAAAGCTTTTGTATTTTCATCTTGTGTCTGATCACTGAAAGAAAAGCTCATGCCAGAGAGTCTAAATTCTCCATGTCACTACCCAGTGGTATGTGCGTACTTTACTCCAAGGCTGTCTGCTTCTTGAATTGGCTTGTGTGGATCAACTTCCTCTCTCCTCAGTCTAAGTGGGCTTGCTTATTTCTCAAGATCATTGCAGTGTTGGCAGCTGAACTATTTGGCTTGTTTTCTAGACACCAATTCAAATGGCTTCTTCTCTGTGTTCTTTTGTCCTAATACTTTCTTCTCCCTCTTTAATGAAGGCCAGATGGTCTCTCAGCCATGACATCACTCCTGACTGTTCTTGATATGGCAGACATAGGTTCCCATTCTATTGTCTTACCTGTTCATCAGTGGTGATTTACATAGTTACAAAACTCTGGCCTCCTTAGGACATACAGTACTCATAGAGAATTTGCTGTCTAACCATTCCTTCATTTTCATTTCCAGAGTCAAGCTCCACTCTACAGTCTCAAGAATTTTTAGACCAGTTCTGTTTGCCAGGAGTCTTCTGGTGCAAAGGGAACAATGCTTTACTAATTACTAATATTAGATGGTCTATGCCTTCACAGGCTTTGAAGATTGTAAGCCTTGGCTGTTCATTATTCATTTTCGGTTCTTGATTTATGTCTCCTCCCAGAGAGAGAACTTGCAATAGATACAAGATGCCCCTATTTTCTACATCCTGTACTCAGATTTTGGGTGCAGACTCTGGCTATTGAAAGAGATTATTGAAATAACTGGTGAGCTAGGTATTCTGTCTTGGGCATGTCTAGCAATCAAAGTACTTGAAAGAGGAAGTCAACCAGTATTTCAGAGTGAAAAAACTCCCTTTTATCAGAGGTAATTAATTACTGAAGGGGATAGATGGTAGTACCTAACGGTAGCATTCTATATGATGGCATTATGTTTAACCATTAGAAAACAGTTCTTCAGGGCTCATGATTTTCTTGCCTTTTAAATACAACGGAATCTCTGTAAAATATCTCTGATCTAGGCAGAGCTAAGGCCCTCCTATAAATTCCCCATCCAAGCCTTCACAACTTTTCTGCTAGCCATTGACTGCATTTTAATTTCACTGTGATCTCAGGTTTTATGCAAACTTTAACTAGTTTTGATAGTTTCTGGAGATCCAAATATTTTAAGAGTAATTTTTCCAGACAGACCTTGTTTATAGAATGCTGCAGCTTTGGTCTTGATCCAGAGTATTTAGCTAGGATCTAGTAAGGTATATGTATGAAGGCAAGTATGAATTACAGAGAAAGCTTCTGTACAAAGCTTTCCTAGGAGAATTAAGAATTCCAAACTGCTTTGCAGAATAAATATTGGTATATGTGTCTTGTAAACCAAAAAGACAACAACTGTGTATTTAGGTACCTTATATTTTTATTTCATTGAGTTATGGAATAACAACACCTCTTCTTTTTTAAGCAAGTCTATGACTTTTGGTGATAAACAATTAATCTGTTCCAGAATATCTGTTGGACCATCATCTATTACTGATAAATATTGCTGCAAGATCTAAACAGTGAAAGATAATTGTTTAATGACTAATGTGGAATTCTAAGAGACAACAAAGCCTTCAGCACACATTGATACTCCTTTTAAAACTGTGGAATAAAAATCATAAGGATTAATTTTGAGAATTAGCCTATGACCATAAGCAGACAGAGCTGGGGATATCAGATTGCTAACAGATAAGCATTTTCACATTGGAAAAACATCAGTATCCACCTCAGTATTTTCTGGAAAAAAGTTTTGGCTTTTCTTTATTTGCAAAAGAATTTCTAAATACTTTTCTGTATATAATTTATATTGTTTAGACTTTTGGTATTAAAATAATCCCAAATTCATTGATACAATTTTGTTTTCAGAGTCTTCTATTCCCCAGGCAAAAAAATTGTTTCATTTGCTATCTAGCTTCAATTAAAATTTGGCTAGGAGGGTTTTTTTTCATTGGAAACATTAGTCTGTTTCCATTCCAACTGCAGGCTAACATCCATGCTTCGGGATAAATAGCAATGAGCCTTCTCACAGTTTCTCAGAAGCTCTTTAAATAAACAATAATTGTGTATCAACAACCTGCTGATGTCAGAAGTTCTTTTTAAGAGGCATTCGGTCTGCTTTGTGGATCAATAATTCTTCTCCAGATAATGCTTAACTAAAATATGTCTGTAAATGGCATAGGGGGAAATTCTACGAGAGGATACAGTAAGTTGGAAAGTGATAGTTAAACAGTGCTAGGACTCTGTATGTCTGTATTGTCATAGCCTAAGAGACATTGTTGGACCTTGAGCTGCAAGTGGGATTTACCATGGAGCTGCCAAAGCAAAGGGAAGAAAGCTCTCTTTAAATTCTCTGATGGTAGAAGAGTGCTCTGAGTTGGTCTACCCCAGGTATACTGACTGCCAATGGCCCCACTGGGCTGATCCAACAACTGCTGGAAAATCTCCTTTTCTGTCTTCTGGTTCTGCCTAGTGCCTCAGTAGTGGTGGATAAACGGGACAGAGGACACTGTGCTGGGGTTGCACCACGGGGAAAAAACTCCTTAGTGCATTTTTCTTAGAGAACTGAAGGTGTCACTAAAAATCATGAAGACAAAATCCATTCTCTGGAAGCCGGAGCAGGGAAAATTTGGGGAAGTGGTGAAAAAGATGAATCCTTTTCCAGTTCCTTTACCAGAAAACAGGGTACTATTTTTTTTGGTGTTAGATCTGTCTCAGTTCTTTATACATCTATGTCCTTAAAAAGTGCTAATTGTGGCTATAATTGGAGTTAGTAAGTTCTCCAAGTAGTCATTATGGTAAGAACAGTCTAAAAGGTTCAATTTCCATCTGTTACTAGATCCATGGCTTGAATAGCAAACATTTTTTTCCCTTAAAATTGGCTTTGTTTCTTGTATTACGCTTGTTTGTCACTGTGTTCAATATGTGGAAGATAAATACATGTTGCTGTAAAATGTTTTAAAATTATTCTTAAATGCTTCTTCCTGAATAGGTAGGACTTCTGATGGTCATAATTTCTGGTTCTTTCTCTAGATTCTGTAGTGGTGAATGTTGCTTATTTAAGTATTTTCTTTCCATAATTCCTTCAGCTTGGCTTTCCTTATAATTTAGTATCTCATGCTTTCTTAGGTCATCTCACAGAACATAATGGCATACTTAGTGAAAAGATACAGAAAATATCTTGATAAGTGTGTTTTAATTGATATGATACTGAACACAGTGGAGAATGTAAGAGGGTATTGCAATAGTTCTCCATTTACTCTGCATCTTTCAATTTCCTCCCTTTCAATTTTGACATGAAGTAATGTTTTAAGTTTCATCCTTGTCTGGAAGACAAAATTTCTGCAAGTATTTGCAGTCAATGATCTGTCATAGTGTCAAACAGTGCATCAAAAGTTTAATAAGGCAATTACCAATGAACCATACTTTTTTTTCTATAACATGGATAAGTATCACTTTATCAATTTTAACAATGAACAATCATCTTTCAACCAGGAAGGGATATAAAAGAAATCATTAAATATCTACTTAAGGGGGGAAAAGCAGGTAGGAAATAGAGTAAGAGATAGACAAACATGAATAGCTGCAGGATGAATCTGAAAGGTCAGTGTATCCCTCCTGCTATAAAATCTAGTACAGTCTTATTGGACTGGAGATTGTTGACTTCGGCCTCTGAATGACTCTTAAATTGTGCATTATTTTAGAAAAAAATCTTTCCAGTATCAAACTACCACTGGTTTCAATTTCAAAACAAGTTTAATTTGCATGCAGTGGTGTGGTGTGCCAACATTTCCAGAGCTGGAGGAAACACTGATCATTTATCCATATGCAGAAGCAGTGTGAGGGCTAACTTTGAAACTAATTTGAGGAAGTTGTGTGATGGCCAAAATGGAAAATGCAATTACCTTTGTCAAACATCTGTGGGAAATATGAATTAGCATCTCATTAAATGTGTTAAAAAGTGTTTTGCATAATTTATTACTTTGCTGATTTATATCCTGTTGTACAAGGTGTTAACTCCAGAAACATTTAATGTCTCTGTCTTGCTCACTCTTTCTCATCTATCAATGGTCTCTGGTAGTCTCCTCTTGAAAAATGTTAGGTCATCTGATAATGCATTTAGAAGCTTAATCCCATAGCTGGGTTCAGCTTCCATGGGAAACAACATTGATAAAGAAAAGCACACTTTCCCAATTGAATTCCCACTTTTGTAAAGTTCTCTGTACCTTGTCTAAGATCTTCAGCAGACATCTGAAGTGCTAGTACTTTCTAATTTTTAATTTTTTTTTAAAGTGCTTCAATTTTTTTCAATCATTTTTATTCTATGAAAGCCATAAATAAAGTATCATGCACATCTGCCTGTCTTTCTCTACCAGAAAAAGCTTTATGCAGAGCTTTCCCACTTTTCATTTTTCACTTCATCTTTATTGGCCGAAAATCAAACGCCTTCTTGTTTACTTTGGCAGGCAGTTGAAGGTTATGACTGAGCCCCTCCATCTTCTTTCTTTGTTACATTTACAGTAGTGATCAAAACCATGAAGTTTCCTTTATGTGTTTCTGTGCTGCAAATTCCTGTGAAATAACATTGTGGACACAACTGCTCTTGGCATGTACTGCCAAAATTTAATTATCTGGTGCCTGTGTCATATTATCACTTATTCATTTCAGTCTCTTCTTATAATAGGGTCATATTGTGCCTGTAACCACATTTTCATTACTTGTCTTTGACACCTTTCTCTTTCAGTTAAACATCTCTTGAAGTGGCACAGAACACAATAGTCAAAGTTTCATTGCACCATCACTAACCTTTACACAGTTTATATTGCTTTCCAGATTTTTTCTCTGCTGTACTCAATTCTCAGTTTGATGACTTTCTGTGTGAGTTGTGAGACTCATTTGTTTTCCAAATATATCAGTGGGTTTTGCATCACACTTATGCTAACTACAATACAATTTGTATTTCTCAGACTCAGTATTTGAGTTTTGCTGTTTGCCATAATAATGAAAAAGAAAGCAAGGTTTTTCTGTATCTAGTTCATTTCATTATTTGATTCTTTAAGATTATCACACTGCTGAGTTTCTAGTTCAGCAAGTGGAATATCTAATTTCATGTAGATAGATTTGATGAAAATATTTGTACATGAGAAATATAATTGTCTAAAATTTTTCTAAAAATGTTAAAAGATACAAGGAACATATTTGTGTTTTATTGAACACAAATATTTTAGTTGGTTGAAAACTACTTTTTGTGCTGTTCATGTAGTGGTGTTTGCAAGCACTAAGCTGAGAATTCATTGTGCTACTTAAAATATTGAAAAATGTTAGGCTCGTACTCATATTAATATGTTTAATATCCATAAGTACTTGTTATATTATCATATTATTTGACAGATATATAAGCATATAATATGTATGAGTAATTGAGACAAATTAAGACTTTACAATTACCTCTGGATAGAATGCACCACTGTGTGTAGAAACTCTGCCTAGAGTTACCTTTTACAAACCTGAATTTGTGGGGAGAGGAGTTTTACTGCACGTGCACCAAAAATTTTGCTGGCAACTTTCCCCATCCCCATCCAGCACCACAGGAATGGCTCGTTGCCTTAAGGAAATATGAAGGAACAAGTGAAGGGAAAAGTCACTAAATGCCAGAATGAGAACAACCACAAGACTGAAAGAGGATGAAAAATAAAACATTCGCCATTTCATAATAAACTGGAATTCACATGAGAATCAGCCTGAAGGAAATAATAGAACAGAAATTAAGACATACAGAATCATTTATACATGTTCACTGAGATACATTCAAAAATTAGAAATTATGTAATTAGTGATCAAAACTTGTAGATTTCTGCCACAAACTCCTATCTGGGAGATTTTGGCCATCTTCCTATGAGAAGGCAAGGCTTTTAGAAAGCATGGAATTCTCACAGATGAAAAGAGACTTTAATGTTGGCACACAGATGCTCCATTGGCTTTTTAAATTGTTGCTCTAGAAACATTTCTTATTCCAGTAAAAGAATATATGGTAGAGTTTCAGGCTGTGGATCATCTCTACTTTCTCCTACAAGAGTGAAGATTTCAGGAGACTGAGTTTTTTTGGGAATGTAGACCCATGGAAGAGGGTTCTTCTCCTTGAGTCTGCCAGGGAGTAGAAAAAGAAAATGGTCAATTAGTCTGAAGTTCAATGCCATTAGTGCAATACAGGGGATGGTAAGGATGTTTTCTTTATATTCCCTTTCAGTTATGAAAAGCCAGTTATGAAAAGCATATTAAGTCCTGTCCTGAGTTATATTATATGCCTGAAAATCCTACTGACCTCGCTGGAAATTTGGAATCCTGTGTGGGAGGTCAACAAGTTCATTTTTATGAACTCATTGCCTTGTTTTCCTTTGAGGTTGACTCCTGAACTACCCGGTAACAGAGTTTACTGTCTAGAATTTTCCTTTGCAGTCTTGTCTTAGCTTATTCCAGAGCCAACATCTGTGTTCTTCCTTTAAATTCTTATTTGAGGGAAGCTGGCTCACTTGGCAGACAGAGTTACTGGGACAAATATAACTGGACCTCAATGTAATTCCCTCATGGGTAGATGCAGGCTGACGTTTTTGCTACTTCTTGTTGTTTGGGAAAAGGTCTTGCAAGGCCAGATTGGTTGTTTCTTAGACTATAAAGCATTATAGATTATATACAGTGGAAAACAGCAGAAATACATGAAACCTGAAAAATGAAGAATCCATCATGTTTTTACATCTGTGATTTTCCATTGGTTTGGGACGTAACCATTTGATTTTGGCATTGTACTCATGTTCATGTCAATAAGTAAGATAGCTAAACCTCTCAGGAATTACTGTCTCTTAATCAAGCCCATCATTAAATTGTGTACACAGAAATGGGCCTAGAGACTGGAGTTCCTGCCAAAACCCCAGAAGCCAGAAAAGAACATCAAGATTTTAAAAAACATTCCTGTAAGACATTTACCAGTGTTTATGCAAGTCTTGGTCCACCCCTTCCATTGCTGCCTTCAGCTGATGGAGAGAATAAGGTGCTGTGTTTCCTTAACTCAAGAGAAGCCTCTGGAGAAGCAGATAGGAGTCATGCCTCTTTTCACCTTATGCCATGTGATCTTAAATCTCCTCAAGGATTCTCTTGGATCCCCCTCTGGACTTCTGCAGTCTGCAAAACTCTGGTTAAGCAAGGATCCTATTTGTTTTAATAGCCTCAGATTTCACTCCATGAGTGCCATAGCATGTTTGGAGTGCCTGTGGACCTTAAGGTTTTAAATTGAAATCTGAAATATGTTTACTGCATGCTCATAGACTGAAATCTGTTTATTGTTATGCACATAGAACGTGCATCGTTATATAAATGTTTAATGTATGTATAATCTTATATTATTTTTTCCTGTTGCATTTCCTTGTAGCTAAGAACTGTTCTGTCTAATTTGTATGTATACTGTAAGAACACATGCAAACAAATGCATCATATTAGTGGTATAAGCACAAATATAATGGAAGCATCCAGTTCAAGGTCTGGATCTGCCAGATATTTACTGTCACTTGGTCATTAGGTTTCAAACAGACTATGTGTGTATTACATGCACATAGAAATATACTGTCAGCTGTAAGGATCTGACATTGAAAACTGGATTTCTAATCTTACATTTTTTGTATTTCCAGGTTTTTCTACTTCCCTCTCTAATTTGAGCAAAGTTTGAAATTAAATGGTCATCTTTGAAATGAAATAAATTGTAAAAAATAGTAATTAGGCATGAAACTTCTTTTTAACTCTCATACAAAATTTAAGCCTATAATCGGCAGTGGCTAGGGCCAAAAAGAATAGCTCAGGAGTTAAAATGACCTGAAGTGCATTCCTTTTACTGACTTCTATGTTTTTCTCAAATGAAAAAACCCAACCAAACAAAGCTCAACAAACAATCCACACAATTGGTGCACAGATGGTACAGAGCAGAACCAGATTCCTCTGCAGAACTGTAAAGCTTTCATCCCATGCAGTTTCTACACTGATGCAGATTTTACCCATCCATCTGAGCTGTTAAGTTTTTGTGCACCGAGTGTGAGACTCATAGATTTGGCTCCAGCATCCACTCACCCCCACAGATAGGGGTATGTCTTACAGACTTTCCTAGCACAGTGCCAGAATCTGTCTCCTCCTGCATGACCTGTTATACCAGCTGCAGGTGGTTGGCAGCTCCTCTCACCCCCAGCCTCCCGGCGTGCTGCTCTGCCCAGTGGGACAGTCTGCTGGGCTACATGTCCACCAGCTCTCCCCAAGCTCTCGGGCTCCAAGGAACTCGCTGCCAGGCGTGTTTCCTGGCCGCAGCACGGGAGCTTTGGCCTCTTCCCACCACGAACCCCAGCATGCGGATATGTCTCCTGCACCGGAGCAGTCCACAGTTTTGTCTTCTTCATTGGAAAAGAGGAAACATGAGAGCACTGAGCCATTTGTAAATGAAGTTATGCAAAGCTACAGTCGGTTTTGTTTGCCAGAGCTTGAAGATTCGAAAAATTTGTTCACATGTTTCTTCCAGCCTGTATCAAATATTCTGGAAAGTCATCTGCTTCTTCAAACATCTTTTTTGTCCTCTGTTGTATCTGGATAAATGTATCTGAGGAGTACTGGTTTAGTGGGCTTCTACTTTTATACAGATAATGCACTAAATTGTTGTTATTTCCCAGACAACAAAAATAATTATTTCATTTGTTGTTCCATAACTTATTCCACCTGTGTGGCTTTTTAAATTTTAGCTTGTTTCAGATCTGGCTCAGCCATATTTCATCAGGCAAAGCTGCCACCAAAACTTGATGGGAAATTTGTCCAAGTAAAGGCTTTAGGATTTGACATGTATCATTTTGCTGTGTCTTTGTGCTGTTACTGTCTTTCACTTGATTTGGAACATGGTTAGTTATATTCTAGATTTAAAACAACTTTTTAAAACTTTTTTTAATAAAAAAAATATTTGTTTTACTATCCAACGCCTGGAAACACCTTCAAAGAGGTGACTTTAGTATCTTATAATTTTCTGTACACCATAAATAGTTACTTGGAATGTACTTCTAGTTGTCTGCCCTAAAAGGAAAGAAATACTGACCAAAAGAATTTAAAGTGCTTAAGAGTTTTAACCACAAAGGATACACAGAGAGGCTAGAATGGCACATGGTGCTGAGCCTGTCAGATTCTTAAAATACCAACAATTTGGTGGTCTATAATCCTGTCACTCTTTTCATGTATCTGAAAAAAAATGCTTAACATCCTTGTTAATTGAAACTATAGCTTTCAGGCAAGAGATTTGATTTTTCCAGTATCAATGTTATAAAATGAGGGAGGACTTAGAGTAAGAGCATAAGGTTCTACTTTCTAAAAAAACCTACTGAAACTTTATAAAAAATTTTGCAAAGCAGTTTACTCAGAAGGGTTCTCTTGTGTATCATGTTATCCACATTTTCTCGTTTCCCATTTTTATTGTAGAACTTTACAATCTTCATGTTTTAAAATCCATGTGCTCCTTTTTCTTCCTGCCTGTGAGAATTAATCCTTTCTTTGTGATTTCATTCAATTGAATTTTTATGATGTCACAAAATATTAGATTCAGAGAAAACCTGAGAACTGATTGAAATTAATGCTCATGATTTTGCAGGATTGAGCCCACTGAAAGGATTGCAGTCATTTTGAGGCATGATTTTCTAGCAAAAGCCAATGGGCTTAAAATGCGAAGTGGTCCAAGAATATAGGAAGCGTAAGGATGAATATTTCAAAATAAAATGTTTTCCAACATTTTCTCTGAAGGATCAGCTATACAATTAAAAAAAAAAAAAAGGATTCTTGTTTTAAAATCTAAGAATAGAAAGATTTTAAACCAGAAATTATGGTACTAAATAGCATATAATCTACAGAGTATGAACCTAAAGACATCCTAGAATAAACTGGAGCTTTGTCATCTTTATCACAATTGTATTATAATTATTTATTTCAGTATATTTATTCAGAGATTCCTGGTTGTCTTCACCCTTTTCTTATCTATGTCTCACAAGGAAAATTATATAGATCCAATAGGATCAATTAAGCAGTAAATTGCAGTGCCTCACAAAACTTATTTGTTGAGCCACTCATAGTTTGTGTTGCAGTTTGGGTTTGGGATGTTTGTTATTTTTTTGTGAGAAATAAAGTTTTCCTCTCCTCAGCAGCAGCAGTGGTGACAGTGGAGAAGGATCAAGCCGTTCTGAACTTCGGTAGGTGCATTAGTCGGCCTGCCAGAGTCTTTCAAAATGACCACTTTATCTTTTATGCAAACAATTCTTAGGTTCTTTCACTGAATAAATGGGGACAGAATAGGTGTTTCTTTCAGCAGACCAGCTGTGGGGAAACTACCTTTATCGTCTTCTGCTGTGTAGCATGTGCTTACAAATGTCCTTATCCACTTCTCAGCAATGAAATTGTAGGAAATATTTGTTGAGGATAGGAATCCTGAGAATTTATAGCTGGCATGTTGAGTCTACTTGGTCTTGACAATAAGGTCAGAACTTCATTTCACTCAGGTGTATGTAAATCCTTGAAAATTTTTCTCCATCTGACAGCAGCAAGGTGTACAGGACAATGGAAGTGGGCGTCCTTCCACCAAAGGGGAACATCCTTGGGTTAGCACAGGATGCTTGTGTGTAATGGGACAGATGGAATCTTAAAAGGCTGTGTTGACCTTCATCAGTAAAATGAGAAGAGGACGAACTCACAGATATGAAACTTGTCTCATGTTAAAGTCTGACCATGGATTCCTATAAGCAAACTATGCATGCATTTGATCTTTGTAGATACTAGCAGACTTGTATCTGGGAAAACAGCTGAGAAATTAGTGGTTTCTCAAATGGGAAAACTACCTGTTTTTTTACAAAATGTCCGTTACAACTACCTTTACAGGTATTTTACAAAATACCTGTGTTTGTATTTGATGCTTGGCATATTTTAAATTCCATACAAAACCACCTGCCTGCACTGTCATGTCATATCCCTGCGACTTCTGCTCCCTAACTGGATGGAATGGGTTGTTTTCTTCTCTCTTACACTCTGTCTTCATTTCTAGACTAAAAAGATTTTAGAAAAGGTACAGTCTTGTAACAGTGTTCATAAGCTCTTGTCACGTATCATATATTACCCAAAGTCTCCTAGGTATTCTTTGATTTCCAGGTTTTCCAAACATCTCTTTCCCAGATATTTTTTGAATGATTATTTCCTTCAGCTTGCGTTTTTCCAGGATGAATCTAATTTTGGGTGATATCCAAATCCCATTGAGGTCAGAAGAATGTCTCCTATTGACTCCAGTGAGCTTTGGATTTGTTCCTTTATTTCCTATTTCCAGAAGCCAAATTCTGCGCACCTTATTGTTTTAATAGGAATTTTGTATAAGCAAGGCAAGCGGTGTTGGCTTCCATAGTCTGATATTTTCAGACTCCTTTGCAATGTATTTTGCTCTTTTCACTAGCATTTATAATGGCACAAAATAATTCACAAATGTAAGTGCTGTTTATCTGTCACCATGGATAGCTAATGGAAATCTTAAGTAATACTGAGTGAACTCTCCTGCATTCAGTACCACCTCTTTCCAAACCTGGTATATGTTCTTCCATTACCTTTTGCTTAGGTCTTTTAATTACTCTACAGTTCATAAGGCTTTGTAAGGGTTTGGGAAAATATGAATAATTTGTGGGTAAAATTTTGAAAGGTACTGTAATCAGATATAAAATCCAGTTGCAGGTTATATTCTACATATAACAACTCTTGCCCAGATTCAGGAAAGTGCTTTAACATGTGCTCAAGACTATTCCTGTTAAGAAATGCAACTAGATTCTTAAATGCAATTGTATGAGTGGGACTTTGATCTCAATAAAAGTTAAGGAAAACTTTATCTTCATTCCTGAATAGGGAGATCTTTTCAAATAGTATTTTATACATTATCAGTTCTCTAAGATGAAAAATTCCAAACTGTTCTAAAAAGACTATTTATCACTACATTATGGTTATCTCTGAAGTGAGTGTGCTATACATCTTGCCCAGGATTTGTCATTTAAATTTAAAACTGGAGCGAGTTTAGCAGAGGGCCACCAAGATAGTCAGGGATTGAAGGATTTGCCTCAGGAGAAGCTCACTTGTTCAACATGGAAAAGATATGGCTTTTGGGGGACCGTGGAGGATGGAGCCAGTGCTGCCTGATGGGATGATTAGAGATAATGGACAGAAGTTGAAACAAGACAAGGTCAGGCTGGGTTTAAGGAAAAGCTTTTATACAGTGCTGTCAGTCAAGAACAGATCAGAATCTCAGCAATGAGAACAGAGAAGTTGTGCAGTTCTTGAAGGTTTTCAAGTCCAAGCTGCATATGAATAGGTTGGTCAGATCTCACAGCTGACCCTGCTTTCAGCTGGAGCCTGGACTGGATGAACTTCAGAGGTACCTTCCAACCTGAATAATCATGTGATATTTTGATCCTATTCATTTCCAACTGTTGATTATGGTTTTAGTCTGCTCTTGGTCTCTCTTTGGGTCCATATTTTTTTTTTTTTCTTAATAACATGTATCCAATTGCTTTTCTAGAAGGAGAAAAGATACTGGAAAACAAGCACTAGAATTCCTTGGACTTCCATGTGAAAAGTTTTAACCATATTTCTCTCTTTTCTATTTCTCAGTACCTGCTCCTCTTTTACCAATTTAATTGTCAGTGGTTCATAAATTATCTAGATAATTCTTCTATGATCTGTGGATGCATATGTCCTTCCGGTTCATATTTTTTCCTAACTGTTTTACTAAGTACTTGTTACAAATAAATGTACGAGAAAAATTCTGCTGCTCTAGTTGCTCAGGCATATTTTCCTTAGTTTTCATGTTAAAGATTATTAAAAAAATTATTTCTTTATTCTCTCATTTTTCCTCTTTTATATTTTGTCAGTTTGAGTGATATTTCACAGAATCACATATCACAAAATGGTTGGGGCTGAAGAGACCTCTGGAGGTCATCTGGTCCCATTCCTTTTCTCCAGGAGGGCCACATGGAGACAGTTGTCCAGGTCCATGTCCAAATGCCTTTTGAATATGCTCATGTATGGAGACTCCACAACCTCCCTGGGAAACCTGTGCCATCATTCAGACACCCTCATGGGATAAAAGGTTCCTGACATTCAGCTGGAAACTCCCAGGTTTCAGTTGATGCCCATTGCCTCTTGCCCTGTTCGCTGGGCACCACTGAAAACCTGTACAGCTTCAGGTATTTATTTACACTAAGAACCTTCTTTTCTCCAGGTTATACAGTTCTCTCCTGCACGGAGTTATGGAGTTATTTTAAGACATTTTATTTTCATATATAATAGAGAGCCTGCAAGGGTAAAGACCAGCAACTGAAGAAATCTAAAAACAGGTAGTTACTTAATGCAAACTATTCATATGCCTAGAGCTTTACTTGGGCTGTATGTAGAAGTACAGATTGACTGAGCAGGTGAAGCCCACTTTTTCAGACCATGGTTCTTTTGGTAGTGCTTTACTACCAAAAACTTTAAAATTAATATAATTTCCTCTATTAAAATTAGGTGCACTTTTTTCAGTATTTTTCCTCATCTTTCAGGATGAGTTTTAGTTTCAGCCTAGGTGTATCTGGGGCAGGACACTTCTGTTTTGTTTCAGTATCCTCTGCAAACATACAAACCTCTTGCAGAATGTTTCAAGAAACATTAATCAACAGGGACATACTCTACTCAGAAAAGTTAATCTATGAAGAGATACTACTAGACAGATACTGTTTCTACACAGAAGATATTAAGAATTTCTCAAAGGTGGCTTTTGTGGTGTTGTCAAGTCATGGTACATAATGGACAAACAGTTCCTGATTTGGTCAGCGAATGAACTTGTTTTTTTGTCCAAAAAAAAAAAATTATACTTGTAAAAGAAAGCCATCCTAAGTGGGAACAAGAAGGGCAAATTCTTGAATATCTCCAGGGCAAAAAAAAAAAAGATACAATTTAGAACTACTTTGGGTTGTTTGAATTATAGTATTTGGTTAAAATAAAGACAATCAATTTAAACACTTGCAATTTTTTATAATGTGAAAATCTGAACCTTTCTTTTCCAGAAATGTCTGATTGATATATATCTACATTTTAGAAGTTTTTTCCACTTTCTCAAGAAATTTATAAATTTAATTTAATTTTTTTTAAGAAGGGGTTCAATGGAAATGACAGTTTTCTGGTGGAGGGTTGTTTGACACATTTTTAGCACTTTGTGCAAATAATTTCACTGAAATGCCTCAGCTTTCTTTCTATGAGAGAGGAAGTTATATAGTTTATAAGGATAATTAGTCTGAATTTATGAAGCACTTAAAGACAGAGAAGATTAATCCCCAAATGGAATTATAAAAAGTACTGTGGTACTCTAAACTACACCAATGAAATTAAAAGGCGTTGTCAAGAATACCCATAATCATGGATATAAATTAATAGTTAGTTTAATTAAATAGTTAAAATCTCTGTAGACTTTGTTTTCCAGAGTTATATCAGGCAGCCGTTATGTCCAGAAATGTGTACACAACTTTTATTTTCCGATTTAGAAATGGCATTTAATTTCATCTGTCACTTTACCAACAAGTCATTTGGGACTGCGAGGTGCTTCTATACTCTGCCTCGCACAACTTTAGTTTTGACTGTCCTGAGTAATTTCGGATCATCAGCAGGAAGTATAAAGTTTCTATTTAGTCTGTGTTTGAGATTACTCAGGAGCAGGCTGAACAGCAGATTCCAGCAGAGAGCTTGTAACACCTTGCGAGCACCTTCTTCCCTTCTGACAGCTGGATATTCATCGCTTCTTTTCCCTCCTAACTTGAAAGAAGCTAATAATGCTCCAGAAGACCATTCCTCTTGTGCCATGGTAGCTTCTTTCTTTCAAAGGCCTGTGAATTTTCCCAAAACTCCATGGAAATCCATGACACATACACCAGAGGATCCAAGTATGGAATTGCAACACTGCACTTAGCAGATCATCTTATCCACGTGCTCCTTTGGACAAGCCTGATACATTTTTGAGACATGACTTCCATCTACATATCTGCATTGACTCTTCCACAATTAAAATCTCTGTCACAGCTGAAACTCCCATCATTACTAGGGATGTAGTATGGCAATAAAATATGCAGTCTTTGTCTTCTAAATTATTTGGATACTTATCCTTTGATTCTCCCAAGGATTATTTTGCTTATTTATCTTCTTTTTCATAGAAAAAGAAGGTAAAAGTATTTATTTTTCTGACTAAATCATTAGCACCAGGGAGTTCATTAAAGAATGCTTATAAAGAAAACCAAATTCCAGAAATGTATTTTATGAAAGGAAAACAAAACAAAACAAAACGAAACTAAGAATCATTTAAGATACGATCCTGAATCTGTACTAATTAGTTACTAACCTGTAACTAATTAAATATTATTTTCTTTATGAGCTCTCTGGTATTATTTTCTGTGTTTTGATTTTCGGATACATATGTAGGCAACTTTTACAGAAAGAAAATTAATCTAGGCTTTGGCTCTCATTCAGCTATGTCTGACATATACACATCTGAGATCTGTAATAGAAGAGACATGCACATTCACAACAGTATCACATTTCTAAATTTCACAACAATCTTAATTTTCAGGCCTTCATACTTTGTATGTGCTAGATTTCCCTATTGTGTCACTTGGCTTTTCTGCCCGTGGAGCACTGAATAAAGCGTCGGTAAATTCAGATGGAAATTGCCTGTGCTCTTGACATTTTCTGCAGTTGAAAATGTAGCAACAAACAACTCAATTCTGATTTTCAGCTTGCTTTAAATTTACAGAGATGATGTAACTACTGCCTGTTTCTAATTATTCCTGAAAAGCCAGTAAGAGGTAGCAGGAAGGGCCACTCAGGAGAATGATTCAGAGTAACCTGGAAGCTTTAGCTTCAAATGTTCTTTGAGGGAGGATGTTCTCCTTGCTAAACCTGATGTGTGCTGCCCAGACCACAGGTTGTTTGTAGTGTCTGTTGCATCCTGCTCTGCCCAAGGCACAAAATCACACTGATGGTGGTTCAGAGATGGTGAGGATATTATTTTTCTTAGAAGTAGTACAAAATAAAGAAATAGAAGGGGCTTAAGGGGGTGGTCTGTTGGTAACAACATCTGTGAAAAATTGAAATCTCTACAGCTCATCAATGACATCAGCAATTACCA
This sequence comes from Pardalotus punctatus, assembly GCA_013400915.1. NCBI lineage: Eukaryota > Metazoa > Chordata > Aves > Passeriformes > Pardalotidae > Pardalotus > Pardalotus punctatus. Next base: position 787,088 of record VZTX01008269.1, on the reverse strand, counting down.
AATATTTGAGCCCATCACTGCTACACCCTTATGACAAACGTTCAAAACTGGATGGCTGTATTTAAATAGGCTCCTGAATTTATAACGATAATCAGTTTTTTAGATAGCATGATGTTTAGCTGAGTTGTACCTCATACCCATTCACTGCGATTTGTGGATATCTGTCACTGAGAATTAACAACTTTACTGACACTAGGGAGACTAAATACAGATTAAAAGTTTACCATTAGGTTAATAAATGTGCTAATATTTTGACCTATCTTCTAGAAATTTTTCTTTTTTTATCTTAACTCACCCACAGTGAGAAAAGCAATTTTTAAATGTCTTGGCCTGGTAGTTACAGCATTTTAGAATTATAGAATGGTTTGGGTTGGAAGGGAACTTAAAGATCACCAAGATCATCAACCTCCCTGCCACTTTCCACTAAACCACATTCCTCCAAGCACCATCCAATCTGGCCTTGAACCCTTCCAGGAATGAGGCATTCACAACTTCTCTGGGCAGCCTGTTCCTGTGCCTCACTACTCTCTGGGTAAAGAATATCTTCCTTGTATCTAATTTCTCCTCTTTTAGTTTGAAACCATTCCCCCTTGTCCTTCCACTACCTGTCTGCATAAAAAGTTGCACTCCCTCTTTTTTATAAGCCCCCTTTAGGTACTGGAACGTCACAATGAATTCTTCCTGGAACCTTCTTTTCTCCAGGCTGAACCACCCCAACTCTCTCAGTCTGTCTCTGTAGGAGAAGTGCTCCAGCCCTCTGATCCTTTTTGTGGCCCTCCTCTGGACTCACTCTAACAGGTCCATGTATTTCTTGTGTTGAGGACCCCAGAGCTGGATGCAGAACTCCAGGTGGGCTCTCGTCAGGGCAGAGCAGAGGAGCAGAATCACCTCCCTTGACCTGCTGGCCACATTGCCTTGGATGCAGCCCAGGACTTAAAACATACTCCAAAAGTTTAGTATTGGTACAATCAAATAAAAAAAAAAATTGTGAAGATTTCTTAAAGACACACAGAGTAGAAGCAAAATCCTACCAGATGAAAGGCAAGTTTATTGCTTTTCCACACTTGTCGGTAAGAGGCAGTGAGACAGAAAAACCCTATGTGAGCTGGATGTAAAATGAGCAGTTTCAGTTCGATGGTGTTTTATTTTATGTAGACAAATAAATACATGAATAAATGTGTATAAAATCCCTCATCTAACTTTGATTCTTGAGGAGTCTTGATCACTTGTCTCTTCCTGGCTTACTGCATTAATGCTACTATTTAATATGGATTCTTTTCTATTTCACTTAACACTGTTCTCGCCTTTTCTTAAGTAAATCTCACTCATCCTACCTCCATTTCTCAATGATGTGTTTATTTTCACAGTTCTCTCAACCATCTCTTGCACAGGCAAGCTCACTGACCATTTTTCAGTAACTTTTGAGACCTAAGAATGTACTTTCTTCACATGATCAGTTGGTAATTTAGAATCTAGGTCTCTTCATCCACTTATTTCCTGGCAGCTTTGTCTAAAAACTATCATGGGGCAGCCAGTCATCCTCAAGTGCTTTGTGCAAAAGCCGACCTCTGCATAACTCAGATAAGTGTTGTCTTTAGGGATCTCTTTTATTGAATGCCCATTGTCCGCTGTTATGTGCTTACCTTAAGGTGTGTTTATTCAGTGTGTCACATGAGCATCTGCACAGCAGATAACAGCAATTTGTGGAACTTCAGTCTTAAGCTGCAAATAACTCTTTTGTCATAAAAGCTGCCTCATCCCTCCTGCTCAAAAAAAAGCAAGCATTGAAACATGCAATGAAAATTAACTGATAACTTTACTACAGCTTAATTAAATTGGATTATTTTTTCTAATTAAAATAGGAAATTCTTCAAACAGTAGAATAAAGATTTATATTTTTCTTATCAGGGATAGTATTTACAACTATAGCTCCTGAAGATAACCATCTCCTAGGTTAAATTTTTTTTCATTTTTAAAATCATTGCCTGAAGCAGGCATACATTCTCCCCTTCCTATGTTCACCAGTTGTACCAGTGATTTCTGTGCTGCCTCTGACGTACCAGACACATGGCATCGCTGGTATTCACATAAGATGGATTATGGCTTAGACCTGATGTTTCTCTGTTAGTTTTGTGGTATAGCATTCAAATTTTCTGAAAGTATAAACCCTAAAAAACCTCTAACATAAAGAAAACTCTCAAATGGTCATAGGCTTAATGTCCCTCCATCCTTTTTACAGGAAGAAAAATGACTAAAACTTGAAGTCAGACTCTGGCATGCTTGAATACCATATGCCTGCACTATTGAGAGACTGGAGCAGAGTATCTGGAGAAAGATGAGAGAGTGTGGGTGGCAATAGAAAAAACAACCACGACTGTAAGTTAGCAAGATAATATCCTTACTTTCTTCTGTGGGTCTCAAGAGTGATTAAAAAAACATTGGTGTTTTAAAAATATTGCTAAGGACTACAGTGTGACTCATAATGCTTCAGAGAATGGAATTCTTGGAAGTTTCACTGTAATGCCAGAGTTTAGAACGGAGGGCAGCAGAGCTGCAGAGAAGTAACATGAGGCTATGTTGATGGAGAAAGAACATCTCTGAGGAGATTCAAGTGAGAGAGAAAGAAAGGAAAAGAATGGGCCCAGGGAGATATGAGAAGACAATTATTTGTACTGAGAACTGTTGCTTGCACTGATGGAAATGTTTCACTGCTTTTTGAGGTTTTATTGGCCAGCATGTGTGCCTACACAACACTTGGTCATATGCACAGCAGGGGAAGGTAAGTAATCATGTTGACCAGTCAGAAAATGAAAGCAATTACAAGGGAGTCCAAAAGTCCATCTTAGAGCTGACCTAAAAGTTTTGAATAAAGCACCTCTTTTTTTTTTCTTTTTTCTTTTTTTTTTCTCTTTTCTTTTGGGGTTCTTTTGGGTTTTTTTTTGGGTTTTGTTTGGAGTGTGTGTAATTTCTGGTAAATTAAATGCTTTTATGACGGAATGTATTGGCTAAATGTTGGGAAACTTTCTCAAGTCAGAATAGACTTTCTGGTCAGAATAAAGTAAAGAAAAATGTTGGTCATCTGGAATTAAGTAGTAGCCTCACAGTTATGGCATGTACCTGATATTTTGCTTGATACTGTAACACAGCTGTTTTATATCCTCAGTAAGTAGCTTCGCTAGGAAACTCAACAGTATTTCTTCCACCATTCCCCACAAGTACTCATCAGTACCTCTTCCCTTAAAGTTCCAAGAAAATGGTTTGTGTATTTCACAGGCTATGACATTGTCCAGGTTATGGAATTACCAGGTTCAGATCCATGGACATGGGCTGGGCTTGTACCAGAATGTCCTCCTCTAAGTGAGTATCCTCACTATCTGGCAGCTGAGTTCTCCCTATTGCTTATACTGGAAGCCTAAATACTAAGATCTAAAATTATTTTAAAGAACATTCTTATTATCTAGATGTCTCCCATAAACTATAGTTTGTGCATATTTTAAAATAAAAGATGTTGGTTTGGAGTTCTGAAAATGTGTCAATGGCTTAAAGGCAGATAATGCTGCTGTCCAGAAAGAAACTTTGTATATCCTTTAAACATTTAATGGTTATTTGTCTGATAATTCACATCTGAGAAATGCCATTACTCGATATTTGTTATTTCCTCTGTGGAAAAAAAAAAAGCCATATAATCAGCAGGGGAGCAAATATGACATCATTTGTGTAAGTGATGGTTCTATATCACAGTTGAATAAATATCCTACATGAACAATTAGTTGATACATTCTTGGCTGAAATTTCTTCATGTAATTTGATTGATGAAGTGTGTGGATAAATTAAGAGATCATAACCAGTTCCTGAGCAATTCATGAACAGGAAGAAACACTACAGAGAAGGGAATTTCACTTGAATAACAGAAAAATGTAGGTTTTTGAGTTGGCCAAAATGGAAAATGAAACTTTTATTTATTTTTTTTTTTTGCTAGGAAATTAAATCTAGTTATATTTAAAAATGAAGCATCTTAAATGAAAAAGGCGCTCTATTATGAAAATGAACATAGGTTTTTTTTGGTTTTACTTTTAACGCTTTTATGTTATAATGAATTTTTGGTGGACTAATTTTGCAGTTTTCAGATAGATGACACATGGATTTTAACCAGGTTGAATTGGAAACTCGGATGGATAAAAAATTTGGTAAAAAATTTGTCCGGCTTTCCTGAGCTTATGATCTACCAATTCCTTCATTTCCCAAAGCAGTGAACTGAGAAATGCTTTTTCATAATGGGGTTAGTGCAACTAATTTTCTCTCATAGTGCTTGTCATCCAGTAGATTTCATAATACGTGAACACAGCCAGACTGTTATGATCTCAGAAACAGCAGTAAAATCTACAATGCATGATGATAGTAGATTCTCAAATAAACAGGACTTTGGACAGAATGAAAAAATGCACCAAAAATTTGAGTAAACAGCAGCAAGGCAATCTGCATCTTCTCAGTTTGTGTAGGAGATAAGTTGGAGCTGGGAAACATTTTCTGTTATGCGCATTAATGGATGTACAAGTCATCCAATCACTCAGGAGCTAATACTGCACTTTTCTGTTCTATGCATAAAAAATGTCATGCCAAATGACTCTGAGTGGTATCCATAATGATGAATTTACAGCCATCAGTAAGGAGCCTACTTCTATTGTCTGCATTAAAGCAGCAGATGATTATGATCCCATCCAGTGATGCTTTTCCTTGGCTGCCTTAAAAAGAACAGCATACAAGGCAATCACACCCTTGGGTGTCTTTTGACTTGCTCAAAAATATGACTTAATTGTTGATTTCTTTTCCAAAAAACCCCAAATTCCATTTTGCAGTGATGACATGTCCATCATCTAAAAACAAATGCCATGGGGATTGCAATGAATGCCCTGATTGCTCACCTGGTAGCAAAAATAACACCAGGTTTCAGAGACAATATTTACCTGTGCGTGTCTGCCAGCTGTCAGTGCTGGGCACGGGAAGTAGATAACCAACTCCCTCTTCTCATTGCCGCAGTTTGGCCCTTAATTCATGCATTTGTAACACAGTGCTGCAGCCTCAGAGACCTCAGGGGCTTTTTCCCCATCGTTTGGCCCATGAACCACTGTCCTACTGCATTGAGCAAGAGAAGCCTGACAGATCTAGGAATGAACTGTAAGTCACTGGGCATGCTCAAAAACTGGAAAGATGGAATAGAATAAACTCTGATTTTCCTTTTTGTCAATTCTCATTTCTTGGGATTAGATTTATTAACAAAACAGAAGATTTCGAAGTGATTTCATAGTAACACAGAATATGTGGTAAAAAAAAAAAGATCTTTTCAGCTCCCAGCAGTGTCTGCAGGAAGAGCTAATATACATCTCTCTGGGTAGCTTCCTATCCAGCTTTAGAAAACACAGATGTATTTCTGTGGTACACGCCAAACTGTTTCAGTTCTACTGGTAAATCACTACGGAGTTCCTCCAAACCGGTCTTTGTGCTCATGAGAATGCAGTTGAAGACTTTTACTCAGTCAGTAAAAAAAACCAAAATGCAAGATCCATGACATTTCTTCCTCAATCTGCCCTTTTTCCTTCCATTCTGTTCCTCCCAATAGATAACTTCTGGAATTTATTACGGCTGAATGAATCAACTGAAAGACATCTCATGGGAATAGGAGAGGTCTTTCTGGTCAGTTCCGGGGAACAGTTCCAGATTCTTCTGTTGCATTTGCTTACCATACTTTTGCTCTGATCAGGTAGATAGAACTGCTGATTCAGTTTGATGTCATGGTAGATTATTTAGTATCAAAGATACTTCAGTCAGCTAAACACTAACTGAAACACACACAGATCTGCGAGAATATCAAAAAACCTAAAGCCCAGTATAATCATTGCAGTGATATGAATTCTAGAGAAGGCAATATACAGTTAAAAGAGGGACAAAAAAAAAGATTAAATGAATTAGAGGGAACTGGATGATAATTTTTGAAAATTTTTGTATATTTATCACTTCTTGAAATAACTATTTTATTCTATAGAATGCACAACTCCCTGCCTCTCCCTTTCCAATGTTCCAAAACCACTTTGGGCTAATTTTGATCTCCGCAATTGTATGCGTCTGTGTGTTAGTGGCACAGTATGTTCTCTATGGCCATGTGCTGCAAATCTGGTTGACAGCAGCCTTGCGCCCTATTCTTTCCTGATGGTCCTTAATCACAAATGGAAAGTGATCAAATAAACAATATTTTTTCTTGCATTGAATTTTGCAACTTCCAGAATTTCTTCAGCTCAGTGCCATAGATTTTTAAGGGTTGTTTATAACAATTCTTAAAAGTAATAACATATACTTTAAAATTTTATTTATAACTTAATAAAATGTATTTTTAATAAACATATTAAAAAATTTATCTTGATGTTATGAAAATTTTTTTTATTCTTAGAACTTATTCTCACTACCAGGTCTTTGGCACTAAAGTTATCTTTGGCATAATTATGCTTGCAAAGTTATATGAACTCAGAGTAAGCTCTGGAGGATGCTTCAACACAAAAAAATTTAAATTGTTGATACTTGAAGTGAGGTTCTGTGCAGTGACACCTCATATAATTTCCATAAAATGGTACATAATAATGCCTGATAACCTGTAGTGATTAACTAAATATACTGAATTTTGTCTACTGCAAGGGATTAGCTCAGTTGGTTAGAGCATGGTACTAATAATGCCAGGGTTGTGGGTTTCACCCCCATATGGGCCATTCATATAAAAGGTGAACTTGATAAATCTTGTGGGTCCCTTCCAGCTCAGAATATGCTGTGATTCTGAATGAACATTGTGACTGACTCTTCAGGCAAGAAAAGCAAGATGCAAGAAAAATACAAATATGACCCTGAAAATCCAGTCTGGGGTGCCTTGGAATGGATGTGGAAATCTGGTCAAATGCAGACTGGTTAAGCACTACTTGCTTTATAAACCTGAGATGGTGAGAGAGAAAAGATGGGCATAAAAGACAGAAAGCTTTCCCATGGTTCTTACCCTCTTTATTAGGGGTTTCAGTAAAATCTAAATCTGTTTATAATTTTTCATAGTGCCCATTACTTCATCATGGATGACGGGATGCCCTTCTGCTGGGACCATGTGCCAGTTCATTCTTGAGGACTCCAGTAAGAAATGCAGCTCTTGGATACCTTTCAGACTTTCAGGGGTCACGTCTGTGTTGGGATAATTCTGGGCTCTGGGGGATGATGTGTAGGGGGTTGGGCTACCTTACCCAATATGACCATGTCCTAAAGGTCCTTTCAAGATGGAGGATATTTATTACTTGAAAGGAAATGGAAGTAAATGCTTCCATGAGGAAAATTAGGATGGAGCTATTAACTTGCAAAAGAGAGATGAAACCACACATAGGCCTGATCTTTTAAGTTTGATTGGCACAGGAACTCCACGGACCAGACTAAGGGAGCCTTTGTTTTGACACCATAAGCCCTGAGAAGGATTCTCACGCAAAACATATCAGCTGAAGGATTTTAACCTTGTCGTGTATTGCATTTTCACCCAGGAAGGACTGAAGACTGTTAGCAATTCTAGTTAAGATGTTTTTGGCCATTGAGTGTTAGTGCATTTACTACTGTAAACCACTTCCAAAATACTTGAAGGAGCAGGTGGATGGCCAAGAAGATGAGGAATATATGAGTTAGTCAACTAAGTGGAGGTCATAAATGAACCCCTTTTCAAGAGGCACCTTAAAACATTTGTCTGAAAAGAGAAATTTGAAAAGAGGGAAGCAGGTGTCAAATTCCCTTTTGGCAGCTGGATACTGAAAGCAATTAGAGTTAAAAGCTACCTGATCTAAAGCTCAAGACACCAGGAGGATGCGCCTTAAGAAGTGGAAGGAAAAACCTATTGATGGGATTTACAACTCTTGTGCTGTAGGGAGGATGCAGAATGGTGAGGAAATGTGCTGACATGCCTAAATTGCGGCAGGATATAGGGCACTGGCATTGGCAGTGAGGAGGAACTTGAGAATGATTTTTGAGCTCTGTATGCAAACAGCTGTCTGTCTTCCGCAGCGTGCTGTAGAAAAATAGGGGTTTTGAACCATTAGAAAAGCAAAGGAAGTGCAATAGCCCAGATTTTGATCATAATTACACCCAGGTGGTTCTGAAGTGACTACATCCGTGTCATTGAAGTTACACCAGTGCAAAACTTGTGGGAGAACTGAATTGAGCTCTTTGTTTTCTTGCATTTGTGTACCAAAAGAGTACTCTAACAGCTCTTAGTAAATAATAAATTAATAATGATATGATGATATCCCTTATGACTGGAAGAAGTACAGAAAAATTAGTGTCAGAGTAAGAATTTGCTTGCAAGATTATTTGAATACATAATTTCTACATTTGTATTGAATATAGGATGCTTTGCTGGACTAATTTTAATTTCTGGAGCGATTTAAATTTTTATTTCAAACATCAGAAATATCCAGTGTAGTCAGATAGTACGTGGTGAACAATAGAAAGCCTACAACATATAGCTCATAGTTCAAAAGAGCAAGACCTCTGGTCTTTGCATGGCAAAATACCTTTAAACTGCCAGCAGAAAGTAGTAGTGAAAAATAACTAACAAAGGCAAGTGCTTTTTCTGTCTCCCTGCTGTAAAGCAAATAATATTTTAGTTGTTGGTTTCGTTTGTGTTTCCCCATTTGTGCCTCAGAATACACCAGATTGCAATGTTACATCACATTTTTAATGACTGGAACCATGTCCTGAGATCCCCCTCCGACCACACCACAACTTCCTTCTTTCTTTTCTCCTCCTGGCTAGAGGACTGTATGTAATTATGATGAGGACATAATTCAATTAATTATTGACAGAACATGTAATCGCCACTCAGATCTCTCCCTGATAAATCTCTCCGCGCTCTCTGACTTCTGTTTGTCGTGCACTAGGGAGGTGAAAAGGCACTAAAAATGCGTTTTAAAGATAGGACGTTTCTCAATCCTTTGTATCAGTCGGAGAGGCTTCTGCCGCCCTGGGCTCTTTAGATGTACAGTGTATTGTTCTCGTCTGTGCTAAACAAGTATCCCCGAGAAAGCTCAGTGGGATGGAGGCTTGTGATTCATTTTAAGTGGAGGATATAATAGGAGCAGATAACTTTGATTTGTGCAAAGGAAAAGTGTGATCTCTTTCAGGGATTCCAGGAATTCATAGCAATTTTTTCTTCTGTTGCTGATTAAAGAGAAAGTGATAAATAAGTGCACTGTGTTCGGTTTAAAGGAGGAATGTCGCTTTAGAAAGCTGATTTATTTAGGGAAAAAAAAAATCCTGACCTCATATAGCCTTTGACCAAGATCTGCTAGTAGCAGAGAGTAAAGATGAGGCTGTTTCTGTTATTATTAAAGCCTACAGTGACCATTTCTGTCTGTATGACCGGAAAATGTCCTGGGGGCTGGGCCGGGGTGGGGATGTAGCCGGGTCTTGCCCGTAACTTCGGATTACAACTAAAGCATGCCAAAATTGGATAAGGGAAAGAGATAACGAGGTGAGAAAGCAAAGAATGGCTTTATTGTAAAATAAGGAAAACTCAGCAGTACCAAAAAAAAAAAAAAAAAAAANAAAAAAAAAAAAAAAGAGTAGTCGCGTACACATAGGCTGCCCTTGTAGCCGAGAGGAGACCCGCTGCTCCTCTACCTTTGGTTTTCACGGCACGACGTGCGTGGGGCTGGGAAAAGCGCTGCGGGGCAAGGCCAGGGCCAGGACCGCGCTGGGAGCCGTGGGCAGCAGAGCGGAGCGGGGGGCTCTGCTGTCCTGCAGCGGGCCAGGGCGAGGTTTGCTGGTGCTCGGGAGCCTCGTACCAGGGAGGAGCGCTCGTTCGTCCCGCGTGGGGTGGCGGGAGGGAGCCGAGGCTGATGTGCCCATGAACCAGGCGGGAGGCACTGACGGGGCTGGCCGCGGCTCAGGAACCCACACCTTTGCCGTGCCTGGGAGGGCGCAGCCCGTGCCGGGGAGAGCGGGGGGATGCCCTGCCGCAGCCTGTCCCGCTGGGGCTCCCGCCGAGGCTCCCCTCCGCTCCGGGGCTTCGCAGGGGGCTCTGTGCTTGGCGATCAGGGCCCAGCCAGGGGAAGCAAGTCCACCTTGGCGTGGGCCCTCGCCCCGCCGCCCCAGCATCAACCGGAGACGCCTGAGCCGGGAGGAACTGCTGCAGTCCTGAGCCCGGTGCCGAGGGGTCCGCTCTCGGGGGCAGCGGAAAGGTGAAGGGCTAAAAGGCTTCCGAGCCCGTCAGAGCAGGCGCAATGGCCAGGCGGGTCGGGAAGCCCGAGGCGGGGAACCTGAGCCAGATCTTTTGACACCTCCGCAGAGCGGCCCGATTTTCAGGGGGGGCTGCGGGGACGAAGGGGACGGACGAGCGGGGTTGGGGCATCTGATTTCTCTGAGAGGGACCACTCGGAGCTGCTTTTGTTGCGGGGAGAGGCGGGAGCGGTTACGCGTGCTGGTCTGAACCGTGAATGTTGAGAGACAGGAGTACTGCGGGTCCAGAAGAACAATGTCACGGCAGGAGCTAGAACGCCCTTACAAACAGCTTTCCGCAGGTTTAGTTTAGGACTGCGGGCGCGACTCGGTACCCAGATAAGGAGAGCGGCGTCCGCGGCTTGCCCTGCCTTCTGGCCGTGCACCCCTCTCCAAACTTAGGGCGCCTTGTCCCGCTGCTGTCAAGGACGTGGAGGCGTTCGGAGACGCCGCGGGTGGTCCTTGAAGACCCGCTGTTTCTGGGCGGCTTTGCACGGCTCCTGCTCAGGTTGCGGGGTGCTCTCCACGCCCGGTCGCACCTGTCGGGCTCCGAGGGAGCAAGGTCCGGCACCCCGCACCCTTTGAAGCGCCGCTGCCGGCTCCCGGGGATGAGGCTGAGCCTCCCACGGCCGGGCTGGACGCTGTCCTCCTGCCCGAGCCCCTCAGCCCCGCCTCGCCGCAGGTGCGATTCGCTCTGCCCCGGTCCGGGATCCGGTCCGGCACCGCCTGCGTGCCCGAGACGGGGTGTCATCAGCGGGGCGGCTCTCCCGTCCAGGACAGCTTTCCCCAGCCTGTGTTTTTGGCCGGGACTCTCTTGTCTGCACGGCGCCGGTCAGCCCTGCACCTTCGCCCTCCGGGGCTCAGTTCGGGGCCGGCTCGCCGGGGTCACTGGGGGAGCGCGCGGTCCTTCTGACCGGTCTCCTCCCCCAGGAGCCCCGGAGGTTTGGATTTCCCCCTGGGGACACCCAGTACTCTCCCATTCCTCCGGGTCGCGGGCGGTGCGCGCTCTTGCCACCTCCGAGCCAGGCTCGCCGCCCCCGAGCCCCCAGCAGTGCATCCTCTCCCGCCTGCCGCTCCGCCTGCCCCTCCTCGGCTGCGGGGAGGGTGTTGCGAGGTAGGCAAACGGGAAAGTGAACGTAGCGGTCTGAAGATAAAGGCAGTCAGGCTTAGACGTCTATTTGCTCAACCTTTATTATTTAAAAAAATTCATAAAAAAAAGGAAGGTGAACGAACGTCTTACAAAACCCCCCCACATAAATAGGACATTCCGTCCAGCTCTGGCTACTGGCAGTTCTAGTATTTGACAACATCAGACGCGATTTCCTGGCATTAGAGAAACCCATTTCAAAATCGGTCATCACAAAGAAATACTAGAAATCCCAGTTAGCACTTGCTAGGCAGCACGGAGCACTTGTACACAACTTTTCAGACACACACCCGCGCACACACGCAGCTGGGAACAGATCCCGTAGGAAGAGAGCCTCCTTAAAAAATAGTAAACGTTTCTCAAAGGAAAAAAAAGAAAAAAAAAAGAAAGAGTTATTTACAAAACGCACATGGAAATACAGTATTGACAGAGCGTGGCTGGCAAATCAACATGATTTGAATAGAGAAAGGACTATGGCACGTCTTGCTCGAAAGCTCGCGCAGCAGCCTCCTTCGAGTGTCCCCGCGGGAAGACAGCTCCTGCCATCCGCGACGCAGTGCCTTCTCCCTCCCCACCTCTCCTCCCGCCCTCCCTCGCCTCTCCACCCCTGCGCTTCTTGCCAGGTCCTTTTTACACTTGGATGACCACCGTGCTGGGGCTCTGGAGCCGGGTTTTGTACTGGTCTAGCCAGCTCCTCAGCTCCGAGATCTTGTAGCCTTCTGGTCCTCTGCCTCCCTGGTACATCACCTTCTCCTCCTGGATGATGTAGAGCCTCTCGAAGTAGGCACCGTAGGCGGCGCTGGAAGCATTGTCCATGGTGTCCACGGCCAGGGGGCAATCGGGCGCCCCTTCCCTCATCAGCTGAGCTGCCCGCAGCCTATCCTGGAGGCACTGGTGCTTGGGGATGTTGTAGGCTGCGTCCGAGCTGACCCAGCCGTCCGAGGGGTGTGCTTCTTCGATGTACACCAGCAGGAAGTCGGCAATGTCCACGAAGTGCGCTGCCAGGCGCTGGAAGGACCTCAGGCGGGCCATGAACGGGGGTCAGGTGCAGCTGCCGAAGTTGAGGATGAGGGGTCTCTTGCCGCGGGCGAAGTCCAGGATGCGGAGCCTCTTCTGCCCGTCCAGCTGGATCACCTCGGGGTTAGGGGCCAAGGAACCCACGTGTGCCGACTTGAAGAAGTCCAGCTTCTGCCCGTGCCACACGGCTTTCAGCGACTCCAGCGTGAACATACGGTTGGAGTCGGACACGCAGACCGGGGGGTCGTCGGGGGGCGGCCCCTCGCTGGCGCTGGCCGCCTCCTCCGCCGTGGGCATCGTCAGCATCTTCTTCCTAATGCACAGAAAATCCAGGAGCCAGAGCATCACGGCGGTGAGCAGGAAGCGGGGAAAGAGGAGGATGCAGGCGGCCGCCTGGGTGAGCAGCTGCAAGGTGTGAACGCCGAGGGAGTGGAGCATCGCAGCGGCTTGTGCTGCAGGGCGCTGGCTGCCGGGGGGCCCCCACGCACCCTGCGTGCCGGGGTCTGTGCAGCACAGCTGAGATCCCGCTTCTCTTTAAGCCCATTTTATAGTCAGGGATTTAAATGAAAAGTGACTCCACCTCCGGCCAGAACCCGCCCCTCTGGAACTTGAGCCTGGGGATTACCTACCCCTCCACTCTAATGACCTAAAAATACACAGACAAAAGGGGAGAGAGCCCCGGCGGGAGCCGCGAGGGACGTGCAACGGAGCAGGGTGCAGCCGCTATCAGGCAGGGCAGAGAGTCCGACACAGGGCACCGCCGGGGTCCCCGGCCTCAGATAGCGGCGGGCGCTCACAGACAGCCCCGCCAAGGACAATGCAACAGGCACAGCCCGCCCCCGGCCCGGTTCCCCCCGGGCTGTGCGGACGCGAGGCCGGGGCGGGAGCGGGGGCCGGGGCCGTCCCGGCAGCGCCTGCAGGTGACAGGGACTGGCCGCCCTCGCCGCGTCCCTTCCCGCGCCTTCCTCCCCTCCCCGTCCCGGCAGCCCGGTCGCCCCCTGGGCACAGCCTCCGCCCCACCGCACGCNGCCCGGCCCCGGCCCCGGCCCCGCCACCTGCCCAGGCCCTGCCACCTGCCCCGGGCCCGGCCCCGGCACCTGCCCCTTCGCGGCACTCGGAATACGGGGCTGCATCGCGGGCGCCGCGGGGCCGGTGCTGTGGGAAGCGCCACAATGGGTGGGCAGAGGGACCGGTGGAGGCGACGGGAGAGCGCTGCGTCTGCGAAGTCCCGCTGTTCACTGGGGTCCCCCTGCATCCAGGTGAGCAGCGAGTCAGGGCAGACACTCCTTTACGGCGTCCCAGGAGGAGCCGTCAGTACTTTTCTGCACCTGTCAAGTGACATATAAACACAAGCTTCTCACCGAACTAGGTCTCGCAAAATCCTTCGGCTGAAGGCAGAAGTGTCACCTCACGGGCACAGGTAGACCTGTGCGCTGTCCGCAGAGTGGTTTTGGGTTGGGTGGGTTGTGTATCAGTAGCAAAGTGCTTGCAGTATGCAGGGCTGAGCGCTGACCGGCCACCTTCAGTCTTTGCCCATCAGAAAGAATTTATGGCCTGTAAAGTCCTTCCTGCTGAAATAGACCGACACTTGTCCCAGAGGTACGGGGCTTAAATGTAGTTTGGTGTCTCTGCTCAGAACCTTGCCACGCCGTTGTTGCAGGGTTCCCAGCTTGCAGCATGCACATAATTTCCTCACCAGCTCCCTCAGAAAGGGACATCTGTTGTCCAAAACGCTGAACACTGCCCTCTGCTATGCAAATGTAGCTCATGCATCCCTGAGCTGCTGATACAGCTGCCTGTCACCCAGGTGCCTGTCACACTGACTTTGGGACACGTGACCCAATGTGCCTGTGGGTCCTGAGTGCTCCATTTCTGCCTGTGGTCAATGCCATGTCTCTGCAGATTCCCAAAGACCCTGAGGACCTGCAATTTCCGTAGGTACAGTTCATGCATCTCCAAAAGTGACTGTGCATGTCTGTGCCTCCCGTCTAACATCTGCGAAATGGAAAAATGAAAGCTGAGCCTCCTCATGGGAGGCTAGGCAGCTTGCTTCATTTATATGTAACTTATGACAAGAACTCTAAATAAAAGGCAAAATTAAAATCTCATTTTATTTTTTTGTTTATCTGGTTCTGAATAGGCTGGTTTAGAGCAATCTAATCAGATGCCTGGTTTGCAGTGCCCTGCTGCATTGTCCATAGTTGGAGTCAACAGCAAGGTAATTCAGCATTTTAACATCTGAAGGGAAACCTATGCTCCAGTCCTCATAAAGCCACGTTCATCCACTAGCCTGATTAATAACTGCTTTGGCATTCCATGGTGCTCAGTCCAGGGAAAATTACTGAGCAGATATTTACTATATTGTCAAACTTATTTTGAACTATTCATGTGGGACTCTCACCACCTCTCTGTGCAGTTATGCAATCTTGAAAACCACAAATTAAAGCCTCTAAACAGACGCAATAACAAATTGTGGTAGCTCTGAAGAAACCCCCAGGAAAAAAAATTGATCTCTCAAAGTGACCTCTTCAAACTATGCTGACAGACAAAAGCCTGAGTAAACAGATGGGTTTGTAACCCTGAATATCAACAAACTTTGCTCTACTAGATCAGTGAGACATATTCCGAGGTAAAAAAGCTATTTGGTCTTATATACTCTATTTGTAGCTGGATAGGGACTTTGGAAATGGCTTTTTCTCCATTCCCTGGAAACAGCTTTGCTTTGTTTTTATAGCTAGAAGGAAACCTTTGAATTGGGGTTTCCTATTCAACTGTGGGTAGAGCAGAGAACTGAGGCATTTTGCTTCACTAGCCCACTGGTGCACTTCCCTGCCACAGGAAAATTCAAGCATATCCTGCGGCCACTGTTTCCTAGTGAAACAAATGGTGGCTCTGCACAGCCCTACAAGCCAGGCACTGATGTGCTCAGCCGAGGTGCAGCGCTCATGTATTCACTCTGTGGGAAAGGGTGGAATTCCTTCTGCAGCCCTTTGGCTCTCAGAAGGTTTGAAGTGACGTCTCACTGCTGTTCTCACTTCGGTGTTAAGCTGGATGGTTTTCAAAATTCTGTGTTTTCACTCCGGTAAACCCCCTCCCTGCTTCACAAGGACTGTACCTCCCAGTTGGAGCTTGGATTATTTTTAGGTGTGTGAAGGTAGTCAGTCTTTCTAGGAATCCATATCACTGATATTAATAGTGTGGGAACTTATGTCTTCCTGCACACTGAGGATTTCATAGAATATATCCTAAAATATGGGTTTTACAGTGGCACATCTGGTTATGGGTGGTTTTTACTCTTCTGCATGTGGTCTGTGGTTCAGCAGTCACTAACTTAAAAATACATAAGTTTGTGTGTGTGTGTCCTCGCGCAAGTGCACATACATGGTTCACATTATTTCCTTTTTTCTGAGAACTTTATAGTTGTAGTTTTTCTTCATTTGATAAATGTAATTTATAACTCTTTTAAAGTTCTTTTCATAAACAGGAGCTACAAAATAAATTCAGCAACTTATAAAAGCAAGACCTCAAAAAGCTGAAATTAAAACCATCAGGTCTGCTTTGATGTAGAGGATGTGTTGAAATGGTATATTTACATGTTTATTTTCTATTTTATAATTTCCTGCACAAAGGCACGCAATGCTTTCTGACAGGAACTGAAATGTATTTTGGAAGAGTTCCACCTCTCATGTCATCTAAGCTCCATGTCGTTAATGTGGTAGAACTCTATGTGAAGGAAATGAAAAAGACTTTCCTGAAATAAGAGCTGGACAATTTCAACTCGTGTAAGTGGCTACCCAGTGACTGAAGAGAGGTGCAGTGGTAAATTACTCACCTGTCTGGTATCTGTAAGAAGTGGGTAAATGTTATATGGCTGCAATTGGTGGTGGATAAACTTCATTTGCAGTTGTTTGCTTATAGTGACACCTCTGGAAAAAAGTTACTATATGCTGGAGTCTGTGCATGGGTCTGGCTGTCTCTGGAGCTACCTCCCTCTCAATCTTTCATCACTTTTAGATGACACCTGTTTTTCTTTTCCTCCCCTCTGTTTTTTTTTTTGCTTTTTTTTTTTTTTTTAAAAATAAAATATATATGACTCAGAAAAAACATACAAAGCCAAGCACCTAGGCAATGCCTGGAGTAGTTTTGAGTATTGAAAGAAAAAAAGTGCTGTGCTGCAGATTCATCTATAAAATCACTAGCAGAGCCATGGACTTTGAGTCTCCTACCCACCCTGTCAGTCTCACCTTCGAATACATGACAAGTATGTCATATATTACAAAGACGTTCCCTGCACTGAAGCTTTTAAAATTTTTTTCCCTCACTTTTTGCTGACTCTGGGTTGAACTGGGAAAGAGCTGTTTAATTTGGAGGGACAACTGATTCCACAGCCACAGGTCTGTTGGTGCAATGCTCAGGTCTCACCCTGAGTAAGTGGAAACCAACATTTTCTTGAGTCTGTGAACCATCTACCAAGGCTTTGCTGGGTGACCGAGTGTACAGTTTCCCTGGTGTGTTAATGGGTTTCTCCACCTGCCTCTCCATGGCTGCTCCCTAGTGCTTCTGTTGTGTCAGCAGCCTGTCAGTTGGGGTAGAAACTAGATAACCAAAAGGTTCTGGATTAAAAATTTCTGGTTTGAAACCTAGATGGTTTTGTAGAATCCCTTAAATAGTGTCTAATAGCATAATTTTCAGTGCAGCTTGAATGACAAAAGGTGCGACTTTCCATCCCGTAATCCTGCCTCATTTCTTCTTGCAATGTGTCTTGCATGATCCTGCAGTGACCTGCAGTGATGTGCTTTGGGGACTAAGGGGGCAGAGGAGCTTGGCTTTAGAAAAAAGAGTTATTTCTTGACAGGTTAGTTCCCTAAACTTGTGAATGACAAAAGGAAATGATCACCTGTGATGCAGGGGAGGCACAAGAGAAATGGCCACAGCCTGTGGCCAAGGCAGGGCTAACAGGACCATCCCATCAGACTGATTTAGCAATATTCTTCATCTGTCCCTGGGTGGAATTGCATAGTGAGAATGTGTTAAGAGCAGAAACAAGTTTCACTGCAAATGTGTGTAGTCTTACCCTTTTGTGTAGTGGAAGAGCATAGGAGATGTACAGGAGGTGACAGTGGCACAAGGTCCTGCTGGGCTGTGTAGCTGGATGGGGTGCACAGCCGGCTTCTGGGGGGAGCCAGCAATACCAACTTCAACAGCAGCTGCTAACACACTTCCATCAGTGGGAAATCAGATTATCCAGAACCCCCTGTGCCAAGCACATCCCTGCTACCCATCAAGCAAACTGCTTGAAAGCTGCTGTGGCTCAAGAGCTCAGGCTGGACCTCCTGGGAGTACGATATAATTACAGTCATCTGAATGGTTTGCTCTGCAGCAAAGACAACAGACTGGTCCAGAAGTGGAACCCCGTAGAGTTATACTTAAGCAGCAACTTTATACACAATGAATACAGATGAAGTCCTTGGCAGAAAAGAGAGAATACTTCTTCCATTGTCTTTGTTTCAGGTGTGCTGTAGATGAGGATAAGGAGATGCAATTTGCTTGAATCTAAATCTCTTCTAAGAAGGTTGTAAAAAAATTCACCACGTGCAGTGTTTTACAACAGAATGCCTTTCAGCACATGACATAAAAATTCAATACACTAACACTGTTTAGAGAGATGGGCACAGCAGGCTGATGGCTCAGGTTAGTTTTTCATCTTTTAAAAGGCAGCATAGCAAGAGTATTTTCTCAAAATGTTACTGGGATAGTTTTGAGTTGAAAGATTTGGTCCAGCCTCTGTCAGGGTAAAGGGAACACGACTCCTTTGAGATCCTTTGCCATGGGAGGGTTTCACTGCTTCCTGGCTGTCTTTGTCACAGGCTGGTTCTCAGAGCCCCAAGGTTTGTGTGATGAAAGCTGTGAGTGATCAGCAGCAAAACTCCTGGCGCCTTCCATGTGATTGTGATTTTGCCCAAGCCATGTAGTATGATAACAGACAAAAGGAGGTCTGAAAACTCAGGGTCCAATATTCATCATCTCACTTTCCTTAGCAAGTACGGTAAAATATAAAGAATTTGAATATAATATAGTTTAATAATTCTTAGGCTTTAAGGTGATTGCATGTGCCCTGCCTGAAATAATATGCACGTTTGAATTTTCAATCTCTAACAGACTCAGAGGGGAAGGCAGGAAAAAATAGCATTTAAAAAAACATTTATTCAAGGAAAATCTTTAGGGATCATGTATAGGATAATCTTCTTCAGGGTGACCCTCATTTTCTACAATATAATGGTTTTACCCAGCAGTGGTTTAATGGTTTTGAATAAGCTGTAGAGCAGAGGAACAAACACTTTAGCAAGAATGGAGGAGTTTACTCTACCCAGAAAGGCAGGAGTATCTGCCTACTTTGAATATAGAATGGAGATGATTATTCTGCTGACCTTTTATCCCCACCATCACTAAAAGGTATATTGTGAACATAATGGGGTCTGGTTTTGTGTAAATGATTGCTGTAAGCATGACAGACTCAATCGAAGCAAATGGCATGCCAAGCAGGAGGCTGGAACGAACCATTGCTGTGCACTGAGGCTCTCATCAAACAACTTTCTTGCTTCAAGCCTTTTATTTGAATATAAATGTTTGTGAAGTTTTCCAGTGATTTTTTTTCCTGGCATTCACCCCACGACTCTTATTATTTTTAGCCATGTAAAATGGCATTATGCAATTGCTGAATTTGTTTCTTTCAGCCCATGATGATTTATAAGACTTTATTTCCAGGATACTCCCTTGAAGTTACCTTCTCTTTGTGACCTCAGGATTTCTCTTCCCAGACCTTTGGTATTTATTTTTACTATTTCTGTGGTTGAGGTTTGGCAATGTTGTTTTGGATTAATGACAAACATACATAAGACCTGGAAGGAATACATGTCTTAATCTCCTAATTTAATGTGTGGATTGTTTATCAATATTAGAAAGAAGTTTCTGGACAGGTTTAACACATCCTAATAACAGGCCTCTGCAGCCAGATAGAAAGGTTTTGATGTGTCTGAACTGCATGTAATTCTTCACTTGTTCCAAAATAGATGAAATTTGCTTATTTTATATTGCAATGTAGTATTTCTTTCTCAGACTTTGCCCAGAAAGAATTGGAAGTGGAAGTCAGTTAGTTTGGACAAGTATGCGTTGTTTATATGGAATATTTTAATTGACATAAAATTGTGTAAACCTTCTAGCTCCTCTGCTCTTGGATGAAGAAAAGATCTTTGGCATAGCAAGATCCTGAATTTCTGTTCTATTTTTTGCTTTTATGCAGGAAATTGCAAATAATTTAATGCACAAATGAAATTACTCAGCATTTTACTCAGTTGTTGAATTTTCCTCGTAAGTAGCATCTGCCTTCATCATATACCCAGTAATTTTTTAACTTGCATCTTCTTGTTTTTGCTTTCTCTGTATATTCTCATCTGCCTTCATGGTTTATTTACTTAGACTTAATTCCTTCCCTACACAGCCTACTGTACATAAAGCGTTCCTTTGAAAATGATTAACTTTGCACTTTGTTTACAGTGTAGTCTTGCAATGTTATATCTGATACTCATTAGCAGGAAAACAGAAATAAAAGGAGAAACATTAGTTATCACTACAGATCATTTTGAATTCACTGGAATCAGGATCTGACCTGAAATGTTTAGGTTAGCTCAACAGCTCAAGTTGATTTGAAGGGTCTCAATGTTTATGCCTAACCATGCGTCCTCCTATGACTTTTTATTTTTAACTGCTCAACAGTTCTCACTTTCTGTGAATTTTAAAGTTATTCTTAGACTAAGCAATATAGTCTCTTCACAGAGAAAAACTGTGACAAGCATATCTATGTGATACAGCTCATCATTTCTGAGGGCACATCACTTCTACCTGAAGCTCTAGCAGGAAAAAAGCAACCAAAGACTAAATAGTTACTTTTAAACTTAGATATGAAATTTTGGGTTCCAATTAATTCTCTTAAATGTGTGAACTATTCTGGGTACCTGGAATGGTCCACCCTTCCACATGAAACTTAAGGGCCACAAATTGCCTCTGAATATTAACATATGTGCAAGTCAATTTTTTGGAATCCAACTATACTTATATTTTGGACATTTTAATAAAATTGATTTTGTGACAGTACTAATCCCTTACTACTCTGTCTTACTTGAAACCACGTTTGAATTTCTTAAAACGAGATAATGCTGCCTTTTTAGAAAAGTATTAATAACTCCTTTTTTAAAATGGGAATAATATACTTACATATGCAAATAAAATGGATCGAAGTCATCTAAGTCTACTTGTATAAATGGGAAATATCTCTGAAATGCACATTTATTGCAAACAAACCCAGTATTTGCTAGGTAATGAGAGAATAGTTTTTAAAGAACAATTATGTTGAATTTGGAAAACCTGACATTTTCTCTCTTAACTAATTTTAATTGGTATTATGCTCACTCTGAGCCAAAAAAACCCCAAACAAACAAGGAAGAAAGCAGCAAAATATAAATATAAACTAGGAGTAAAGTATCTTAGCTGATGAAGGCATAGACAAAAGCCTCTGAAGCCTTTTTTACAAATACCTTCTTCAAAGTGGGGTAATCCTTGAGCAGTTGTGGCTCATGCCTATTCCTTGGCCTCTTCTACAGTTGTTGACATTGCACTGCCAATGAAACAGCTGTCACTTTTTACCAGTGTAATGCCTGCCAGCAGCTGGCTCAGAAGTGCTGGTTTTAATTAAATTTCTGATTTCAATTGGATTTTGGTTTGCAGTTCACAGCTAACAGAGGTTTTAAGGGTGGGGTCTTATGGGGCATCTGCAGGCGTTTCAGACACTTCTGTGGCACAGAGATCTGTTCAGAGACATCAAGCATCACCTTAAAATTACATTTTTCCTCCATTACTTGTGAGAGCTCTTCCAGGATCTTGCTGCTATAATGGATAGAATTATTCATATTCAGCTTAAATGTATCTATGGCATATTTACACTGCTTGTTGGTGTGCCAACACTGTCTCTTTGCTGAGGCAGTTATTCTGTCTCCCCTTTCTCTGTGAGTTAAAGAATTATAGAATCATTAGATTGGAAAAGACCTTTAAGATCATTGAGGGCAGTCCTACCCCCCTGGGCACTGCTCCACTGGGACTAACAAGCCAGACTCTTGTGGGGTGCCCTGGCACTGATGGGGACAGGCAGATCCAGGCTCTCTGCTAACAATCTGAGCTGGGATATGAATTGGCCCTCTCCTGGTGCCTGCAGGGCTATGGCAGTGTAATGCTAAGCCTGAGCTGGTGAATTCTGCTGGAGACTTCATTAACACTGATTTAATTCAGACCGTGTGGATTCTGGGACAGTATACGAGGCTCACATCGGTCTGCACCTGTTTGTTCAGATGTGTGCACAGTCTGTTCTCATGAGATTGATTTTCCATTTCTCTGATCCTTCTAGAAGCAATTTTCTGCACCTGTTTCATGACATGTCCATTTTCCTGCACCATAAAGGAAGGAATTAAGTGGAGAAAAAGAGACAGCTCTACCCTCTCCTCCTTTTCCTTGCATGAGCACAGCATATGGTCACTGGTTCAGCACAATCATTCTCATCAGTTGGATTGACATCTGGAAGGCACAGACAAATACAGATGCAGCTTGACAGCTGAGCACCTGGGCAAGGAGCATGGCATGTCAGGGGTATGCTGGGTGTACCCTACATGTGCTGTGTTATTGGAGCGCTGCTGTGCAATAAAGCTAGGACCTGCAGGAAACCGAAAGGGCAAATGAAAATTTGGGTACATTTTGTTCTGAAGTCTCTCTTCTTGTGTCAGCCAACACACCGTAGAGCCAACCCATCTTGGTGAGCCCGGTGTGACCGAAGAGGCTTGGGTGGATTGTGCACTCGCTGACCATCTGTGTTCACGTTTCCCACAGGCTGGATTTCCTGCTCATGCAGTGCATGGCATGGGATTTCCCAGGCACAAACATGGGAGCCCAGGCACATGCTCGGGGGCCGTGTGACAGGGCTGTGGCTGTGGAGCTCCCCCATATGGAGCACAGCTGTGTCTGTCCTTGAAAGGAGTGACCTAAATTTTACACAGTATTCCAGTGACGTATGACCAGCACATCCCTCACTGCTGGAAATACCCCATGTGTTTTTTAATTGTACTTGTTTACTATTGCTGCTTCTCTTAGGGGGCTCATACTAACCCTGACTTTGATTGAACCATCTAGAGTTTTCTCCTCCACGTGCAGCTGGCAAGTGCCCAGTTTTATTATGGTATTTTTTGCTGCCAGCTTCATGAATTTGAGCTAGGCAGTTCTGGATTTTATCCTGTTTTTACTGCTTCAGTCCTTGAAGTCGTTTAGTTCTTCCAGTGAAATTCTCCAGCCCTATTCTATACACATGCAGATTTCATAAGGTTATTCCCAATTTTTGCACCCCAGTGTTCTAGGTCATATATATGGTCTGCTGACCGTATTCTTGTATTTTATTTTGATCATGATAATCAGCAGACAGCAGATAACCTTAGCTGATGTAACTGTCACAGCTTTTGCTATCAAAATAGTGCTGGTAGTGTTCCCAGATAAGGTTCTGCCAGAATGTAATTAGAAATGTACCTTTAAAATGTGATCTTTCTTTAACTACTGTAAACATCTTTTAAAAGAATTCCAAAGGCTTTGCTTAAAAATAAGACCATGCTTATGAAACTGTTACTTTTAGACCAAATTAACTCTAAGGGTGTAACATAATATTAAAGGTACTACAATATTAAAGGTTTAGATTTCCATTAAAAGGAATATTTGCCCTTGTTTAACTGAGCTGCAACTTTTTTCTAAATACAGAATCATTTAGGTTGGAAGATCATGGATTTCAACCTTTGACTGACCACTGCCTTGTCAACTAAACCATAGCACTAAGTGCCGTGTCCAGTTGTTTCTTGAACACCTCCAGGGATGGTGACTCCACCACTCTTCTTGGAAGTCCATTTCAATGCTTGACAACCCTTTCAGAAAAGAAATTCTTCCTGATGTCCAGCCTGAACCTCCCCTGGTGCAGCTTGAGGCCATTTCCTCTTCTTGTCACTGGTTGCTGTGGGTAGAGGCTGATTCCTAGCAGGCTACAACTTCCTTCCAGGTAGTTGTAGAGAGCAATTAGGTTTCCCCTGAACCTCCTTTTCTCCAGGCTAAACAATCCAGCTCCCTCAGCTGCTCCTCATATGACTTACAGTGAGTCCAGCTATTGTGACAAAGCACGCACCTCTTTCTTGAGTAAGATGCCAAAGAGATATTGCAACAATCAGTCTTGACATCAGTCCCTTCCAACAGTGGTGTTGAAGTTGGCCTTTAAAGTAGTTTTGTTCTGTTAGCCTAAGAACTGGGCATTATGCTGCTATTTTCTCTATGCCACAAGGGCTGCATGGTTTCCATCCCCTTTCTCCAGCTTTCTGACTGTGAAAAACTGAAGAAATATAAGCCAAATGCAGTAGTGCATCTGAAAGCAGTCTAGGTAACGACTCCAAGAGACAGGCTGGGCCACATCTCGCATATGTTCAGCACTGGTGATTGAAGTGTTGACATTGTCATGGTGACAATTAAGAAGCAAGAAGGGGAGGATCCTAGATCTGGCTGATTTAATGGGAATATTTTTGTTCTAATATCCATCTCTTGCTAAGAACCACCCAAATTTAGTCCTACCAGGCTCCATGAATATGAGCCCTTTTTAGGGGGAGCCAAGCTGGAAAAGCATGTTTACTGAGAAAATGGGAAGGGGTCCTGTACTGAGCAGCCCTGTTTTTTGAGAGCATCAGCTCATCTGGGAAATCAGGATGGAATTTGCTTAGCTAGTGGGTGCCACCACCACTTTGGCCAGTTGGTCTCTGACAGGAGACGATGAAATTTGAGCATGTGGCAATAGGAGGCAGTGATGCAGCTGCCAGCATTTAATGAATCACTTTTGAAGGTGTTTGGAACTTTTTCTCATTTCTAGGCTATAATCAGTCAGAGAAGGACCTTATAAAACATTTGTCCTCCATTCTGTGTGTAAAAATGATTTACTTTATTTGGTGTTAGACGCATTTTTTTTTTTCCCTGTTAGGAGATCAAGCCATAATCTGTTAAACACCTGCATGGAAGTTTCCCCAAATGACCTGATATGATGAATACTGTTATAGACTTTAGTTGAAGAGGTGCTTATTTTCACAGCTATGGGAACTGTAGAAACAGAATTTTTTTTTTCTGAAAAATTCTGGCGTCAACCTTTTTCCCATATAGAGACCTCTTTAGTATAGAATTAAAGTTGCGTAAGTATATTTCCTAGCAATAAACATTGTAAAAACAATACAGGATGATAAATAAGGTGACATTTAAATTCAGTACAGTGCTCATTGCCATCAAACTCCATAACCACAGCCCTCTTGTGTAGATATTCAATTTAACAATACATCACCTTTGATTCGCAGCTCTGAATAGCTGAAAAATCCTCATGCAATGCTTGCCCCTGACCCCCAATAAGTTGCCATTTGTTTGAATGGCATTCAGCAAGTAAGCACTTGAAGCAGTGTACGTGTGCACATGTCAGTAATGTTTGGTGAGGTTTAATTTAGCACTGTATATTATGTCTCAGCCTTCACTTTCTGGAAAAGGTGATGTGAGGAAATTGTTTTGCGAAGTAAGGACTGCAAAACTGGTTATTTACTTTAGGTTAATTTGATGTACCATTTTTTAATTCTAGATGGATTTTTGCCATTCGACTGCTGAACAATGTAATTTTGGAGTTCAGCCCAGGTGTTTGTGCCCCGAGGTACATAAAAGGATGACAGTACTAAAGAGGTTGTTAGCCGCTTTCTGACAGTTTAGATATGTTGTGTGTTGGGAATGAAGTCACTTCTTTCCACATAAGACAGCTGTTCAAATGCAGAATTCCTCTCCCCATGTAGGTCTGAAGTGTGGGGTGCAAATTTTTACTTCCTCTTTTGCTATAATTGAGCTGTGTAAGACTGGCCTAGAATTTGCTGTTTTTGTAACTGAATGGTGGTATAAATGCCCAAAATACAACTCTTCTGTTTAAAATATATCTGGTGGGTTTTTCTTTTGCTTGTTGAGGTTTTTGTATAGTTTTGGGTTTTTTTTTCCCCCTAATTTCTTTAGTAGGAACAATCAAGCGCATTACATTTTTTCTGCTGGCCTGTTTGATCTTTCCAAGCTTGGACATAAAAATGTCACAGGAACCTGTGAGTAATCTGAAACACAAGGTGAGACTAAGGCAAATTTTCAAGGCCATACGGAGACATAACATACTTTAAAAAAACCTATTGGAAGTCCTGGTCCAAGCTGGCATGCCTTAGTTATGGTGGCATTTTGAATGGTACATCAGACACTGCAGAGATGCATTGTGTCTCTTTTCATCTCTGTTGCTACGCTTCATTGAAAGGTTATCGGCATCAGTTCTAACATACCAGCACCTCAGTCTCTATCTCCGAGTACTGCAGTTCTTCCTGTTACACTTTCTTCCCAGGATTTAATGTCATTTCTCTAAAGTAGCTCTTCTCCAAGCTGTACCGCAATAAGCTTGGGTAGATGTACATGTATTTGTGGACCACTGGAGACCAGTCTTCACCCAAATGTAGCTGCTGACCTACGCAAAGACAATGCTAATAATATCCACAGAACCATAGTTGCTGAGTGTCTTATGTGCTTGTCCAAGAGGAATTCATGGGGCTATCAATGTGCTTCACTCAATAACCACAAGTTCATAACAATTTTTGAGTATTACTAATACAGTACAATGCAAATGAATGTGTTAACAGTGCAGTTGTTGTTTGGGAGCAGCAGTATTGCTTATGAGAGAACAGTTTCTATTTTCCTAACACAATTATCGCACATTATTATTCATTTAAATTGAAATAGAAATGAAAAGTCATTCAGGCTTTGGAATATGGATGTTTAATATGTCTCTTATACATCTATTAAAAAAAATTAACTTATTCACTGTGTGCATTTTCTTCTCTCACTCTGTACTGATTAATATCCTTCAAAAATGATTGTTTTTTTTGAAATGTAACTTCAAAAGAGAAATGTGATTTTCCCAGCATGCCGAAATCTTGGGTGGTATACAGTGTTGGTACTAGCCATATAATTTAAAATTAATACCACTGACAAATGCTGCATTAAAACTTCTATTGAAAAATCATAACATATAAGTGTGGTAGGGCTTTTTCTCTCATCTGGATTTATATTTGTGTAATTTACAGTTAATAACTGGGGAGATCTTGTTGTAGGTTGATTACTCTTCTTCAGTGTGCCCCTTGTTTTGTATCCCATTATTCACTCAAAGAACTTAATTAAATGAATCAGAGTATAACCTCATATTTGCTGCAACAATCACAATTCCCCATAGATAATTTTCTTTGGCTGGTCTTGCTGGGATTTCCAGGAAAGTTCCCAGAAACTGTTTCACAGAATAGAGGGATTTCTCTTCTTAAAATCCTTTTTTGGTGTTACACAAATTTGAGCCCAGAAGAGTTTAATTTTTTGAGAAATAACCATGAATACTACATGCATGTGTGACTCTATAACAACAAAATCTTCAGAATAAATTGTGTTTAAGTTGAATCTTATTTGATTTTTTGTGGTTGGCTTTGGAAACATTTGGTAGTTATTTTCCATTGAAATTCACATCCTCTTGGGGCAGCAATGTGTTTTTCTCCTGTTATTTCTGCTCTGTAATCTTAATTTTAAAACTTGTTTTCAATTTTTTTTCTGCTTGCTCTGTTGTGTGTACTTACCTTTCACATGGCAATAAATAATTCTGCATTTGGTGGTGGTGGTCTTGGTCTTAGTGTGCATGTATTTGTGTTGAAGGGCTACAATATATAGCCCAGTAAATAGCATTGTTCTTCACTTTGAGAAAGAGAGAAGGAAGGGTTCTAATTTATATCCATATTGCTGAACTAAAAATGTGGCTTAGATGACCCATTTATAGCTGGCTAAACTGGGATATTTTTAAGAAATAAATTTTTAGAGAAGAAGGTTCAACACTACAGAAATTTTGACTGGACAAGCTGGCCCCAAAGAACTAGTAAAACTCTCAACTGCTGTCTGTGAGTGCAGTGCAGTTCCCTTGGTTTCTGTTGCTTTTGTTGGGTGCTTGATTGCTTGGTTCTTATTAGACATTAAATAATTCTGATTCGTGCCTCAGTGTACTGACAGTCTGATGACAGGCATTAAAGAGATGAGGCACATGGGATGAGTCAAAAGGGAGAAGTTGTTTTGGGATTCTGAGATTTATTTTCTTTTCCTTGCTTATTAACAATTAATTGAAGACATTTCTGAGACCAGGTGGAAGCTTCCTCTGAGCACAGACCAGACTGACAAGGCAAGTCAGCTTGAATCCAGAAGCTGTGTCAGTGTGTCAGTGTTCCACTGTTTTGCAGGAAATAGTAGCTCAGGCAAAGTCACCTGTACACAGTGCTGCACAATGTTTTTGCTAATGCTGGGTTGCTTCTTGCCAGCTTAAAGGGAAGAGTAACTCTGACTTCTCACACATTCATAGGCATGCATCCATTTCTGTGAGTATCTTATCTTGAGGGTCCCCAAAGCTGTGGAAGCAATCCAGTCATCTCTAAGGAGGTTTGTATCATATCCCAAGAGCTCTAACCAGAATTGATTGAGCCTAAGTGTCATACCTAGGAGCTCCAGCTGAAATTCGATTTCAAATGGCCAACACAAAGTAAGAAAGATATCCTGCTTCCAAAACTTGAGCCTGAATTGGGAGGAAACTTAGATGGAAATGATCATCCAGCCCAATCTCTTGCCAAAGCAAGATTATATCCTGCAGGCTGTTTTCTAGCATTTGCCAATCTGGCTATGAAAGCACCAAACAAATAGGATCCATTACTGGGAAGAGTCTGGGAGACTGTTCCATTGTTTAAAAGACGTCATGCCAGTTCATTGTTTTCTGAAATTAAGTATTTATTTTTTTTTCTTATCTTAGCTCCATCTTATCCTTGGTTATGTTCTGAGATACCAAATTAAAATCTGACATTATTAAAGGCAATGTAGTTGTTGGCTCTTACAATCTACCTTTGTGTCCTCAGACCCAGGGTGTTGATCACCCCAAGGGAAAGGGCTGCGCAGCTGCATGACCATAATTGCTCTATGTGACAGGGGCCAGGGCAAATGATAGCTATAAAATGCCTTTTGCTGCTTTTTGTATCTGGCCTCCTCTTTCCTAATTAATAGCTTTCTCCATCCCATCACAGCTTTTGCTGTTCTTCAGTGAGTGTTTGCCAGCAGCTGTATCTGCTTTAGCAAGGAGTATGGCCTTGTAAGCGTGTGGGGTGAAAGCAAAACAAGACCTATGTAGTAAAATGGTTGATGCTGAGGGCTTAACGTCCACAGTCATGCATGCTTTAAGGTGATGGAATAGTTCTGGGCTAGTCCCTCAAACTGCACGTATATACTGGTTGGAGATCATTATATGCACTTCTGGAATGCATTTTCTAATTTAGTTTTGACTGAAAGACTGTGAGTATGGGTTTGTTTTGTTATGTGAATCAGAGCGTAATATGTAAGGATGAATGAAAATGCTGGTGCAGATACAATCCAGATATTTTTGAATGTGTGTTGTCCAGAGCTGAATGCAACATTTTATATCAACAAGAGAGATCTGAGTCAGATATCAGGAAAATGTTTGTAATGATAAGGGCAAAGAAGCACTATGGAAGTTGAATAAAATCCATGCTGAAATGTTTCTAAGCAAAGGATAAACAAAAAATAATTTGCTAAGAAGAAAGATACAGTTCCTACATAGAGAAACAGAAATGGATTTGGTCAGTTTATGGCATCCCTTCAAGCCAAATTTCCTCTGGAGAAAAGGAGGCTTGGGGGAGGGGGACCTTCTTGCTCTCTACAGCTGCACAAATGAAGGTTGTAACAGTGGGGGTCGGGCTCTTCTCCCACGTCACAAGCAATAGGACAAAAGCAAGTGGCTGCAATTTGTGAAAGGGGAAGTTTAGATCAGGCATTAGGAAAATTTCTTCATGAAAAAGGTTGTCAAGCATTGGAAGAGCCTGTCCAGGGAAGTGGTGAAATGACCATCCCTAGGAGTATTTAAAAGACATGTAGATTTGGCACCTGGGGACATGGTTAGTGGTGGACCCAATGAGTTTAAGGGTCTTTTCCAACAGAAACCATTATATGATTCTATGATTGTATAATGGCTGTCCCTTTTTCTTATGCATATCAGTTTCATTTTTTCCATTAAAAAAAAATTGTGTCCTTCCTCCTGCTGCTCATCATAATTTTTTCTTTTCCTTGTCTGTTATTTATAACTTGTGTTAGTTTAGCTATATCATGGAGTCTCATTGAAGGCAATTTACTCTCCCAGATACCAAAAGATTTTAAAAAAGTTGACTCAAAAATCATAGTTTACCAAGCAATGTACATCATAGGTAATCTACTGTAAGCCAGATTTCAAAACACGTATCTGGTTCTCTTCAGGTCAGTTTAAATTCAGGTTCAGATGAGAAATAATCACAAATGCTTTACTGAATTGATGGCATATAATTGTTTCCTAACATTTATTTGTAATTTGGTAAAGCAGAAAACTTCAAATTTATAAAATTGCCACCATTCTCTTCCTCTATATTGTACAGTGTTGTGAATTATGTTCAATATTGTGTGTATCAGTATGCTCAGTGTTGAGAAAGAAGTGTCTTGAAAGAGACCTGCACCCCACAAAACACACATTTCAGAGTCAACCCCCAAACAAATCTTACTCCTAAGCCTCAGATCACTCAAAAAGAAACTCAATAAATGTTGGCTTCTCTGCCATTGAATTTAAATAGATATTAAGACCTTAAACCACTAAGGTTCCTTTTAAATGCTTCTCTTCTGTATAATAATTTTTTGCTTTATGTATTTTCTGCTCTGGGTTGTGAAGATTCCAATGTCCTAAGAGGACTGGCCTTTTAAGTGGAAGGTACGGGTGTCCAGTTTCAACATAGAGAAGCAATCTAGACTTGCCTCTTGGCTGCTGTTTAATGCAGTCTCTGGGAAAAGGAAAAAGTGGACTTAAACCTACCCTACTAAACTGTTTTAAAATCCCAGTCACTCATTTTTCAATAGTTTATCTTAAAGCTGACTCCTGCTCTAAAGATAACCAAGATTTAGAGATCCAAGGCCATTTCATATGCTTTCTGACAATATTTTATTTAGAAAAATATATACTTTTCTTTCTCAGGTATTTCCATTTTGCTACAATAAATAGTATTCAGAAATTTTTTTTATGTCCAAAATTAAGCATTTACTCCCATCCATTTCTGATACTGAATTTAGTAATGTTAAAAAAGAACAATAAAGGGGGAATGCTTTGCTACAAACATCAGTTTTGGAATGAAAACATTTTCATCTATGAGGCTTCATTTGTTCTGCAGTTAGCAAATACTTCCATTGACACTGTTGTCAAACCAAGGACATAAAACTGAGAGTGTGATATGTTATCTGCTGCCAATTACGTAAGTTCATGATGCATAAGTTATTGCAAAAAATGGGGTCATGACCCCTAAACCAACTCCTTTTGAAGTTGTAGTTCTTCATAAAACCTCCCGCATATTTGTATATTTTAGTTGGTTAACTCTTAACTGAATTTATGCAAGTGCTTATGAGAATGATTATATGACATAAAAGAAAAAGCAGACTCTTACATCTACAAAAATACCAATTTGTTTGATATGCTTATAGAGAGGTGAATCTGGCTAAACCATGGATTTTAGTTCCTAATCAAAGTACTTAATCCAAGTTCCTTATCAAAGAGAAACTTGAAAATAAATATTTTTGACCACCTAATGTAAATATTAAAGTTAATGCAGTATATTATCTAGCAGCGAGGTAAGAGGTTTAGGACTCAACCTCTCCAGTCCTTGTCTTACCTTTTATATAATCTTTTATGGCAGTGTTACCCTAATCACTGAATTTTTCCCATTGCTTTCAGTTATCTTTCTGTATGACTAAATATGACTAAAAGTAATATTTGTCATGTGAAAATAGTGTGTAAGTAATAGACTTAAACCTTAATTTGAAAAAATGTCAGCAAAGCTGTGAAGAGTTTCAGGTGAAGAAATCATTCCACTTGCAACTGGAAGAGTGAGGTCCTTCTTCATGTCTGGGGCAGAGGTTCCAGAAACTTTAAGAATCAAGATATTGTGATGTTAAAGGTACTTAACACCTTCATTCTAATACAAGAGGTATGTTACAGGATAATTTATCAACGGAGTTTTTTTTTTACTTCAGAAAGAAGAGAAGTGTGACTTTTAAATATTATTTCTGTTCAAAATTTGGTGGAATTATGAGCTTTGGAGATGATTTGACAAAGCCTCTCGTAGAGAAGCTGGTAGTCCTTGTTCTTCCTCATTCAGGTCAAGGACTGAAAACCAGGTGTTTCATATGCTACTAAATGACTTTACCAAGTTTTTCTTTCTTTTCTTTTTTTTCTTCCCCCCTTGCATATTTGGGACCCCCTCAGCTACCTCTGTTGCTCTGCAACTTGCTAGCTTCTTTCAAACAGTTACCTATCCACTGGCGTGGGAAAAGACCAATGCAATAGTTCAATGGACAGTCTAAGTTCAAGCCCTTGTTCAATTAATGGTTAATTATTTATACAAAGTGAAGCAGGTCCAACAGGAGATACAGAGGAAGCTGTTCTTCAGAATAACTTGATATTTTGGTGGCCAGAAAGCTTGCCTGGAATACAGGATTCTGACATCTTGCATGACAGAAATTTGAAGTCGGTTCTAGCAGTCAGTGCCTTGAACATATGATGATTATTTAGGAGGGGTGGCAGTTTTCTTGCTCTTTGATATATTTCATCCTAGGCATGAGAATCTTTCCCTGGTAAGAGTTTCATAAGAACTGGTAAATACCTGCAAAAGGTTAGGTCTCAAGAGAATATAATTTCTCCATGAAAAAATGCATCACTGAAAACTCCAATGGGGATATGACTAGAGTTTTCACGACTGTGTAGGTCCAGAGTGGTTTGTCCATTGCGATGATCCATCAATGTCCTGGGCTTGAAGGAGAGGTCAACAAACACTGCTGGAGGGCATGAGTCTCAGGAAGCCTGCAGAATGCCAAAGCATATGTCTGCGTAAGTGTCAGACTTGTAAATCAGCTGTTGGTACAAAAGTTTAACAATGGGGAAATGGCCACATACAAACATTCATTTGGGGATTAGGCTTATGAGTATGGCTGCTTTTAAACACTTCAGCTGACATTGATATGAAACCAGGGCATAAAACCAGGAGCCTGACATGTGATCTGTTGCCAGTTGCCTTCAAATTACCATGTCTGATGAAAGAAAAAAGAGATGAAGTGAATAGAGAAATGGGACAGGTCATCTGGACTCTGATAATTAATGTTCCCTAGAAAATAAAAGTTTTGAAACTTTCCTGGAAACTAAGTTTTATGATCTGCTACAACAGCCCACAGGGGGAATGCTGCAACCTACACATATTGACAATTGTGGTATTACCAGACAATTAATTTTTATGAGTAATTTCCAGAGCAACCCTCAACCATGCAGTCACGCATACAGTGCAACAGTGTGCCATGGAACTGAGACTCAGCTAAAGGCCAAAGATTATACAGATTTATTAATATTTGCAAAAAAGGTCCTAACAGCAGAAAGCAGATTGAGCAACAGAATGGGGAACAAGAAATGGACTTGACAATAAAATGAGCTTTGTAAGGATATGGTCCAGAGCATGGTGAACCAAACAGAAAGATTTTCATTGATTTTTTAAGATCTTGGATAGATCTCAAGAGAAATGAAACACACTGTCTTATACCTTTCCTCTTACTTTCTCCATCTAAATGGAAAATACATTCTTGTTCACAACTGGCATCCTTTAGTAACCAAAAATTACAAGCAAAATATTGATCGCATTTGAGATGTAGAGCCAAGAATCCCTACCTAAGCAGTCCCAGAAGTGGCTGTGTCTGGCAAATTCTCTCTAACAGTCCCTTCATATTTGTATTAGACTCAGAATAGTCTTATCCTGTACTTAATGTTGCAAACCCATTCTCCTTTCTCATTTAAAACACAGAGAATAATGGATAACTGGATTTATAATTTCATTTCTCTTAAATCCTTCTCTATACACACTTTACTTGCAAAGGTAATGACCCATTTAGTTGTGCTCTATTTATGTCTAGTCTAAGTAGTAATAGCTGTTACTTTTAAACAGCTATTAAATACTTCAGTAGTTCTTAAACCATGCCAAGGAATACTTGCAATAAAAGAACAATGAACAGAGATGAGTGGAGATGAAGTTTTAGAACTGAATTTGTTTATATATCATTCAGAAGAAAATAATAGCTCTGTCAAAGTCCCTGTTAAAAGCTGTTAGAGAAAATGATATACTTTGCACTAAGTCTACGTAGATCATGGATTATGGCCCCAAGTGATAGATCTCCAAGAGAAGCTTGGTTATCTATTTTCAAGTTTTTTCCTTCTGGGGGAACAAAAGATTTCAGCCTAATGTAAGTAATGTCTGAGAAACTCATCCTGCTGTGATAGCAACTCTTATTTCATCCTACACACTGAAGAACATAATTTATCTTAACACTAAGCATTGAGCAAGGCTAGCTGTGGGGAAGTAGTACTAATAGGGTTTCCTTTTGCTGCTGAACTCAATTGAAATCTTCAGTCAAGCCAAGCCTGGTTTAAGTACTCTGTTGGTTATTTTCTTTAACATGGTGTGAAACACCTTGGGGGATTTATTGCAATGGAAGGATAAGTTACCAGCAAGACATGCTGAGTTGAGGAGCTGGTGACAACATGCAGAAAGAGAAATTGGCATTACTTCCCATCACTTTGGAGATACAAGAATAAACTTCCTTACAGAGAAAACCAGAACGTTTTCCGTGGAGAATGCTCAACAGAGAGTGCTACTGTTTGGTGGATTGCAGCCTTCTCAGTGTTCAGCAGATCAGGTCAGGAGTGACCTTCCAGGCCCCTAAACACAAGCCTCTTGTCTTGCCCAGCCTGTACATGATTGGAGTGTCTGCTTCTCATCTTCTTGTCATCTGTATCAGAAAGCCCAAATTCCATGATCTGAGGACTTACCCACTCCCTTTCACAAGCATTGTAGGTGTTGGCTTTCACTCTGTGAAATCACTCTATGTTGCTTCCTCCAGGATCCTGCAAGGTGGCATCAGTGGAGACAGTTGTCCTTCACCTGGCTTGAACACATACACAAACCCCTTAACAACAGGCATTGGCATATCCTTCTGTAAGGTGGTTCTGACCTAGGGGGCACAGCACCAGCACTGTCTAAAGCTTTGCAACAGAGCAGAAAATATGCAGTAGAATTGCATTAAAAAACAGAAATCAAAAAGACCTGCGGTTTTCTGCTGTTACAGCACTGCACATGGAACAGTACTTTGTCTGAAGTCTGTCAAATGCTGAAGCACAGACAGTGCATTTGGAATTATCAGTTTAACTTTTGTCCCAGACCTTCCTGAGGACACTGGGAATCCCTCTGTGTTTGATAAGCCACAATAGAGGCTCTTTCCTCAAGGACAGGTAAACACATAGCCATTAACATTCAGGTTGTAAAGGATAACTGAGCTTACTCAAGGACTTGTTTTCTTGGGTTCATCCTGCACTATCAGCTTGAGTGTATCTGTGAAGATCCCCTGGGGGTCATGCAGTTTGCCCTCTTTGCCTTGGTCTCAGGATTTTTTTTGCAAATTCCCTGTCCACAAAGAGGTGTGGCAGTGATGCTTGAAAACCTGGCTCTGTTCAGTCTGTGTCACAGTAGATCTAGTTTCTTTACCAGGATGCCCCAGTGCTATAACTTGAGGACTGAAGGGGGCACAGACTTTCTTTGTAGAAAGTATATTAAGAATTTGTTATGTTGCCACAAATAACATCAAGATGGAAAATCCTGATTTAAAAATCAGGATTCAGAGGTGAACATGAATTTGTTGGGCAGAGACAATTATTTAATCCACATTGTGGAGCAACAAACTCACTAATATTGTACCTCGGTTTTATCTGGAAAGTGATGATAAAGATAATATAGTTCTATATCTATGAAAAAATCAGTCGATTTTTCTGTCGACCCAGTCCAAATGCTACTGAAGCCTCCAGAAAAAACCCCCACAAAACCGCACAAAAACAAAAGGTGCTTTTCTGTGCTTGCATACCAAAGGAGATATGTATCGGTTTTGCTTTTAAACACAAACCTTAGGATGCATCCAGACCCATCCAGCACATGATTACACAGCTGATGTGTACATTTCTCCTTTTTCCACTCTCATCAAAAGGTTCATCAAAGCTGTGGAGATGTTTGATATTCCTGGTGAGACGAGGTCAGTGCCCCTCTCTTGGAGCTGATTCATATGATGTGGAGGCTGAAAGGGGACAGAGGGCATGGGAGAGAATAGGTACTATTTTTAGCACAGAGACATTTGTCTGTAGCCCTGGCATCACTGGAAATCAGCAAAGAGAAGTCTCTGTTGGGGACATGATTCATGAAATAATGCACAGAAGTCATGTGGAGACCTGCAAATAGCAGACTCCCCCATGGTCATGCCATTGCACCTGTTTGTGTTTGGATTTTATCATACTTGTGTGCCAGTATTTCAGACTTATTATTTTTTCCCTTGGTCTTTTGGGGGGTAGCACAGATAGTGACTTCTCTTGTGTGTTTTGCCCTTTACACTTGTTTCTAGTGACCACCTGACTGCCTTCATTGTGGTTCTGTTCTTTTCAGAGTGCTATTGATTATATACAGCACTTTGTGGGAATCTGGTGTAAAGGGACAGCTTTATAAGCCATCATGGGCTCTAGGTATCTATTTTTGTCAACCTGAGCAATTGTTGCTTAGAAAAAGAGACCCCAACTTCCCAGGCTGTGTGTGGCTGACCTCGGTTAGTCCGAACTCCTTTGACCTCCGTGCAGCTTAAGCGATGTGACAGCCGAGTCAGCCCCTTTAATTCCAGTCTTTGTGAGGCTCATGTGATAATCATGCACTTGCTCTGTCAGAGGAACCAGCAAAGAGCGATTCTGTCTGTACTTGCTCCCTGCAGCAGACCTCTTTCTTGCCTTCTCTCTTCCACCAGATTCCTTTCATTTTGTTGATTCTATTCAGGAACAAAGAAGACTTTGTTGAATTGTCTTTGTGGTTTATTTTCCTGAGCCTTGGAAGATAGCAGAATTTTGCCACTGTTTTATCCAATCCTTTATCACATGCACAATACCCTGAGTGCTTAACGGAGGATAGTGTGTGTTAGCCTAACTATCTGCTTTTTTTTTTTCAGGTTGGAAGCCAAGGCTGACTTAGGGATGCCAAGTTAGGAATAATGGCTGGAGTAAAAACTCAGGGAGGGGTCTGTCCATGCAGCTGCAATAAAGGATTCAGTGAGAGGAGCTGTAGTCATCAGTAGATTTCATCTTGTTTTTCATGCTGTCTGATCTTACTAGACCCCCGTGTCTACGTAGAAATCTGTTTCTTTACAGGTGTAGAACACATATTCATCAAATGGTCTTTGGGCACATGTTCAAAAAGAGGTAAAAACGCATTGGCTGGCCACTACAGCTGTTAATATTTAGCAGCTTTTATCTGAGCTTGTAAAAGTATTTTGACATGCTAAACTGCTGTGGCCTGCACAGATGCAGAAAGGCGGTTCAAAAGAATCAGATGAAGGACTCTAGTTTATATGTTTTACCATAAAAGTCTTCTCCAAATCTCAGGACAAGTCAGTAGTGTGGTGAAGACTAAAATGAACAGGTGACTCTATTCTTTTACCCTTTACGCTGTCCCAGCTGCTTTTCACATGACCTGCCACTCTACCTATTCCCAACACATAACTCTTATGGTGTTTTCTTTATTTAATGCATCAAAACATGTTTTTTAAAACAATGGAAAATGTAGCCATTACTCAAAGCTGTCCTTGAGTGATAACTTTGTCTGTTTTGTCTACTGCCAGAAGGACACAGTGTGGTCCTGGAGTCTCTGGACAAGGTAATAACTGAGAATTGCTTCATCAAACCTCTTCTCATGAGAGAAGAGATCTATAATCTTTGTTTTTAGTGGAACAGACTAACATCTCTGAAAGGGTAGTAGGCATCAAAATACAGTGCTTCTGAACTCTGTATAAAAAGGTCAGGCAGTGTTTAATCCTGAGTGACCTCATGGTTCTTGAAAGAATTTCTTCAAGGATGTAGTTAGTCTGTATTTTGCAATAATCTGAAGGAAATAAGCTTGACATTTCAGAGATAAAACTCACAAGCAGTACCATTCCAGCCACCCAGTGTTCTTTGTAAAGGGGATTTCTCTGACTGTTTATTTCTAAAAAAGTCTCATGTTCAAAAACTGAAACTTTCAGCCCTTACTTGAGCAAAAATTGCACAGAAACCAGTATGAATAATGCCTAGAGCAAAGTGAAATAAAAGCTGGAGGATCTGGTGTTGTGTTATTTGGCTCGTGCTGCAAAACTTCAGCAAATTTGTCTCTAGTGAGAAAAGTGAGCAGTTTTGACAGCTTTTATTATATTGAATTACAGTGACAAATAGGGGCATTGGTTTGTAGAACATTTGAAAGCGTGATAAACACAGTCCTAATGAGAAAGATGTTTCTTTTTATTTGACAGAACACCATGGTTTTTTCTCATGCATATGAGTTGCACCAAAAAAAAAATAAAATAAAAGACCTGGTTATTTGAGGCAAAATTCCTGAAATATTATTCTCTAAATCTCTAAGCTTTCGCTTATTACTTTTTACTCACAGAAGTATTTGATGATTATATTGTCCACAAAAATTGTAACAGTGATAAAAGAAAATAAAATTGTTAGTTCAAACATAGAGTACCACGGTGTTTTCTTATGAATTTAGGTATGAATTTAAAATCAAACATGCTTTTTGACATTAAAAATCTTATTGTTCGGAGGATAAATGGTGCTTGCAGTGAGGGAATTGCTCTTATATCCCTCATGTGGTTATAGTTTTTGGATTGTTTAACTCCAGTTTCACCCACCATGGTGCTTTTTGAACTTTGAAACCTACAGTAAGCAACATGTACTACAGAAGAAAATAATTTTGCATCCAAGTGCACACAACAGTTGTAGCAAGCTCACTGGAGAGAAATCTGTTTGGAAAGCAGCTAGTGTTTTAGGTGCTGCTAAAAATAGCAATAATTGCAAGATAATTTTGCTTATCCACCAGTAACACTTGCAAGTGAAGGCATTTTGCTGCAGCTGTTACAAATTCAATCACTTCTAACAAAGGTGTTTAATCCAAGATGCTGGCATTTTACATGGGCATGGATTTCACTGAAAACTCTTTTGTGCTGCTGCCTGTTTTGTTTCTAAACTTGCGTCACTCTCTGTCTTCTTTAAACACAAAGAGTTGTGGTTGCCTGTGCAGATTCATTCTGTTGTGCGGGTCCCACACACAGACCCCTATATTCCATCACCTGTTTAACTTTCGATGAGGCAGTAAAATGGAACCTGGAAGTTATTGCTATTCAGACAAGTGCTCACACATTTGAGCCCTCCCAGAGGTACATCTGTGTGTGCATGCTCTTCACACACGCATGTCCCTGCGAGCATATGTGCTTATCTTGCTGGTTTTCTAATTTTCTGTGGAATTTTCAGGAGACGTAGCTGAGCTGTGCCTCTGCTGGCTGAGCTTTCCCCTCACTTCTTCCTTACTTTTCACTTGCCCCTTTCTCTCTGTCCTCCCGGCATGCCTGCCTCAAACACTGCAGCCTGCTGAGATCAAGCCCGTGAGCCGCCCCGGGCAGGGACACTTCGGGTGCCTCCTGACAGCGCTGCCTGTTCTCTGCGAGTACTTCAGTCCAGGAACTCGCTCTGTGTGTGCTGGTGCAGTGGGGTGCAGTACCAGCTGAGGGGAAGCTGCCAAGAAAGCCACAGGAGCAGAATGCATATGGAAATGAAGCAAGATATGACAAACCTGCTGCTAGGGCAGACTCAGCTCACCCAAACAGTGTTGAGCAGAGGCGCAGCTGAAGGAATTTTTTATGTGTTGTCACATCCTCAAAGCTTGTTTTTCAGAGCACAGAGATGCTTTTTTATTGTCTCGGAAGCCACCTCCTGCACATTTACAACTTTTAAATCAGCCTTACTTGGATTCAGCAGAATTAGGGGTAGGGAAATCCTATTAGGTCCTATTATCATTTAAGCTACCAGAGCAGTATTGTTCTATATGTTAATTTGCCAAGCACTCTGTTCCTGTTTAAATAACTCAGTGTAAACACCATGTAATTATTGTCTGTGCCTCTTAATACATACTAATGTGTTTGAATAAATATTTTTAATATTTCTCTTAGAATTCAAACACCTTCCTACCTCTTTTTAAAGCTTTAGCCATTCCTTCTCATCAAGAAGGTTATGTTAATTTTGATGAGGCAGTGCAGGGCAGGTGAAACATCACTGACAGTTTATACCATATGTCCTTTAGCCAAATTGCTTTTAGACTCTCTGTTGAATGAACTGATTCCCTTAAAACAAAATGCAAAAGGAGTATTGTCACTTGGAACCTCTTCAGAAGCGCAGTGAGGATAGAAATGCCTAATTTGACTTCTTGTACCCAACACTTACTATTCCCAGAGGCTGCTCAAAGTGATGTGCGAGAGAGTACATGTTCTCACATGTGCTCCAGCCCGTGGAGAGGCCAGAGGTGGGAATAAGCTACCATCACCAGCAGAGAGGGAGTTTATTTGACTGAGATGATTTTAGCCCAATGCATCTACTGTATGCGCCCAGCAGTCTCAGCTCACTGGGAGACACCTTCCCCTCTCTCCCTTGGTCAGACATTCCCAGCCAGTCACACCCTGTCAGCCTTCTTACTCCATGGTCAGGGTTTCTGCAGAGTTGTGTGCTCTGGCATTGTGTGGAGCACCTCTGGGTTCTTGGGGCTGTAATTAGCACTGCTGCAGTCCCACAGAAATGAGGTGGCACCTTCCCTCTGCAGAAGGGTTGCTGCCTTGGCCATACTGAAACCTTCACCAATGACAGACCTAAAATAAACAGGTGTGTGCCCAAAAGTAAGGAGACTTTTCACCAGGATGCTTCCCTGTAGGAAAAATACCTGAGGCCAGTAAAGATGCTGGCCTGATGCAAGGAGATATCCAAGTGGAGACCTTTTAATGCCAGATGATAAAGAAGACGCAGCCCTGGAACCGTTCCTAGAAGGAAGGGTGACAACTCTCACTGACAGCACGGTGATAACCCTGCCATGTGGTTACCAACCACTGCTCCAGGCAGCAAGCTGCCCAGTGAGAAAGGACCTGAGGGTGCTGGTTGACGGCAGCTGAACATGAGCCAGCTGTGCCTAGGTGGCCAAGAAGGCCAATGGCATCCTGGCCTGGATCAGCAATAGCGTGGCCAGCGCACCCAGGGCAGGGACCATCCCCTTGTACTTGACACTGGTGAGGCCACACCTTGAGTGCTGTGTCCAGTTCTGGGGCCCTTACTTCAAGAAGGACATTGAGGAGCTGGAGCATGTTCAGAGAAGGGCAACGAAGCTGGGGAAGGGTCTGGAGCACAAGTCCTGTGAGGAGCAGCTGAGGGACCTGGGGGTGTTTAGCATAGACAAAAGGTGGCTCAGGGAGATCTTATTGCTCTCTGCAACTACCTGAAAGGAAATTGTGGTGAGATGGGGGGCAGTCTCTTCTCCTTAAGTAAGCAATAGGATGAGAGGAAATGGCCTCAAGTTATGCCAGGGGAGGTTTAGACTGGATATTAGGAAACATTTGTCCATAAAAAGGTTGTCAGATATTGGGAGGGGGGTGCCCAGGGGTATGGTTGAGTCACCACACCTCGAGGTGTTTAGAAGACATATAGATGTAGCACTCAGGGACATGGTTTAATGGTGGACTTGGCTGCATTAATGGTGGGACTTGATGATTTAAAAGTTCTTTTCCATCCTAAATTGTTCTATGATTCTATGATTTTGTTGCTGTAGCTGGTGTGCAACAGCACCAAGCTGGAAAGATATCCTGTTGTATGTGAGTTGGATTGCTCTGCAGCGTGGTGGGTGGTCAGGTCTCTTTATAGTGACAGTTGAAAAAAGAGAGGGAAAACAAGGAGACACACTTCAAAGAAGGAGATGAGTAGGCAGAAAAGAAATGAGAAAGCAATAGCCATGGTGTTGGCTTAGGGATCCGGAGACATACAAGTATATTTGGTAGCCCTATATAGGGCTACCTCCCTGGTCTGGACAGAGACTGAAGGTCTTGGTGGCTGGAACAGAAGTGGAAAGAAACCTCTGTACAAGCTGTGGGACTGGCAGTGGAGCTGGAAAGGGATGCTGCCTCTGAAGGGCATGTGGGGAGAGGAGTGCAAGATGGACACTGCCAGAATGATTTCTTGGTGACCTGGCTTATGGGTGGCTTACTGGTGGCCTGGAATGGGTTATGCAAGAGGCTGCAATGACCTGTCCAGCCTGTCGCCCCAGATTTGTCATGTTGAGGTCAACTAGCTGATCACATGCTCGGCTGGGAGCTCGCAGGCAGCCAGACCCATACTTGTATTGATACAGTGCCTGAATCTCTGTAGGAGATTGTAAGTAGAGTTTGCCCAGGTGCCCGAAAAGTGTTCTGCTGCCAATATCTGAGGTAGGATGAAAACCTGAGCTTGCATGGCACAGAGCAGTGTTTCAAATAGCTGCTCTTTTGCAGGTGTCTGGTGTGGTCGCCAGTTGTCTCTGAGCCTTCTGTTTAGGGCTTAGAAAGGGGAAGAGTGGAAATCTCTTTGCTGAGGTATTACTGGAGAATACTAAGGAGTTTCACTATCTTGTCTGGGTATCTGGAGAGTGCACATTGGGTAAGAACCTGTACCAGCCTTCTGTATTTTGAGTGGATACATTGCATGAGCAGACCAGCTGGCTAATCTCACAGATCTCTATCCCAATCGCACCCACGACAGGTAATAGCGAGCGTTGAACCGGTTGTCAGAAACTGGTGAAAATTCCAAGTGGCAAAACTCTCTAAGGCAACTGCAGAAGTTTTCTCTTTCACTATTGGTTTTTAGAAGGGGAACTGCAGGAAGCCTGAAGTTGGTCTGATGCATACAGAATTGCTGTGCACGGGGTGGTTCAGAGGCTGAGGCTCTCTCTAGGTGCTGCTTGGTGCAAGTAACCCTGGCCAGTAAGACATGGGCTCTTCTGCAGTACTGACACTGAGAGAGGAATATCTGTCCTGTTACATCAACAGGGAATGAATTTGGACT
This sequence comes from Pardalotus punctatus, assembly GCA_013400915.1. Lineage (NCBI taxonomy): Eukaryota > Metazoa > Chordata > Aves > Passeriformes > Pardalotidae > Pardalotus > Pardalotus punctatus. Next base: position 744,387 of record VZTX01008269.1, on the reverse strand, counting down.
TCCTAAGTCTCTGTTAGATCCTGCTGCAACTCCAGCACTCGAATCTGTTTCTCTTATTGTACATTATTCTCCTCCGGGGAATCCCTCTTTCTCTGAATAAGAAACACAAAGAATAAGACATAACAGACTTTATTAAGTTATCCAAGAGATGTTGTGCAGGACAATATCCCTGGGAGTTATCCTTTTGCTCCCAGGAAAAATCACACTTAACTGGATGGTCCCTGAGAGAAATTCCTGTAACTCCTCCCTGCCACCTCCAGTGATGCAGCATCAGCTACACACTGAGGCTGCAAGGCTGCACTCCCGTTGCACCTTGCACTTCATTTATTTTTGCTCTCCTGACCTCAGTGTATCTTTGCTGCAAGTCAAGATTAAAATTTCTTGTCTAGCTCTTGCTCCATATGGCAATGCTTTCTTTTGGTAACAGCCTTTCCTTCATACTGGACAACTCTTTGGAGGCCTCTTCATCTCTATCAAGGCCCCTCTTTTCCAAAGCACTTAATCTCCCTGCTGTGCTCCACTGGCCTCTCTCTGGCTCCCCGGCACTGCTCTTCTGGTGTGAGCTTTGTGTCCCTGTTGACCTTGTTAACAATTTAGGTCTAACATTTGATGCTGAACACAAACCTCAGATGGAGGTGACTTGCTCCAAAGACCAGGATCCTGGCAGAGTTCTAGCATGTGGTGCTCCTAAAGAATAACAACTCCATCAGGATTTGGTGACCCCTCTCTAAGACCTGAGGAGGAGAGTGCTGGCCAAGGCCTGGGGAGTTCTGTGGCCTGTTGGCCCTCCCTGCTCCATCTGCTTTCTATTGCGCTTGAAAAGGAAATGAACTGAGCTAAATGATTTCAAAGTGACATTCTCCACACTGCACTCTAATTCCATAATTGCCAGCTCCATGCAGTTCCCAGTACTAAAATGTTTAAAATAACAGCCTTTGAAAAGAGCCAAAGCTTCGAAAGGCCATGCACCACCTCTTCTGGAGTAGTAAAATGATGGCAGAATAATTTCCACATGCAGTGGATGGGTGTTTGGTTATTTGGGGGTTGAGCATAGTTTCTTTCTTTGCCAGGAATTTCTCTGTGTCAGGAATCAAAATTACTTTTTTCCTTTGTGAAGTCTTTTTAAATGTTGTATTGATTGATCCATCAGTCGTGGTTCGGTCTACAGTTAATCTCTCAAACTTTCTTGTGCAAATTTTTGAAGAGACAAAATAAGCTTTTTATTTTTTAACATGGAATACTCTGCATCCCCATGTAGAGAGAGGAGTGAAATGAATTTTTACCCTCTGCCATTTGATCGGATTAATTTCTCATGTGCAGTTCTGTAAATGCCTCTGTAGTGATGGTTGCACTGGCTTGGTTTAGTCTGAGATCCATTAACAGCATCTTCAGTGTGATGTAACATCTGGGGCAAGAAAGATCATGCTCAGCCAGCTGACAATGAGCAGCCACCAAAGATGTGTTGGCCAGTGGTGGTTTCTACAGCACAGCTCAGGAACTGCAGGCTGAGAGACTTCAGAATGCAAACATGAAAGAATAATTTTGATTTTTCCTAATCCATTATCTGGTTTGTGTCGCATTCTTTCTCTAGTGTTATCTCCATTTGCTCCATGCACACCTAGTATTTCTTTTTCCCCTGTGTTTTTGGTGAGACTTTTTTTATTTCTTGAAACCTTCCTCTGAAACAGTTCTGCATTTTTGTCATAATATATCTACAATCATGACTGACTTTGCTGTGTAGTATTGAGTCCACTTCTGGAATTCATCAAGTTATTCTGAAGACTCTTGTATGTATTCCATTAAATGAATGTGTATCTTGCCATACCTTTAAACAACTCTTCTGTTGGTTTTGACAGAGAGAATTCAACATTTTTCTTAAAGTAAAAAACAACCAGAATAAAAATAGAAAGCAATCTTTCAGCAATGAGCAGTCAGAATTTATGTTCTCATTGTGCATGGCTCTGAAGATGTGATGATTCCATTCAGTTGAGCATCAACAAGATCAAAAGACTTTGCTGAAGTGTAACTGTCACTTTGATCAGAGCTGTATTGGAAACTTAATGAAATGAGTGGCTTCTTTTGACACTTGCTTCTTTTGACTATTTCTAGTTGTGGTTGTGATACTATGGGAAAATAACCTGACCCTGTTGAGTCCAGACAGTGTGGCTGGATTTTGGGTGAGAGATTAGATCAAGCTTTCCTTTTTTCTCCAGTAAATACAGTTGTCTTGAATTTTGTCTTGAATTTTGGCTCCATCCAGCTGATTTCTGAAGTTGGATTTTTTTTTCTTTTTGTCCTGATCACAAATTATTTCATTAATTTCAGATTTTCCAGCTTTCTCAATAATTCTGAAATGGATGCTCTTTCCTAGTCTGGGCAGGAGAAATGATCTGATGGCTGAGCTCCTGGCCTGAGACTTGAATAATTTTGGTAGAATTATATGGAAAAAGCTGTTAATATTTTGTGTGAGGGTTCAATGACTTTGAAGTTTTGTTGCACTTCTGTTGTGCTTGACTTTACAAAATCACTGTGGAGGCTAGAGAAGACTGTAGGAGGGAGTTTGTTTGGGAGGTTGGAGTCAGGGAAGGAGTCAGGAATGAAAAATGCAGGTCACTCTACAAGAAGATTTTTGACTGCCCCTTCTTTTGCATTCTCTCGCTCAGGTGGTGACTGAATTTGTCTTTGAAATGTTTTGTCCCCAGCTAAATATAAATAACTGGGGACAACTCAACCTGCTTTTTTCAGCTTAGTTCTGGGTATCTAGAAAACTCTTGGTTCAGTGTAGTCTGCATTCTTTTTTGGACTGAAATCCTAGTTTCTCTGGAAAAACCAATTTTTCTTCTTTTGCAATTGGGTTTTAACTCTTTTGAACACCCTAAAAGTCTCAAATTTAAAGTTGGGACATTAATTTCCTTAAGTCTCTTCTTTTGCCTTGTGGTCTAATCCTTAGAACACTACTATATTACACACAACCAGATGGTGATCTCAATTTTTAAAAATACTGAACCGTCAGTAAGTGCCTGCAGATGAGGTATTCCAAAGGCTCTTCTCTCTTTTCCTAACTAGCCTCTATAGACAGCAGCTGTAGTCATGTTCAGAGGTTAAACTGACTAGATGTGGGACAAATGAACATCCTGAGTTTGGGCACTCAGCTCTGAACTTTATGGAGTTTAAAATATTTGCTGCATGCTAGACTTGAAGACTGATGGTGACCAGACCACAGCTTCCCATCACTGTAATTTTGCTGCTCCAGACATGGGGACCACCTTCAGAGGTGGTGGTGCAAATGCTACACACTTGTCCTCATTCTTTGAAGACATGGCAGTAGCACTCATCTACATTTTCTGCTTCTTTTCATCAGAAGTCAGCTCGAAATTTTGCTGGTATTGACTCTCTGGTGACACAGATAAGATGTCTGCCTTGTTCAGAGTTTGAACTGCCCCCAGGTTCTCTGCAGAATGAGCTTTGTGTGGGAATGCTCATGTGTTTTTTCCCACAAAGTAACGCCTTTCACCAAGGGATGGTACCAAGTTTCTCAGAAAAATTAAACAGACAGCTAAAGATTACCTTGTGGCCTGAGGGCTATGGCCTTTTGGAAGAATCTTGTTTAAAAAAAAACAAACAGGAAAGACCCAAACAGGAAGAGTAGTTTTGTATTGTCTTCAGTAAAATGAGCACTTGATAGCAGAATGGCGTGACACCTTGTATTCCTCACAATGAATATATCTAATTCTAATTTCGTGAACCCTGGAGAGGAGTCAAGTGTCTGAAGAGAGTTTCTTTGCTCATGGGTCCAAAACTTCTGCATTCAGAGAGCCGGGCAGACAGCTTGTCTCCACTTTCCTCGGGAGTGCATTGCCAGATCTTGCCTGGCTGCTTCAGACAGCCAGGATTTCCCACTGCAGAGCTGGCTGCTGCCTCCTCCCGTTGTCTCCCAGCTGCCTGTGAAGCCCAGCAGACAGTTTGGACCCTGCCATTCACAAGCCATATTCACTAGCCTGTGTCCAGTGTGTGCCATAATCCCAGCACGTGCTAAACAAAAGGGAATTTGGATGTTCCTGCATTTCTGCTGCACAGATGTGCTCCCCATGGTCCTGGTGAGGCGGTGTCACTGCCTGGCCTTTGCTATCACAGCTGCGGGGATGAGCCATGAAATCTTCTCTTATTCCTAGGTTACTTTATGCCCTGAAGCTTGAAACCGTAAACCTTTCCAAAGCACTTGGCTTTATCAAACGCATGTAATTCTGTGTATTTTTTATTACCCATGTGAAGGTTTCCACCAATGTAACTTCATGGATTTCTAGCAGAATAGTCTTGATTTCTAGCCATGTGAGAAGAGGATCATATTCCAGGACTTTTCAGCCTGGGACAGTTATATTTTCAATTGGAAGCAACAGCATTTTGTCTATTGACATTTTCAAACCTAAGTTATTCTGATATTTGAGCTCTACCAGTTTATTTCATTGATATTTTGATTTCTTAGCCTGTTTTTGGATGGAAATGAAAGTTGAAATAATGGGATTCCCTCCAGATTGGAAATTCTGCCTTTTGATTAGGTACTATGCATCATGGGATTTTTTTGTTGCCTAATTTAACACACACACACACACACACACACACATATATATGTATACATCTCTCTGTAATGAGCACCTTAGGACCCTAAATAAAAGTTTATTACATTTGAGTGTTACTCATAACAGCATTTGGCAATTTACCAACAAATGGAGAAATGTCCAATTTTAATCCAGCAGGAATTGTATAACAATTTCATGGATAAGCTTCATATTGATCAACTCTCAAAAAGATCTTGTAAGGAATGCAATAAATACTTGAGAATAGAATGCTTGTGTATTTACAAGCTAAACACAGCTTGCAGTGAAGAAAGCAAGAGAAGTAAAACCATGATACCCAGGTCAGTCTCATGTCCCAGAGATTTTTCTGTGTGGGAATTTGGCACAAGCAGATCTACTATGGCAAAATTAGAGTGTTTTGAGCATGCTGAGCATCTCTTTTAAGCTCCCCCAGGCAGCTGTTTAACACTCCCCTCTTGTTGCTGCATTCCTCCTCTTCATCTCTGATATTTGGAGTTCTGCTGACCTTCATCTTTCCCAAATCAATTTCTCTGCCTTGCAGACCTTCTTTCCTTTTTCTTTTTTTTTTTCTTTCTTTTCTTTTCTTTTTTTTTTTTTTTATACAAAGGCCGACCTATGTATCTTTAAGCCTTTAGTTCAAACCCTTTGTTTCATGTTTTAATTTCCCCACTTCCCTCTCTTTCCCCCTCTATCCCCAGGCTTTTCAAGACTGTGGAGCTTGCTTTGCTTTTAGGCAAAGCCCTTGAAGAGAGACAGGGCAAGCAAGGGGGCATCTTCATGGTTAGAAATACACAGGGGAAAGTAGTTTCACTTTGTCTCTCTCCCTCCAACTAATACCGGAAGCTTTCTGTTGAGACGTGGTTGCACGATAGCTTAAATGCTTCTCTTCCCTGGGGGTCAGTGGGGACAAAGGGTGTTGAAGGCCTCTGAAAATCCTTTTTCTTAGGAAACCCTGCCTAGAAAGGCTGGGCTATGTCAGGCTTGGCCCCACATGGCAACAGGTCAGCTCTGAATTGGGCCTGGTCTCACCTGACATATGCCAACCCAATGGCTCAGCTAGTCTTTGGCTATTTTTGTCTTTTCTTTAGGGAGACAGCTTGACTGCTTAAAGCAGCACTTAACTCTCAGGTCATGATCTGCATGTCTTCAGGTCATAGGGGAATTTTGGCTTGCCAAGTGTTAAACCTTCTGTGTTTATAAGCATTAAACCTTAATGTGGTTACTGCTCGCTGCTCTCTGTGTTTTGTTTCAATCTTGTGAAGACTATGACATTTAGCTTAAGGGCACTGCAGACAGTAACTCAAGCTTTGTTTAAGACATGGCAGATAAAAAATTTTCATGCTACTAACATATGGTAATGTGGGACAGTTTATGCTGTGTAAATACAAAACTAGCATGTTACGAGGATGAGGTATTTGATATTTTCATGCCAAGAAAAATATTTACTTATTTTTATAATATTGATTTGTACATCATTAAAAAACCACCTTATTTTGTTAGCTTTTGTGTGAATTAGGGGATGGAATCTTAAATTTATTTTTAAAATAAAAACCACATCATGCAGTCATTTCTAGACCATGTGGGAGTGCTGATCTCTTTAGTCACTTCCAAAGAACACTTCTGGTTGGCTTTTCCAGCCACTGCAGAGCTGACAGCCCTGCAGGTGAATGACATGTGGGGAGGACTCACTCTCTTCAGTCTTCCCACCTTCTTATTTCTCTGATAGCTTTGGATCAGCACAAAATTCTTTTCCCACTGAGCATCTGCTGACCTCAGTGATCTGCTGAAGTCCATCAGCCTCTGCTGACCTCAGTGATTTCCCTAAGAGCTATCGTGTATAGCGAGGCTTTCCTGTCCTTAAGACCCGTATGTTAAGGACCTGTCCCAAACCTCACTGAGTCAACAGCAAGCCTTTAACCAACCTAAATAGGCTTTAAATTGAGTCTTATTGCAGAATTTGCTAGTGGACTGCAATTCGGATTTTGTGTCCTAGGATGTTTTAAGTAGAAGTGGCTTTCTGCTTCTGGACAAAGAGGGTAAAGCATTATTTGTATGGGACAGGATCAGTTCCTGATGTTGGTCCAGGAACTTTCTTGTATGTAAGAGGCCATGAACAACTCCTTTGCAAGCACTGGGGATTGTTTAAGAAGCCACTTGGCAGCTTTTAATCTAGCTACAAAAATGTGTGCAAATCTTATTTCAAGGTAAGTGGAAAAAAAACAAATACTGAGCTATTAAATTTAATCTCTATCCAGAACACTGTAATAAACAAAGAAGGAAGAAAATACCTAACTACCAAAGAACCATGCAGACATACAAGGTCTTTTAAGTTCGTGTTTGCCTGGACACCAACCAATACCTGCTTGCACATTATAAATTTGCAGGTGGTATTTCTGTTTGATTTCATTCAGGCCTCCAAAGCTACCTTTTCTCCAGGTGGAAATGAGTGGACGTGTTACTTACCTGCATGAGAGGGTCTTACACAAGTGCTTGGATGTGGTTTAGCTATAAAAAGCAGTGATTACTTTGCCTGGTATGTACTGGTTAAGGGACAAGACCTATACAACAAGGTACTTTTCTCTTTTCCATATTATGTAGCAATTGCTGGCATGTTACAATGTGTTATTATAGGAAGCCAAATTCTGATCTCATTTATAAATGTACAGATTTTATAGAATGCAAGAGACTCAGATGTGTGTAAATGAGATCAGGAGTTCATTCTTTTTGAAATTTGAAGTGAAATACAACCATGGAAAAACAGAGGTGAAAGGGTCCTCAACAGAACCTCAATCATCCGTGTGCAACAAAGTAGGACCAATTATGCCTGGGTCATTATTGTCAGCTGTTCATTTAACTTGTCCTAGAAGATAATACAGTATGGGAAAATCCAAATGATATATTCCAATGCCCAGATGAGATATTCTAATGATTCATAGCTGGATTTTTCTTAAGTCAAAGAAGTCTTAACCCAATTCCTTTTTGTCCTGTCTATCATGCAGCATCATACTCCTGATTTTTATATTGCTAGGAATATTTTCCTATGTTGTCTATCTGGAGGTGTTCACAGACATGTTTTCCAACAGAACAATTGTAATTTAATTAAGGCGCTATGAGGCAACAAGAATAGAAACTATTACGTCTGCTAACAACAGTCATATCTCTGCTTATCAGTGTAATAGCAAACCAATTTAATTAAATGCATTGGCTCAGTCAATTGAGTTTGCAGTCTGAATTTGCCATTCCTGTTAATGGAGCCAAATTTGTTTATTTTTAGGGATTCCAGAAATTCATGTAACCATTTTCCAAGAATGGCTGTTGTCAGCAGTCTGATAGTAGTGTTGAATTATTTGTGCCAGTTGTGACAAGGATTCTATTCCTGAAGAGGTATCCACTGAAAGGCAGGAGTACGTGCGGTTACAGACCGTGATGGGCATGCACGATGTTGATGATGTGAAGAGGACAGAGCAGCCTTTAAAAGATCAGCCAGACCACAGAGAGAAGGGGATTCAAGGTAGGGCATCAGGGACTTGGCAAAGGAGATGAATACTTTGTCCCTGTAAAGGAAGCTTTCTAAAAATGCCTCACTGTTGGCTCTGCTCCACTGACATTAGTGAAGCTGGAAGACATAGTAATAGCCTAAAAGATCAAAAGCATGAGTGGGAGTTCTCTGCGTGCCATACTGGTGGAGCTGGAGAAGGGCTCAAAACAGTGCGAAATCCTTAGTGAGCATCCCTACTATAGACAGGACCCCATGGAGCTTCTAGGAGTTAAATCTTCAGAAAATAAAAAGAGGGTGAGGTATTGTGAGAGATGCAGTACAGACTATTCCTAACAGGAGTAAAACTGAACGTAGCTCAAAATATATGGAATATAATTGAAAAAGATGTTTTTTGAATGAACAATAACCTTTAAATTCTTTAGTGTGTGTTCTCTGAGCTGTAGAATGTTCTGATTGTTAAGGCAATTAGCTTTTAAAAATAGTTATTTTTTTAGATTTTAATTACATGCTGCATTTTGCCTTTGTTATTAGATGGGGTCAGTAAGGTTACTGAAGTAATTATTGCGCTCTGCTTGGCACTGGTTAAAGCATAACTGGAGTAACTGCATTCAATTCTGTATGAGAAAACATGGACAAATTGAAGAATTTAGAACGGAAGAAAGATGGTAAGAAGTCTGGCATTCAGATCTAAGAGGAAAGGTTAAGATAACTTGGCACCTTTAGCCTAAAGGGAAAAGTAGAGTGTGGGGAACATAACAACGGGAGACATAAAGGAATGTTATAAAGGGGACAAGGATCAATTATTCTCATTAGTCAACAAAGATGGGACAAATAATAATTGGCTGAAACAGAAGGGAAGTTTTAGGTTAAATATTAGGCAAAACTGTAGAAGAACTGTTTGGCAGTTGGACAAGCTGCCAAGAGCTGTTGGACAATCACTGTCATTGGAGTTATTCGAGGCCAGACACCCATCTGCAGGAACAGTTATAGAATAATTAGATCAATCCTGCCACAGACAGAAGGGTAGGCAAGGGGTCCTTCTGGCCTCAGTGACCAAGATTTTGTTATGGATCTACTTTTTCAGGATTCATGCCCACCCGCTGTTTTGTAAACTGTGGTGTCTGCTTCAGCCGTCACTAAAATCAAGGAGGGGAGCAAAAGTTTAAAGCTGCTCTTTGGAGGGACAGAAAACATGTGAGACATAAAATTATCCCCTGATCTGAGGCCATGTATTTCTTTTTACAGCTTCTTAGAATGAGACTTCCTCTCCTCTGGGCATCTCTGCTCTGTCCCTTTGAAAAGAGGAGCTCTGGGAGAATAAAGTAGTAACCAAAACAGAGTAGAATGGCTTTAGACTTATTCATTGCTATTCACTACTTTATGGCAGCTTTTAGAAATTGAATTGTAAATAATGTCTGTGTTTTATTGACAATATGCTCCTCATCTTCCCTACTACTTGTATGGAAGAAACCAGTCATGCTAAGTGCAGACTCTGCCTTCGTGGTGTCAGCAGATCTCTTCCCATGGATCTGTTGAGATGCTGAAAACAAAGCAAACCAGGAGTAACTCTACAAAAATTTGCTATGCTATACAATGTTTGCCAGCTGGATTGGACCCAAGGATTGGCCTGGACAGGTTCTTCTTCCAACTGCATAACGAATGTCAAGGCATGGCTCCAAATCAATGGTCACTGTGTTTGCAAGCAGAGCAGATCATTTTTAGAGGTACATCACACTGTTTTCAGCATATCTGAGATTAGAATCTGGCTGCATGATGGACAAAAAATGAGATGGCTTATGTGTGCTCTGAGAGGCACTGCAGAGATGATACAAAGGGCAGTGAGCTAATTTGTATTGCTAAGAGTGGTCCTAAAATGGTAATTACATATGCAATTATAAACCATGAACCCAGCTTGTTTATTTTTCCCCTCTAGTGCTAATGAAAAACAAAGTAGTTGTAGTGTTTTGTGAGATCCTGGTGCAATGCAAGCAATCATTTGGCTGGCTTAACTGGGAGGCAGAGGCAGAGTATGACACTGGTTGTGTTAAAAAACAAACAAACAAAAAGTAAAGAAAAAGAAAAAATAATGAATAAAAGAAAGCCAGTGACAAAGATTTTAAATCCCCAGGATAATGGCAAAGTCGTACAAAATCCTTGTATTTGCTAAGTCTCATAACACTGAGCAACCCCTAGTGTCTGGAATGCCTTGGCTGGCTGTGCTCTGTCCATTGCTAGCTGGTAATGTTATCTCAGAGATCCAGGGATATGTCTGCAATGGAGATTACCTCTCTGCAGTGTCAGGACACCAGAAAACGGTCACAGGGCAGGAGATGCCACTGCACTGTGATGCACCACCCAGTGTGCAAAGTGAACAACCCCATGTCTGGAACCATGGGATGCCTTCACTATGCTCCACTGTTCTTTTTTTATTCCACACTCCTATTTCCTGTGACCCAAAGAAAAAGATGCTGAGGGGCTTTGAGGGAGCCTGCACAGGAGAGTTGCCCTGTGACTTGGGAGCCCTGGGAAACCTAAGCAGGCAAAAGTCCCCGTGGGCAACCAGCAACGGGTCTGTGTGCTGGCTGGTTACTTCCAGCCAAGAGGCAGGAAGGGCTGAGGGTCCTGCAATTTGCTCCCCATCATGAGCCTTGTACGCTCCACGAGGACCCATGGCAGCCTCATCTCCAGGCTTCACTCTTCCTCTCTCTGAGGATGCTCAGATCATCTTCTGAAAAATGTGTAGAGACAGAAGAGATGTTTTAAGCAAGCTTGGTTTTCTGCTGTAGTAGTGTTGAAAGAGACCATTTCATAGCATTAACTCTGTATTTCTTTTCTAAAAGCAGATAGCACACTTGATGAAAAACTAATATTTAACATCCATTAAAAATAAACAGACAATGGCTTTTGAATTTAGTTAAACTTGGAAAATATTATTGATATATATATACATGTCTAACAGGTCATGCATCTAAGAGGGGTGGAATGAACCTTTTCTGCTGTAACATCTATTAATGAGTCTACGTGCAAAACTTCATCCAATGGTTTTTGGAACTATAAACCCTTCCTTTCTTGGCTTAGTTCTTCAGGCTTTGCTAACCCACTTTTTTTTTTGATGCTGTGTCATCCTGGACTAATTCACATGTGAATGTGAGGGGGAAGAGTACCTTCACCACCCCTTCAGTGCTGAACTGAAGCAGTTTGGAGGGCCAAGGGGCCAGGCATTTCTACCTGCAAAAGTAGTTGGTGTCTTAGTGTGGAGGGCAATGCAGCCCTAACACCACCAGGACTTAATAACTCCGAGCTGCTTGGTGTGGCCATCCCTTTTGTGCTTGTGGGTCTCCTTGCTTCTAGAACCACTTTGTAACCTCGGGCACCCTCGAGACCCAACCCCCTTGCTTTTAATTCACTGGGGAACTTGTGACATAACAGCACTAAGTCTCTGCCTGCTCTGGCTTTTTCTGTGAAGGGGGTGTTTTAAACAAGATTTCTGCTACAAAGCTGAAAGACTAGAGGAAGAAAATCTGACATGACTTAGGGGTAGAGCAAACGAGTCATAGGAAACTCACTCTAGAGATATCTCCAGAGACTAGTCAAGACAAAAGTTACAGCACAAGCATTTGGAAGGGGGCCACTGCAAACAATTTGTCCTCATTCCAGTTGAGCAACTGTAAGCAGGGACATTTTCAACACAGGCCATTTAGGGACAGAAGGAAAGATTGGATGGCACTAAAAGAAACTACACAAATACGTGTTGATAGGATGACTCGGCCACCCGCCACACATACTCTGCTGTTTCGTTGTTCTTTCTCCTATCATCCCGACATCTGAAAAGGTTCCTCCCCAACACAGCGGCACGGCACAGTGAAGACCAGCATAAATTAACTCCAGGTGACAAAACCACCTTCCTCATCTGGCCTCCGTTTGCAAGGAAGGAGGACAGAGGTCATATGTGTGTCAGGAGCTGAGGACAATGGGGTGAAAAAGGAGCTGAGGACAATGGGTGAAAAATGATTTTGCTTGTCTAAGTGAGCAATATAACAAACATAGGGTGAAAAGATGCTTTGCTCTGTATTTTTCTCCCTGAGTTTTTGGTTTAAAGGACTGCAGTCATCCTGTTTTTTGAGGAAATACTCGAATACCGTTATTCCAATCTCTTTAATCCTTCTCTTCCCCCTCATTTACAAGCTGTTCCTGCTCTACTATTTTCCCCAGCATGCCAGGCACCATACCTTTCTGTGGAAAGTTTCTGCCACCCTCTGATTTTGTATTCATGCTGCATAAATAAGAACAAGACCTCCCTCCAGCACCTTGGCATGAGGTGGGGAGTTGGATAGGAGGACGGTGCGTGATAGAAATATTATGTAAGCAAGGTCTGAATGTCTGTAGCCCTAGCTCTAGAGAGCCGTTATCCACAGATATTTTATAACTGCTTCTTTTTAATTTTTTTTTCCCTTCTGAGCACCACATGGCAATACAGTTTCATTCAGGGAAGAGCTGGCATTCAGGGGCTGGATGGCTTAGCTGGCCCAGATAGGGTGCCTTTCATCTGTAGGTCATTGCTTTGAATTCTGCCCACATTTTTGGCTACTAGGAGTCCTTCTCTTCTGATGGCAGTGCAGCAGCATATGCAAAATTGCTAGGAAGCCTCTGATCCTAGACACCATGTCTAGATCATAAAAGCTACCATAACAATGAGTCTAAATGGCACTCCTCTTGGCAGCTGAGGCAGAGGCCAAGCAATAAAAGGACTATGGAGAATGGGCTACTCTCTAGCATCTATAAGCTAAGAACGAGGAACACTAGTGAGGGAGTGTGAGAAGGTATGCACAGCCCGTGAAGGCTCTTTTGGGTGAAGAAAGAGGATTTCAGTCTCCTAGGCTGAAAGGCCAACACCTTTCAATAGCAGAAGAATCATTTACAAATGCGAGAACAAAACCATTGTTAGTCCTCGTGCCTTTAACAATGCTGCTTCCTGTTGGCATCTTTTGCTTACTAATAACACAGTCCCACGATTTGTATCTTCACAGCGCTGCACAAGCACTAACTAATTAATCCTTTCTCACCCCTTTGAGGCAAGTGATTTTTTATTTTTAATGGTCTGTAGTGGAGACATCTTCCTAAAAATGGTTGCAGATATGTTTATAAAGGCTACATTATGCTGACTACAGAGTGCATGCTAACATTAGGGTTTATGCTTTTGATACAGTTATTCCAGTTCAGGTAGGCTACACCCAGTTATGTGTTTTGCTGAACTGAGGTCTTAATTAAAATAAATGAGTACTAAATCTTGGGAAAAACAACCAGAAACAACTCAGAGTAGGCTAGGGTTACAGTATAATTATATGAAACAAACAAACAGCCCCTCCTTTCTGCCCCCCAAACAAATCAACTCCCCTTCACTGGAATAATCTGTGACTGTCTGACCTTATTTATTCAGATGCTGACATGAATCATCATCTGAGCAAGTACTCCCTCCTACACCTGCAGTACTTGAGGTTATAGTTCTCCTTGGTTTTCTGCAGCAATAAGAGCTCAGTGTTACTTGGAGCCGTCTCCATCTGGCAGGCCATGAAGTCCACAAAAGCACAGAGGTCTTTCTGTAAAAAATGGAGACAGCCCAGATTGCTTTCCATTTACACAACATCTCAAGAGGACTCTGGCCTTCTCTCTTTTGCAGTTACAGTCAAGTGTGCAGTCTTTTTCTCTCCTATCTGCTTTTTGTGTGATGACCTCTTCTTGGGGTAAAGAACTGCGTGGGTGAGTTTGGGGGGAGGGGTTGTTCTTCTCTGGAAAGCCAAATTGCAGGATGTAGCACATCTTGAGCTTGGCAGCCTTTCACGCTTCCCCAAGAGGCAGCTGAAGGGCCCAAGCAGGGGTAAGGCGTTATCAGCTCACTTCTACCCTGCCAGACCATATCTCCACACACAGATAGTGACACACTGCCTGCACCACAGTTGACCTTCATGGGCCAAAGGAGATCCTTTGCTGGCAGCTCAGGGAATATCTTGTGTCATCGGAACACTGTTACAAGGCTGAGTACTTAACAAACGAGTAGCTCTGCAGCATTAGCCATAAAATGTGTACAAAAGTGAAGGCAGAAGTTAAACATTATGTTATCTGCCAGTCATTCATTGTTTGGAGAGAATATCCCAAGAGCGTGGTTGAGCATTGGTGTCATAAAGATCTATACATCGCTGTTGAAATGAGGTCATTTGTCACCATCTGGGATTATACCACTAGCAGTGTATGAGTGTATTCAGCTCCATGTTTCAGCCATATGGAAAAAGTGTAATATAGTGAGAAATTCAATCCTTTAATGGAATCCAGAGCACCCTCCAGAATGTTTTCCTTAGTTTTATTTCTTTGCAACGCAGGCTTAATAACCACTGACGTAGCATTTAAATTGGAAGAGATGCGACATCTAGATAAGCTGGGAGATCTGCTGATACCAACTGCCTTCTGATAGGAAAATCCCTTGCTGTTTCAGTGGAAAAACCCACCAGGCTTACTAGAGCCAGAGGAAGGGTATGGCACAGCTGTGGCATGCATTAACCTCTTTTGACTTTTGTCTCTGTAGACACCCCGAGGGCTCCCTTATCACAAAAGAAATACTCTCAAGTAATTTTCACTCTGGAAATTGTCACCCCTTATGTGCACTGAACATGCAAAATTCTAAAAGTATAAAAAAATTGTGATTTGTGATAAAATGCTGAGGGTGCACAAGAAAGCAGGAGTCCTTGTCTCCTGCCCTATCACCTACCCCTCTTTATATATTACATTTGTGGTAGAGTATTCGTGTTGATATGACCTCATTGCTTGTGGAAGACTAGATTGGCCTTTGCAAATCCATCTGCAGCTGCAACACATCAGAATGGTCATAATTATGAACTCAAAAGCAAAAATTTTTTTTTGTAGTCTTTCCTGTTGGTGCCAGGCCAGCTTCCCCATTGCTGAATAGAGTATATGAAACTGGATGCTATGTTGTTAAGGTTTCTGAGTGGTGGTGAAGCTGGGAGGAGTTCCTGTAAGAAATTAGCTCCATTGATTGAGAAACAATTATGTCTGGACCAAACTTTGCTGCTGGCTGAGTGTCGTCAGGAGTGTCTGAAGGAATTTTGGTTTAATTCTGAGCTTGACATCTCCAAAAAGGCTGTTACTGAGATGTACCTGGCATGGCATTGTAGCCCAATGCCAGAAAAATGGAAATAATTCCTGAAAGAGATGGTGGGGTTTTCTGAGGCCAGGAGCAAATAATACATGTTGCTGTCTGGGAAAGGTACAAATAGCTGCAGCTCAGTGAAAAAAACTACATTATGGCTATATCTGGCTTAAGAGCTTCATAGCTCTGTGGGCTGTTAACAGATGTTGCCAGAGCAACATGTTATGACAAGCTGTGTTGTATTTCTGAACCCAGTAATGTTACTGGCACCACCTCCTCCATCTGCCAGTGAATGGGAGTTACCTTTGGTTGAGGTAAGTTCGCAGCCTGTCCCAAACAAATACCCTTGGTGCTCCATATGTGGATCTAATGAGGCTCTGAGCTAAGTTCAGTGTGTGTGACAGATAGTCCTCTGATAGCCAAATTTTCCTCCTTGCTGCACAGGTCCATAGAGCTTGTCAGGATATTTTAAGGGCTACATTTTTAAAGGTGGACCAGGGGAGCATTTGCCAGTGGGGAGGGAGTACAGATTGGCAGAAAATGGGGAAAGGGGGATGGAAAGAAGCAGAAAAGCTCTGCAATAAAGTAGTCATGCGGCAGTCCCATGCCTACATCTATATTCTCAATCAGACAAAGAAGTAATTGGTACCCAGGTGGGTAGACAATTTGCAATGCAATTGAATTTGATTGGGTAGACCCCTTTATGTCTCATTTGTTGTAGATAAGTTTAAACTCATTGCAATTAGTTCCAGGATACTTTTTTAGATTTTTTTTTAATCAATCCACTTACTGCTGTCTTATCCAGGTTTTTTCTCACCTTATAAAAATTCTTCAAATAAGCCCTTTGGGAAGAGTGTATAAATTGCGCAGTACATGACAACTCAGCAAATCAGTCTAGTAGAGGATGAGCTTTTCACACAGTGAAACAGATAAATCAATGGCAATGATGTGGGGAGGTAGTAAAGTCTGTGGGAAAAAACTGCTCAGCATTCTGTAAGTCAGAATTCTATATTGTGTTGCTTAGTTTCTTTTCTTTCCTACTGACACAGAAGAGAAAACAATGCAGAAGATCACCTCAAAGAAGATTCACCTCTTATTGGCCCTTCCTGGTGAGTAGCCAGAAGTGAGGAAAAATCACAGGCTCCTTCCCAGGGACAGCAGTGGTAACGGGCACAGCGCATGACAGCCATCACTGACCCATCTCTTTTGGTTTGTGTGAGTCAAAGCAAGGAGTGATTGCGATGTAGTTCTTAATTTTTTGGTTTCTTGACAGAACAATAACACTGAAAAGATAAACGAAGTGATAAAATAAGCAAATCTTCTAGCACTTTTATTATATAATTGGTTCTTTTCTCCCAAGCACAGTCCGCTCAGTAGCAAGATGGTGAGTTGTAGTTTGTCAAAAGCAGCAGTTTGCTGGACCTGGAGACAGAACTGCTTTGAATGAGAGGGAGCAAGCATTTCAATAACTTTTGCAAAACTAAATGCAAAATCTGGGCATTTAGTCTTTCTGCAAATTTGATATGCTAAAAATAACAGTGTCACGTGGTCTGTGATCAGGAGCCATGCTGGTCATGGCTGGCCAAAGCCAACAAGGAATGGTGTGAGCCACCACTGCCAAGAGAAAAGGCTGATGTAGACCACAACTGGCTTATTCCAAAAAGCAAATAACCCTGAGGATCTGATCTACAAAAGTGGTGAAGTAAATGGGAGTTGTGGTTACTCAATACTTCCTTGGGTCAGGCTGCTCTGTCCTCATTAGCCATGCTGCTGCAAAATCCTATAAACCCTGCCATTTCTTTTCATGGAGATAAGCTATCGTATGGGAGTATCCCAACTGCCTCCACCCTGCCAAGTCCCACAGTCCTTCACCAAATGAAAGCCCCTAAAATACAGCACTGGTATTCATTTTTGGTAGCCTAACATCTGCAGATGCCTGATTTTACTAATCCTGCCTGTGACTAGCTCAGGCAGGCTGGCTGATGCATTCGCAGAAAGATGGAGCTCACATGTGCAAGATCAGGAAAATAGCCAAACCCTCAAAAGACCTATGAAATAAAATAAACAGGTTTCTGGGATTTGGACAAGTCATGTCTGCCATCTAGTAACTAGTCAGGGCTTGTTCCATGTAGAAAATGAAGAGTAAATAATCCAGTACCACATAAAAGGGGAATAAATTTACTGGGGCTTTTGACAAATGAGAAAAAGACTTTCAATGGTATTTTAAATGAGGTTCTTGGAAAACGATATAATTAATAATTAAAATAAAAATATGTGAATTCCTAAACTTGTTTTGTTTGGCTGTAAAAACAGTTGTATATGCTAAACTAATAGACAGGAATACAAGTGATGAAGTGTTACTGCAATAACGGAGTTGAAAACTCTGGGTCCCACTCTCAAATACAATGAGGTTGTTAGCATGAGGTCCTGTTGGCATTAGATGTGATCTGGTAAAAGTTTGACCAGTGAAGTGGAAGCCAGGACATCATAAGTTCTGTGCTGTTTTGTTCTTTGATAGATTGGGTAAGGCACAAATTGGCACAAAGAAACACTTTCAGTCTCTGTTTACTGATTTTTAAATGGAGACGTATATCACAGTGATGTTATCAGACAGACTTAATTATTGTAATGTAATTAAAACTGCTCAGGTTTAAGGTATTATAGAAAAATGCAAAGCTTGTTGTTCCTAATCTAAAATACTATATGAGATTTTCAAAATTCATAATCTTCTGTATTTGTATTTCATGGGTAACTTTAGCTGTGAATAATGTTTTCCTTTATACACACACGTTCTGTTGAAAAACAAAATTCTCTTTGCTTTCTAACAAAGTTTTCTGTAGTGTGGCTTGGCATCCAAAAATAACACTACAGTTCTGATGAGCAATGATTTAGTTTAAGTCTTCAATTTAGCTAATTTTTCTGAGCCATGTAAGATGCTGACTTGCAGATGGTTATAAAATAGCTAAAATAAATAAAGATATAATGCTGGTGAACATTTCATTCATGATGTAAAAGACCCCTTAACGCTACAAACCATGATTGTTCATTACAATGAATGCTGAATTTCTGCACAGGAACTAGTCCTCTCAATTTCAGCTTTTTGTACATAAAAGAGGATGCTCACAGATATACAAGTGTTTGCTGTGAATGAGGGGAAGAATGAGTTAAGGGTCTCCTGATGAACATGCTACTGGTTTGGAAATTCTGTGGCTGTCTTGCTAGAACATGATATTGGGTCTTTGTAAAAAGATGTAAGGGGGCTGTATGGTGAGACTTTCAGTGTCTCTCTGAGATCAGAATGCAAAAATGCTCATTGAACATGGAAGGGCATAGCTCTGTCAGCCTCAGAGTCCTGCTCAAAGGTCAGGTTTTGTTTCTTGGTGTTAGAACAATGCTCCCTGACTTACTGTCAGGTGTCCCAGAAGGGATCTTGTGTGGTCACCTGTAGCCTTCCTGTGTGTCCTGCTGCTACCCACAGCAGGATGTTATGAGGGGCTGTGATCCCCTCTGGACAGTCTGGGGACTTGTGCTGGTGCCCTGCAGTTGGGGACAGGATATTGGTGAGCAATAAGGGGGGCACAGCAAGGCAGTGCACAAAGCACATCATTGTGTTGTAGGGGGAAATGTGATGTGGCTAAGAAGGAGTGGAGCTGAATACTGGACCGAGAAATTTGCATTTTCACCACACGTTGAATGATGTAAAGGCATAGACTGCATTAAAACACTGGAGAAAACTTAACTGAACACCTTGCACTGAATATGAGGAATTAGGAGCCAATGTCAGATGCAGCCAATGCCTGGGGGCAGCTGTGTTTATCAGGGAGATAGGACAAGTGTCAAAAAGAGGGCATATCTCCAAGATATTCACTTCAATCCCTGTGTCAGCTCTTTGGCCAGGCAAACTGGCTCAGCCCTGTGCCTTGGCCTGGGTCTGACTGAGGAGAGTTTGTGTCACAGTAAAATCGAAGTACCTGACCTTCCCTGTGGCTTCCTTTGGGGTGGCCCCATCAAGTCAGTTTGTCTCTGGTCTCAAACCCTTTTTTTTCCCTGAGCAAAGCTGCCACAGACTGTGACAGAAGGGCTGCTGCAGACCCTGCTAGTGCTCAGCCCTCCAAAAGCCCAGAAGGCTGGGGTGGTCCTTGACTCAAATGGACAGTGCTGGGGGCAGGTGACACCTTCCTTTCACTGCTTGGAGAGCTCCTTTTCACGTCTAACTCTCACTAACTTTAGTCTTATGCAATTTAATTACTTTAGTGAGGTTGCCCCCTGATTTATGTCAGTGAGAGTAAACAGAGTATCAGCCCTTGAGCCTTTTACTGAACAAAGTATGATGTTACACTATTTCTGGACATCATCATGTGCTGGTTGTGCAACAGATAAGAATAATGCTTGGTAAGTCATTAGTACTTCAATTTGTGCTAAAATAATCAGCTACATTCCATTTAGTTTCTAAAGCCTGCTCATTATTGCTGCAAACATCAGACCCATGACCTGCTTTTCACTCTGGGAGAAAAGGATAAGTGAATTTAATATGATCTCTGCATTACAGAAAGTCTGCTACTGCTCCCTTGTAATCAGGTGGTGCCTTATCATTGACTTCGGTGAAGGTAGGATCAGGTCCAAATTTCAAACACTTCATTTTCCTGCAAAAGACAGTCAGGCTTAAATTGCTGCACTTCTTTGGCAAACAATGAATGGGACCTCATTATCTCTATTGGGACGTGACTTTACAGACGATTACATGCTGAAAGTATGCCACTGCTAGACTGGCTCTGTCCTGAACTGTGAAACTTGCACAGAGAATCAGAGACTGCTAACTTTCAGGACACTTCATTCATTCTCATATCATGAATGGTTTTGCCAATGAATGGGACTACTGACCTTGATGATCTAGTGTTGGCATTTCCTGCTAGGTACAAGCTCAGCTATGACTACTGAGCATTATTCCTGCATTCTATTGAGAGGAAAAGTCATCCAAAGCAGCATTTACCAGAATTTCTCTCCTTGTAAGGTATTATTGTGACCTTTTTAATCTCTAAAAAATTTGATTTCTCATATGAAAACAGCATACAAATTAAGAATCAAAGGAGTTTCTCCACAAGTTTTATGTAGGAAATCTTTGTCTGAGTTTCTGAATATACATTTGCTAAACTGTTATAAATCAAGAAGTAACAAAATGAATTTGATTAACTTTATCCTTATTGTGTATTAGAGGTGAAATGCAAATATGACAGGAATAGAAAGGTTTTGGCCATGATATATCTATTTGCTCCTTACACATATTCCCTGAACTCTACTTTTTTAGAGGCATTATGGCACTAAAATCAGTAGTTCATGTGTGCTTCTCGAGAGTGTCTATAATGGGTACTGTGTAGAAAGCGTGTTGAGAGTACGTAAGAGACCTAATGATTTATGAATTTATTCTTACAAAACATTTCTGAGTCAGATAAATACTGTTATTGCTGTTCTGCACATGGGTAAATTGAGGGGTGGAAAGCTTAAGTAGCACGCACAAGATCACCCAGCAAGTCTAGAGAAAATAGGCTGGAACCAGAACGTTTAATTTTTATTTTCATGTTCTGTAAGTGTTAGATCATCTTTCTCCCATGATTAGCTGCTATTCTGGCACGAACTCAGGACCATTATGATAGAGCTATTTTTCATACAATGGGATGAGACTGCCATGGCTTTAATTACAAGCATGTGTTCACTCCTTTATGGCATTGTGATTGTTATGTAAGGTGATGTGTAAAATTAATGAATTTTAAATTAGGAGTTTACATTACAAACCCTTTGGGGCAGGGCGAATTTGCTTCCTCCCTGTTCATAGAGCACTTATTAACTTGGAGCCCTAGTTAATGACTGGACCTTGGAACTGGTACACCAATGCAAGAATAAAAGTAATTATCAGATTATTTTTATTCAAGAAAGAATTTTTTAATGGAAATAAGGAGAAAATCCCACCTTCAGAAATTTGCAGAAAAGTTCTTCTGACTGAACATACTCTTCATAGAATTCACAACTGGAATGGGACACATACTCTTAGACTTCAGTTTAGGAGTAAAAGCATCCTAAACATGTCCCACAACATATGTTTCTAAATTGTGTAAACGTAACCCAACTCTTTTGGAGAACAATGTGATGATTTCAGAAATGAATAAATGATGATACATTTATAGCTTCTTTTCACAGAAAAGAAAGGTAGCCAATCCTTATGACTAATAACTATTATTTAAAGTACAATCTGAGACGCTTGTAAAATTTCAGCCAGGGTCTTGGCATGACTTGGTGCCCAAGAAAAGGATATCTATATTGGGAATCAGCTGCTCTTACACAATCTTTTTGAAGATTTGGAACCACTTAAAAACAAGGAGTTGATGATATAATACATTCTTTGGATTTGGAGATGTTCCCCCTATTCCTGCTTTGAATTAAGAGAATATATTGGTAGTTTAGTTAAATGTCTCTTAAATCAAAATTATATGTCTTTCTCTATCATGCATTTGAAGCTAGATCCAGCTCTTGCTGTAAAAAGAAACATACAGGTGTGAAGAGCTTTCAGCGGTTCTAAGAGTGAGATTTCAAGCATTGCAGTGGATTTGAAACTGTGGTCTGTAGACCACCAAAGACCTGGGGAGTGTCTGCTGGAGGTCTGTAGAAGAGCTTGCTCATCAGATAGGACTGACTGTTTTTTTAGTTTGTTTGTTTGTTTGTGATTTTTTTTCTTCCCAACAGCTTAATGGTGCTAAAAGTAGCTAAAAATGCATTAAATATTTCCTAGCTAGCACTTTCAAATGTTAACAGTTGTGCTTGCCTCAGGGCTGTTATTCAACCACCAAAACCAGAAGGTTTCTGTGTGATCAGAAAGCAGGGGTGAGTCTCAATGACAAAACTTAGGAAGATGCTGCCTGTAGTCTGAAGATCTTAAGGAATCTCTAGCCTATGTCCTGATATAAAACCTGTTGGTAAATGCAAACTTCTTCAAAAATCTGACTTCACTAAGCAACAGAAGTGTATTTATATCCTTGTGAGAATGCAGATATGGCTCTAGTGAATTGTAATGATTTTTTTCTGATGTGATACTGTCAGTACAAGTTATTTGGAGGACTTGCTGCTGCTAATAGTTCTATAGTAGCTAATGATCACCAAATAATAAAGATATATTAATTCATCACTTAATGGAACACACAATCTATATATATTTAATCTGAAAACCTTATGAAGGGCACAAGATTACAAGTGGTAGTCATTGAAGTAGAATATATACGGTGCATTTGATTGATAATTATAAAAACATGATGAGACAAAAGCCTAGGCTACATTTTTCTACTTTATAACTCCATTCAATGTGTGCCTTAGGTGGCAGAGAAATAAGCCTCAGTAAAATTTAGCCACCCATAGGTGTGGCATTTCTAGATCTGGTGTTCAGCTCTTGAAGGTGCTATTTTCCCACTAAATCTAGATGGCAGAAAACTGTTCCACTCATATTTTTCTGCAATCAGAGAGCTGGACACAGCAGGGAAAAGCATGGGTTATCAAAATGGTTTTTGCTATGCAATATGCTTATAAACCAGAGATTTCACAATGCTACTTATACAGAGTTTATGATGGCAATTGTCTGTCCGTTACAACTGGGACTACTAAAAGGATTTGTCACTGAAATTCTTGAGGCGAGAATAATCTTTAGCCATTTCTAGAATGATGCAATACAAAATTACAAATGAAAATAAAATGTAGCTAAAGCCTGTGCAAAGAAATAGGCACAACTTGGGGAATCCACTCTAGGTGACTTGCCTAAAAGAAGAAATTGATTTCAAGAGCCATAGTACATCAATCGTGAATTGCTGAAACAATTCATTAAAGCCATTACTAGAGAATCAATAGAAAAGAAACTGTATCCATTTGCTCAATCCAGCAATTTAAATTTCTCAGGGTGCCATGAATAAACTGTGAAATGTATCTTTAAAATAAAGTTTTTAATTAGAACTGGCAGTTCTGAACCTGCTGTTGGCAGGAGCCAGCTTACTGAAAAAGAGCCCAATGCAATAGACTGTTGAGCGTGTTTGCTTGATGCTTTAGTTAACAGTTAAAAGAGAAAGAAAAAAAAGAACTATCAACCTTTAATACTTTAAGTTCTGTTTCAGCATCAACACTAGAAAAATTTTTTCTTTGTAGTTAAAGCAGTTTGGAATTTTCAGTTGTCATTTTTTTACAATAGGTAAAAATGTGCCAAATAGGTGCCAAATACAGATGGTTTCATGAAGGGTGAAACCTGTTTTACAGGAACACACACAAAAAAAGAAAAAGTAAAAACGAGTAAAAGGAGAAAACCACTTGCTGTAGCAGATTCAGCAGTTTAAGTGCCATCCTGCAATCCATGGCTGGGCTGCTGGCATGGGTAATCCTTCATCGGTTGTGACCTGATTCAAGCACTCAGCCAAGCACATGCTGAATTACACTTTGCTTAAATTGCATTGTCTCTAGCAGGACTTAAGCATGTACTTAAAGTTCAATGTCTGAATTTTAAATAGGGTTTATGCATGACACCTGCCTGGCAGAAATTACTCAGTTATTTTCAAATATGTCTCACTGCTTGTTCCCCAGAATAAGTGGTGCTAATGTGTTTTTAAAATCCCATCCTAGGCTGAGTACAATAAGTGAATTTGTTGTTTTGGTGAACATTCATGGTGGGGAAATAAAAGCTAATGTTAATGGACAAAAGGTTAGGTGAATAAAAGAGCGCAGTGTCCCATGCCACCTGTCTCTGCCCATTCTTTTGAGAAGCATGAGTGAATCTGTGTTTCCCTTTCACCTGTGGTTCAGGAGCCTTGGTGGCTTTTGCATTCCTCTTCTTCTTTCATGTTGCTCTGACTGTGATGCTTTTTAGAAAAATCAATTTTTTCTGTAGTTGAAGCCCAGTAACCCTTGTCGCTGGCCTCATCAGCCATGTGTTCAATGTGAGCATGACTCACAGTAGTGATGAGGAATCCTTATTCTCTCTAATTTGGTTTTCCCAAGGAAGAAAGGGGAAGTGGAGGTGGGGGGGAGTGGGTGGTGGTGGTGAGGGGATGGGGGAGATTCTGGTATTTCCAAACTCACTTGCTGGAAGTGTTGTGTCAGTTACAATAATTTGGTCTAGCACATAAATCCTTAGGCTGACTTGCGATTCCCAGCACACCCCTTGCAGTCTAATTGAGGAATTGCTTTTCTGTCAGTCACATACTGTGGTGGAAATGCAAGAATGTGAGAAACAATAGGAGCAGGCTCGTACTGAGTCAAAACAGATAAAGCTGAATTGCTTGTTGGACTGGAAGATGGGAGCAAGAAAGTTGGTTAGAAACCATTGCTGCCGCTGGTGCCTGTGAAGAGGATACTTGCCCAGTGTGGGAGTGCGGGGACAGACAGGCAAACCAGCAAGAATGCCATGAACCTTTTCTTTATGAAAAAGGAATAATAAGGGCATCAAAATAGCGCAGTATGCTAGAGCCTGCAGGGCGAGGAGAGCACTGTCCAGATTGATCTGGAGGTAAAAGATAGCTGGGGTAAAATAAGCCCATGAGCAGGCTGGGTGTGAAGTGAGTGTTGTGGGAGTGAGGGATCTGTGCCGGGATCTGGGATCTGGCTGGGCTGCTCCCAGGCTGCCAATGCTCTGGATCTGTTCAAGATGGCTGCCCAAGGGAGCACGTGGCGGGCTTCTTTCACCTCTGGAGACTTTTGTTTGTTATTCCTTTTCTGGTGACTTCCTCTAATCTGAAGAACAAGATGTCCTTAATGAAAACAGATGTTTTGCTCCCTGGCCTATGGAAAAAAAAAATTCCCCCAAAATAGAATAAACCCAAAGAATGCTGAAACCAGTAATGGGTTTCCACAAACCTCTTCATGAATGCCCTGACCTGGCTGCTCATTTGCCCCTGACACATTGTGCAAGCTTTTGATGCAAAGGTCTGTGGCGAGACCTGGGTGTAGGAGTGAGTGAGCTGTATGCCTCTGTGAAGTGTAAACACCACACTGAGCTGGCTCACAGCTTTCCTCATCCATGATCTCCCACTGCGAGATCCTGGTCAATGGCCGCTTTTGTCATTGGCTTCAGTGTAACTCGGAATTGGTCCCAGTATTTAATTTAAAGCACAGCACACAAAACACCAAAATCATAACATCCCTGCTGCATTTATAGAGCTGCATAAGCCACCGATTAACAAATGGATGAGATACTGAACTTTGCTTTACCATCTGTCTTTAATTACATAAAATAACTTGAAGCAATTAACAAGAAAGAAACATTGTGACACAAATAAATAAATCCTATTGATAGAAACAGATGAGGGAATACTTACAATATATGGAAGAAAGTCACTAAAGCTGCATAATCTGCACTCAATAATATGACAAGTATTATCTAAAAGATTTTCACTGACATTGCCAATTATTTTTGAAAAATTAAAGTTACCTGTGGAGAGGCAGAAAAACAAAAGGAAAGCTCTGTGTGTGTGACTACAAAAGACAACGTGTGGTCCATCCAACAGTCTAAGTTTTGTCTTTCACAGATAAGAGAAATTAATATCAACAGAAAAATATACAAAGCATGATGTTTCATAACTGTGGACCTACAATGAGTCACGTAAGTCTGCATACTTTTAAGTGTTTAGGCACCAGTGTGGATTAGGCTTTTTAACACTTTCCAGGATTTAAGTCTTAAGCCCATTTTTTCAGCATTCAGATACACTTGTTTGCCTTCCCTGTTTAAGCATTTAATAAAAATGAGTGAATACAATAGGTATTGAGTGACTGCTGAGTGGATTAAGAACGAGTAACTGATAGGTGTCAAAAAGCAGCTTTCAGCTCTGAAGGAAAGCTCTGGAGTCAGTTTGCAGAAATGGGTGTTACACTTGGCAGACCGCAGAACTGTCCTTAATGGCTGAGAGACAAGCACATCCCTAGTTAAACAATGCTTAGTAAATTAGGGAGGAAATTAAAATTGGTGGAATGATAAATAAATTGTGAAGATGGAGCAGCCCAAATTCGGTGAGTAGGACCTCTGCAGAAGAGATGAATTTTAAATCGAGCACTAACAGTGTCTGTATTGATGCAGTAAAAATTATATCCCAAGGGTGGTGCTTGAAAAGTCTGTAGTATGTTTGTGGGGAAGCAATTGGACACAGGACTCAATCTAATGGTGTAGAAGAGGAATAATATCCTCTTGGAACAAGTTTGCAGGGCCATATGAGTGGACTATATGGCTAGGGTGTGTTGTAGCACAGCGGGTGCTAGAAATCTGAAAAAGGGTGGGAGAAAAGGTGTAAGAACTGCTTGCAGATTGGAAAGTACGTTTTGTTTCCCTTACCAAAATGAGATGACTGGATTACAGTGTATAATTACCTTCACAACAAGAAAAAAAGTGTCTTGCATCAGATGAATATATTACAAGAATCAGTGGGTGGAAATGTAAGCCAAATAAATTTAAGCAAGCGTTGAGGCTTGGATTTGTAGCAGTAAGTGTGATGAACTGCTGAAACAAATTGCCCTAGAAAGTAATTGTGTACATATCAAAACTGAATCCCTTTCTGGAAAACACATGTTAGCCGAGCAGAAATGTTTGGGTTCTGTATATGGGGAATGGGCTAATGTCTGTGACACAGAAAAGGTTAGACAGAACACTTAAATGGTCCTTTCTGACCTCAAGGATCATAAATCAAAGACAATGTCTTCAATATTTTAGGGTAAGTTCTGTTTATTTCTTATAGCTAAGTCATCCAACTAATCCCAAGGAAACACTGAAGCAAATAGTATAAGGAACAGCAAATAGTATGGTCTTGTAAAAAGTAAAACATATTAAATGTGCCTTTCATGTTAGTATGCCACATATAAATTCTGTGTATTACAGATTTGGGGACTGAGGCTGTAGGCTATATCCAGGATGTTCTAAGCTGGCACTCAGCAAGCAAGGCAGTATTGCTCAGTGAGTGAACAGAGAGATACACAGCGTGGTGGGAATGTGGGTGAGTGCATAAATGGAGCACTGGATATGTCATTTGACACTGTTTCAGGTATTCATATTGAGAGAAAGAACTTCAATTGTTTTGGCGGGGAACACTGCTGTGTAGACTAAAATGGGAGAAAGAATGTAAACAAAGAGCAGTGATCAATTGTTGCAGCTTGTGGAAATGTCTTGTGGGTCATGTCAGGGACTTTTGACAGACATTGTTCTATTTAATATCTCTATGGTAATCTCAAAGTAGAGGTAAACAACAAAACAGTAAAATGTGCTGATGATACTGAACCAGCAAGGAATGCAAACAGAAGACAGCAGATAAATAATATCAAAGGAATGGGAAATATTAGAAAGCTGAGCACAAAATCACCTAAAAAATTCACAAGCGCCCCCCGCCACCAACCAAAAAACAAAAAAGAAAACAAAACCCATGGTTTATTGGAATGTACATGTCCTGGCCATCAGTATTTCTGACAGAATTTCAAGGTAGAGTGGACAGAAGACCAGATGGGAGAGAGATATGAATATGCACCATTAAAAAGCTGTGTGCATACAGATATGTACCATGAAGCAGGGAGGTAAGGGGTGCCTGTGTAAAGATCTGTGCTATTACATTCAACTCTGTGTTCAATATTGCCAGCCACTGACTGACTGGAAGGAGTTGGAAGAAATCCCACAATGATTCAAAGGCTGGAAAAAACACCTGGGGGGAAAGACTCAGGCTCAAACCAAACATCTCATTAAGCATAAACTTAACTTAAAGTGTATGAGCTGTGCTGCAGATTTACAACTCCCTTTACAGCCCTGCTAGGTGGCTTTAACAAAGGAACTACATATCAGGTTAAACAGCGCACATGTTAAAGCTCTCCATTAGCCTGGAGTAGGAGGGGCTTGCTTAGACCTGGGAGGAAACGTGACCAAAATCTATGAGCCCTTGGCCACCGAAGGGTGCATATTGGCTGCATCAAAATCAGCAGGCAGTCATTTATTTCCATAAGGCTGGGTTTCTGCATTCTTAGCCGTGGAACAAAGGTCTGCTAAGTCTTAAACCAGCCAACATTATATAAAAGAGAGAGGATGGAAGTGAACTAATGCCTTTTGGGTGTATTTTTTTTAAGGTGAAAATTGGAAGGCTGTCAGATGGTCTTTCAAGAGGAGCTCATATTGCTGGGGGTTTTAGAATTGGTTTGAATAAAGTACCAGAGAAGGTATCTCTTTACATTGTGAGTCTGGGAGTTCTTCCCTATCCCAAGAATTCCTATAGTTGCCACAGAACCTTCACAATTCAAGGTGGGAGGAACAGTTCCCTTCTGAGCTCTGAAATCATCTCTGTGACTGTTCATAAAACTGTTTCTGTGAGGCTCAATTCCTGATGCTGGTTTTCAAACCAAAGAAAATGAATCTTTAAAGAATAGGGCTGTGGAATGCTGAACTGGGATAACGGATACGGTGGGAATATCTCTTCTGTGTAACCATTTATTGTGCTTATAACTGAGAATTATCTGAAATAGAGAGCAGTTTGTTCTCTAACAATGGTATTTTGGGGGAGTTACACTTAATTCTTTTGGAAAGTCAAGAGGAGGTGAATACACATCTCTTTAGACTTAATTATTGGCACAGACTGAGATGGGGGTTTTTTTGGAAATTTTACTCAGAAATAGTAGGAAAAAACCTCTCTTCTGGAAAAAATTAACACTTCAGTGTTTTGCTTAAATAACGATTCTAAGCTTATAATACTGCAAGTATCACATGATTTTATAGCTAGTATTAGCAAATCACTGCATATTTAATTTCATCATTCAGAAATAAATTAATGAAGAAAGTGTTGACTTTGGTAGGGATTTAGTCTTGGAAAATTAGCAGGCACTTTTCTGGGCTTTACTAGTCAATACCCACAAGAATTTAATAAAACCCTTGCATAGATTATGAAATAAATAACAGGGAAAGACCAAATGAGTTATGATTTGGGGCAGAGTTTCCCTTCACAAATCTCGGTCAAACAAATTTTTCAAAGTCGGGTTTCTCATCATAAGATTGAAGTCAAAATATAGGGTTAAATTATTCACACGAGTATCTACAAAGCTTTCTCCTTTTTCTTCTTTTTCATCAAGCTTTACAGTCCAGTTTTATGTTGTACTGCTTTATTCATTCCCTAGTGCTTTTCCTCTCCCAACAGGATGTCTCTGTAAGATCTTTACGTGCCTAACTCGCAACCTACTGCTCTCCTCATGCTTTTTCTTAGTTCTAACATTCAGCACTGAGTCCCCTTTGGATATTGAGTTGCTACAGCAGTTGTTAAATATTTTATGTGTAGTACAATACAAAAGCTACCAAAAGAGGGCAACATATGAGCCAACAATAAGGAATGCATCCTGACAAGTTTATGGTTGTGTATTTGTGACACCCTCCCCCTTTTCTTTTTGATAGAGAAAGACATTTTAGCAGTTGGTCAGTAAACAGAATTTCTATCCTATGGGAAATTCCAACCCTTGGGGAAAAAGAGAAAGTGATCAAGTTTTCAGGGACAGAAAATTCCAAGAAAATACATTTGGCATGGTGGAAGTTGTTCCATAAGTGTCAAATCATTCTCACACCAGAAAGCCCAAAAGTTATAATGACATTAAAATATTCAATTTAGTAGGAGAAATGTTAAATATATGAATGCTATATAAAGTTCAAAATAAAATTAAACAAAACAAGGAACTACTTCTATGTTTTCATTTTATGGAAAACAATAATTTAAATACAATTTACTGTAAATAATATTTTAATTTGTCTCCATTAAAAATGTTGTCAAAATAAGTATGCTTTAAAAAAGCAAGCTGATTAAGATGAAGTTGTATTTCATTGGAGAATGTTTCCTCTGAACAGGGTTTAATTATGTTTTCTCTCCATGAAATGCCTGAGAGAATTTCAAAATACTCTTAATAACCCTGCAAGAGACTAAGGTAAGTTGGCTGCATCCCAGAACTGTCCCCAGTGCTCTGTTTGTGAAGTGAGACAATGCCAAGTGCCCAAACACCAGGCGTGTGAGCTCCAGAGCTACTATACCCTGGACAACACCGAATGTGCACTCATTGGCAGAGAGTTTATTATAAACAAAGGGGTTTTTAAACTATTCAATAGCACTCCAAGGAATTAGACAATCTTGAACACATGCCAGCATGGCAATGGGTACAATAAGCAAATATAATCTACCTCACTTAGGGTAAATATTTGGCTACAAATGCATTGAGAGCTCTTTAATTCTTTGTACACTTCTGTGATGAGAACCAGAGGAAAGGCAGTGGCAATGCAAGGACTGGAGAGTGATTTTTTCTTCTCTTATCAGCTGCCCAGATAGGCTAGCTGCCAGTCAAATTAAAAACCTCACTGGAGGAAATGAATGAAGACCTGTAGGTGTAGAAATCTGCTGTTTATACAGCTGCCTCAGGTTCTGCTAATTATCAACCAGAATCAGCCACATCTTCATGGAGATATACAAAATTCTGTGGCAGTGTCCAGAAGGTTGACGGCAGAATTCAGGACATCCTCATGATTTTTTTTCCCCCCTTTTATTTTTTTATCTCTTTTTTTCCAAAATGAACTTCTGCTTTCTACCTGCTTCTATTATGGCTTAGAATGCTGGAAAGTACCTGGGAAGGAGAAAGGGGCAGATTTATGAACTACTTGGAGGGCAATGAAATATTTAGAAAGTTTGGAAGTACTCACCCATTTTGAAGACAGGATGTTCTGCTTGCAGGAGCAATACCTTGTCTTCTCTCATTTATCCATGTCCTGCTTTTGCATCTGTATTTCTGTGGATTCCAAAAGGAAAGATTTATTTTTCCTAGTCAGAAACAAGCAGAGGTTTCTGTCTGGAGGGTTTCTGTACTGTCTGATCTATCTCATGAACAATGACTTAACATCATTCACCTGATGAAGGGCTGCAGAACCACAGCATATCAAATGAGATGTACAGTATAGGAATGACAGCAGTGCACAGTGTCTGTGTGTCTGGATCGAGTGTATTGACTCTAATCAGAAGGTTTTCAGACAGCTCCTGTATTCTGGATATGCAGGAAGATGTTTATACTTGTCTGCTTGTCCTTCATTTCTTGTACTGCTCATCTATTTTTGATTAATGTCTTGATACTCTCTCCCAGACAATGATGCTGCTTTTGGGAGACAAACAAGGAACAGTATGGAATGTAACACAAATATTTTAATGACATGGAGAGGTGTGGTTCATTATCTGGTTGTATTTATTTGTAGGAAAAAAGGTAACTTGCATCCCTAAATAGCCTTGCCTCATGGGTATAAGCCTACATGTCTGACTGCCATCTTATATCAACACTTTACCCAGTGGCCCAGGGACTGGTGTTTATTCAGAAAAGAATTGGCCCATGCACACAGACACACTGATTCTCACAAATGGTTATGTGTATGCCTTGGCTTCTCGATTTGTGCCAAATTCAAGCCTAAATTCTAGGAAGCAACAATAACACTAACAGGAATCACGTCAGACTTGAAAGTGATTGCTTTAGCTCTGTGAACACAGAATGGAGTTATTTTTCTTCCTTAGAAGTGATTTTTAAACATGCCTTGGCTTCTCTGAGCCAGCATATTTTCACCCTGTCAGTCAGGTTACGAAGAAGAGTCTGCTACCCCCTTTTGCAGATGTGGTATGTGAGCCTAGTTACATCACATTTTGAGGCAGATGGATCTCTGAAGGAAGCTCCAGTATCCAATCGTGTGCTTTCTGCCCCTTGCTCTTGATTCTTGTGGTTAGTCTGTTTCTGATTTTATTTTTCTGTGTAGTTTAAGGGCAAGCCTGTGGTTTGTCCCATATGCCCAAACGAGGGAGCAAGGGTGCAGAAGACTGCCTGAAAATAAATAAATCAGAAACAGATAGACTAATTACAAGTATAAACGCCAAGGGATGGAGAACACACAGCATCCTCATGATCAGATATACCTGGCCTGTTGGAGGAGGGATGGATGTTTCACCATGTGATGTAACTGCACCACATTGGAGAAGAGAGCGTCCTCTTCCTTGCCTGGCTGAGCAAAACCCTCTGGTGTGGTTTGCCCACACGGCATGCCCCAGCATGGGGAGGAACAGCTTCCCTGAGGTAAGGGTGGGGAGGAGCAAGGCTGGGAAATCAGAGGTTGCTCTTGCCTCCCCAATGCCTGCCTCAACAGCCAGCAGGGCTAAGCTGACACGAGGAAGGATGTAATCTAGTCCTGGTTGTTTCATGCTCAGGGCACATTACTTCCTTCCACGGAATAAGAGGATAGTCATGGATGTCATCGTGACTCATGGTCTCCTGGGGCAGCGTGGCTCTGTGCCATGCCTATAATCAGATGACCCAGGGGGTGAATTAGGAAGGCTTTTGATGTCATTCTCTGAGTGCTGCACCACAGGAGACAAAGACTTCTTAACGTAACATCAGGCTATATCTTGAACATAACCATGAAACTAACTTTGACTTGCCAGCAGCTGGTACAGACAGTGGCCTCCCTACACCGCTCTGGCACTTAGCATAAGAAATGTCATTATGTAGGTGGATTAGGCAGAACCTGTCAAAGTTGTGTGCATGTTCTTTGGCTGTGTTTCCCTCCCCAGGCTAATAATGCTGAAGAGATGGGGAGTGGGTTGACACATTTTCTGGCATGTGTCATGCAACCCAGTGAAGTGGAGGACATGCCAGTCACAAGACTTTTGTGCTTTAGTAAGGTGCAGGCAGCAGGGACATGCTGCAGTGGCTAGCAGCCTTAATCCTCCCTGGATTCACACCCTTAGTGCCTTCATCGTGGTTACAGCTTCCCCAGGGTTCTCTGACAGACCCACAGGTGTGTTTGGAGGAAAAGGTAAGGAAATGTATCCAGGCAGATGTTGTTTAAGCTCATGTTACCTACAGACCCTGAAGCTCTTTACAAGTTGACTGACACAATCTCCATAAGAACCACTGAATTTAGCACATGGGGAAATATTCAGCGCCTGTTTTGCAGTGGGCAGAAATGCTCTGTACCAGTTCAGCAGAGGATACAAAGAATAACCATGAGAAGAGATTTTTAGGATCGAAGTTTCTAAAGCCAGACAACCAGAGACTGATGAAATTTAGGACACAGTCACTGTTTATTGGTTCCCTAAACAAGTGTGAGGGGTGTTGATATAAATATTGGGGTGAGAGAATGTCCCAAGGTCCAGCACAATCTCAAGGTAAATCACCCTCAGGAGAAGAGGGAAGAACAGTGTATTCAGTCGCACAGAGAAGCCTGGTTTTGAGCAGCTACATGCTTAACACCAGTGCTGAGGAGATGAAGTTTAGTCCCTGGCTGAAGCAATATGCCAGGCTGGTTCCTCACAAATCACCAGCAGAGAAACAGAAGATGGTATGAATACATACACCCTGTATGACAAAAATGCCATCTTCTGTTACTGACCGTGTGTTGCAAGCTATGTTTGATTGTTGGGAAAAGATGTATCAGCTTAGGTGTCAACTGCATACTCCAAAACACACAGGCTGTAGGTCTGATGTGACTTGTAGCAGGCACAGCACCCAATTCACTGGTAAGAGCTGCTGTACTGTTGTCCTTGTAGCTCATAATCTAAAAAAAATACGAAAATAGTAATAAAAAATAGTAGAGCCAGTAACTTCTGCAAGTAACTACAGCCGAACAACTGCTACTCTGTTGTAGCATCTGTAGTATCTCAGGTCAAGAACTGCCACGGCCAGGTGCCATGTTGTCCTTCCATGTAAAAGTGAAGAGCAGTAACTGCATAAGTGGTAAAAACATAGCTTGGCATGCACAGAGGCAACCTGTGTAGGGGAACTGCACGATAACCCCACGGGATGGGGGTTCCTCCTCCCTTCACTTGCTGGTGTTGAGTCACAGCGGGGAATTGTATTAAGGGGGTAACAGAAAGTGCCCCTTGGTTGTACCTCCTGCAAACACATCATCACTGTGACGCCAGTGCTGCCCTGTGTCACCAATCGATCACTCGTGCCCAGCGTATGTGGCTGGGGAGCAGGACAGGGTGTGCAATTAAATGCTCTGAGAGATGTCCTGTGCCAATTATGCCATAGAAGAGGAAGAGATGGAGGATAATGATGAGATGGGAGATGAGTCTGACAATTTATTTTTGCTTGCACTGCATGACATTAGTGTGAAGTTGAGACAACCTGCATCAACACGATCTCTGACACAGAATTTGTATTGTCCCATGACCAGTGTGACCCTGCTCAGGTTGCCAGATACCATCACATCTCCAGTTGTGTAACACCACCACGCTCTCTAGATCCCAGGTCTTTAAACGTTATTGAGCTACTCTTTGTACCCTGTGGAGGGAATTCAAATACTGGTTATCAGAGGAAATGTTAACTATGTGTCCTTTGTTGGGAGTAAAGCAACCTAATTTCTCATATGTCCTCATATTGAAAGTAGGAACTCATTGGAGAGAAAAAATGTGTGCCAGCAGGGAAAAAGGAAGAGCTTTAATCTTTGTGTGAGTACACAACACGCAGGGTACGCAACAGTGTTTTGGTAGATACCAGTGTTTTGTAATTCAAGGATCGCATAAATGAAAAAAAAAATCTACTGCTGCCATGGTATTTTTCATTTATAAACAAACAAAAATTAAGTTAAACTGTGTTCATTTATTGCTTTTATTTCTCCCTGCCTTGTTTGCTTCCCTGTTTTCTGGTATGGTAATGTGTATATTGTTTGGTTGCTTGTTTGGTTTTATTTGAAATAATTTTGCATGTAATTTTCTGAACTCTTGCAGAGCAGAGAGACTAGTAAACGTGTATATTTATGCACCTTTGTGCATGTACAAAGAATGATGGATAGTTTATAAAATGCACATCACTGCAATCCTTTCATGTTTAAGATCCCCAAACAAAAATTGTGAGTATTCAAATAAAATAGAACTGATCCAAAATGTACATATTTAGCTTAGATAATAGCAGTCCCCTGATATGTGCCTCTTTCTGCAGTTGGAAATCTGTCAGTTGAACAAAGAGCAGGATATAGTGCGAATCAGGCTGTCCTCAAAGCTTTATGAGATAGACACACTTTATGGAGTTAGCTCCATTTCTCTCACATTTCAAAAGCAGACTCAGAGCCTAGTTATCATAAGGACAAACTCCACAAAATCTTTTTTTTTGTAGTCAAGGACTGCAATAATTTTAAAATGTCAGAATGCATGTTAAAAGAACAGTTTGTCCCAAGGCTTATGGTTCAGCTGTAGAAACTTTCTTCTTGATCCATCCATCTGAAAAATTATTCCTAAAAAGTCATTCTGCATATGGGTGTTTTTGCTGTTTTTCAGGGAGAAAAAAATATAAATGAGCTGTAAAGCTCATGTTGTTCTGAACTCTTTCTCTCTTCTTTCACCAATGAGTTCATCAAACAAAATTCCACAAGAAACAAATGTTATTATGAGATTAGCAGAATGAACGCCAGAGTTCAGATACTAAACATTTTTTTTAAAAAACAGTGAGCTTAATGACGTGAAGGAAGTTGTAGTTTAAACATCAAGGTCAATTATTTCGTTAAATATTATTTAAAAGTTACTTGCCTTGAAACAAAACCAGAGCTATCCTTTTCCCAAAAATGCAAACAGATTATTCTGCCCTGTTTGTCAGCTTCACTAGATAACTTCTATTTGATCTTCAAATGAAAACAGTTTCTGTTTCAGATTTATACAACAGGCTGCCTCTAAAAAGAAAAAAGATCTTAAGGTTGGACTGTTTACTTTCCCTTCTAATCCTGTGAGAAGATTTGCATAAGAAAAGCAAGTAGATTTGAGTCTAGGTTTTGCTGTCTACATCGAAAGCATGAGCATCAGTCAGTCCTCTCTTTTTATTCAGAAAGAAAATGATTGTTTTGTAAGTCAGGTGAGTAGAAAATCTTTCAGTAAGTTCAGCTGGGTTCTTCTAAAAGTAACAAGGGCTACTTATCAAGACTAAATGGAGTTTAAGTAAATAATTACAACAGCCAAACACTGAGAGTTTAAAACCTAAACCCCTCAGTTCCATGTCTGTTTCCTCATACCCTATACTTGGTTTAAAATAACATCCAGAATTGGTATTTCCTGGATCTTGTAAAGCAGCCCCTTGTATTTGCAGATAGCCTTCTTTCAATTCCTAACAGCATCAGTGTCATGGGGGACTTTAGTGAGCAAGTGAGCAGAGCAGTGCTGGGTCTGGTGGGAGCTCTGGGTGTCAGGACCGAGGAAGTGCCCCCAGCCCCAAGTGTGACCCCTGGAGCAAACCACTTCACTTCTCTGTAGAATGGGAATAGGGACTCATACCTACAAGAGTGCTGTGAAGCAGAGTAGTTTAATATGTGCAATGGACTTGAAAAATTTTTTTGGTGTATAGAAAAGCAAATTATTTTTTTTTAGGAAGAGTATTAGAAGGGATGTTTTGGATCATGGGGTCAAGTTCCTTGCTGTGGGTGGTAACCACATCTCAGAAGCTGGTTGTCAAACCAGTCAAATTCCATCTTCCAGCTGTTTGATTCCTTCCTGACTGTGGAAGGCCTTTCTGGGTCCTCAACACTCTAGTGGAGTGAAGGTGCTTTTCTTTTTCCATCTTGAATCCCTTCCTGTACAGTTTGTACCAATTCTTTCTCATATTTTATTTGGGAGAAGGGGAGGGAAACTGTCTCACAATTTTCAGATTAATTTGAATTTTTCTCTGAGCCTCAGACACCTGGTGGAAAGATGCCAGCAATGCTGTAGGCTGGTTCGATGTACCAATAAAAATAAAATTAAATTGAAAAAACCCCCAACCCTCGTGTAAGAAAAGAGCCATTCTTAGAAAGCCTCCAGCGTTCCAGCTAGAGCACAAACAGCTGCTTATTTGGGACTCTTCTCGGGTAAATCGACAGCCCCGGGCCAAAGGGGCCGTAGCTCTTGTGGTCTCGCACAAACCCAGACCCTCCCTGATGGGGGAACACACAGGGGAGAGAGGAAGGAACGAGTAGGGAGAGGGAACCATGCTCGAACCCCGGCTGAAACCTCGCCTGAGGAGGGCCGAGGCTCCGCCGGGTCGAACTGAGGCGGAGAAACCTCTGCGGGACGCAGGTCCCCGCTCGGGTTCGGCCCCACTCCCCCCGCCCGCCCCGCCGGGCTCAGCCCCGCGGCCCCGGGCTCCGCCGCCCGGAGGAGGCAGCGGGGCTCGGCTGGGAGGGACATCGCCGTTTTTCCCCTTGGCTCGGGTTTCCCCCTGC
The DNA here is from genome assembly GCA_013400915.1 of Pardalotus punctatus. NCBI lineage: Eukaryota > Metazoa > Chordata > Aves > Passeriformes > Pardalotidae > Pardalotus > Pardalotus punctatus. The sequence continues at coordinate 706,921 of VZTX01008269.1, read as the reverse complement.
CCAGGGAACAAGCGCCTTTGTTGGAGCTGCGCTCCCCGGGGCTGGGGGTGATTTTTCGTTTGTTTGGTATTGACCTTCCCCCTTCGCTGCTTCACGCAGGCCCGTTCCTGCAGCGGCAGCCCCGAGGGCGGACGGGGCAGGCCGCTGCCCCCCTTCCCCCGGGGCGCCTCNCTGTCCCCGGGCGAGCCTCGGGCGCGAAGAGAAGCAGCCTGTGCAGCTAAAACGGTGGCGAGCGGGAGGGATTCGGGAGCACTTCGCCCGGCTGTGGGACAGAGGCAGCGGTCCGTGTCCCTCGGCGACCTGTGCCCCTGCTTCCCACGGGTGAAGGCAGTGCGTGCCCCCCCTTGGAAATGCGGTGTGGCAGCAGCTCTCTGCCCGCACGCGGGACGCGGGCTGCAGCCAGGGCCAGGTGTGCCATAGGGAAATAGCCCCTTCAGCCCCGGATCGAAGAGCTTGCAGGCCATGGCTACACGGCTCGACAGTGGAGCAAACAGCCCATCCCCCCCCCCCCCCCCCCCCCTCGACAGTTATAGCCCCCGCAGCCTCCAAGCCCCGTAAGGCTGAAGCAAGAACCACCAAACGCCCTCGAAAAGACCCTGCCGGACCTCTGAAACCCCAAAGAAAACTGAACACCAGAGTGGGAGAGAGCCAACAGGACCCCCGAAACGGGGGGCGAGCCGGTCCGCGCCACCAGCACAGGCGCACCGCTGCCTGCCCGCGGCTGGCCGCAGGGGGCCCGGCACACGGGGAACCACCCTCACCCTCCAACGCCGACTGCTGGTTCCTAATTCCTACGAATTCAACCAGATTCCCCAAGGGATAACGGGGGTGGGATGGGGTTTAACCCTCGAGTTCAATGGCAGTGAAACCACAAGGAAACAGACGCAGGTGAAGGGGCGGAGAGCGCGCTCGCTGCTGTGATGCTGCCGCAAAACTTGCGGGGGACCGGGGCGCCTCGCACAGCGACGGGCAGCAAAACGAGAGCCTCTCCCTAGGGCTCCGAGCGGGGAGAGATGAGCCGAAGAAAAGGGGATTTTCGCGGGAAGGGGGGGCGGGAGCGGCCGGTTACGAGGGACCAGTTCCCGGTGCGCACCTTCCGCCACCGCGCAGCTCCGCCGGGACCTGCGCGCCTTTTACACGGACGATCGCGCCTGGCCGGCTCTCATCGAGCTAGAGCCTTTCCGGGAATAGGCTACTAAGAGCAGCGAGAGCAGGAAGGGGAGGGTGGGTATGAAATAAAAGGCTAAAGAAACAGTGCGATTTTGGGACCAGGACCAAATCCTAACGTGTTACATAAAAGCCACGGGCGGTTCTTATCAGCAAGCCCGGCCTGAAGAGGAACAATCCCCAGGAGCGGCTCCAAAACAACCCTGTTAAAGGAACAATTGTGAAATGCCAGCTTCCCACCAGAGTATGAACAGCAGGAGCCGGGCATGTCCTGTCTATAACCGGGCTTCTGACAACCGACAGACAGGGGAGGGGACGGAGGGGGATCCTCTCTTGACAAGATTTATCAAGAAACATTTAACTGGGCTTTAATCATATTAGCAAGAGCCCAATTAGGGCTGAGAGCGAAGCTAGGCGGCCGGCGGGCTGGGGAGAGGAGGAGGAGCAAGCGGTGGAGTCACTCGAGGATAAAGTCCTTTCATCAGGCTGCGCTCTCGGCAAGCAGAGGAGTGCGAATAATCAGTGCCCTTCACTGGGGGGACGGGGGAGGGAGCGGCTGGGGAATGTGTGTAAAGGATCATTAAGGCCAGGCAGAAGGGGGTTTTTGTTGTTGTCGTTGTTTTTAATTATTACGGCTATTAAGGTGGTGTCTGTGGGCTCCCTCGGGCGCTGTTCTAACAGACGGAGCGGGGAAGAAGCGGAGGGATTCGGAGGCACCTGCTGCACTGCGACGACCTGCTCTGCCTGTGCGGATAGGGCTGTCCCTCCCGGGGTAAAGAAGGGCTCCGTCCCTCCGACTCCGCCTCACATCGCCAAAGGAGAATTTCCTTAAAAGCCCTTTTCCCGGGTCTTCTCTCCCTGATGTCCAGCCCTTCCCCGGCGCATCCCACCTCCCAGCGCGGCTCCTCGGGGGGAGCGCCGCACCCCACCGCCCGCGATGGAGCCCAGCCCGGTGGCCAGGGCTCGTCTAAAGTCCCGGGGGAAGCGCGGCGCTGTGAACGCCCTGATCAGGGGCAGAGGGCAGCAGAAGATGTCCTCCCGGGGTTCAAACTCTCCGTGCTTTCGCGTGGGCAGCCTGCCCTGTCCTTAGGGACCCGCTCGCTCCAGCTGTAGAGGATGGGGAGGGCGGAGAGCAAAGAAATAAAGAAAAACTAAAGATGACAGGTGGGAGCAAACGAAGAGGCTGTGGATAAGCCCGTGAACCCCCACCCCGGGTTACGCCACCTCGGGAACACGACGGTGGGAGCGCGGCAGCGGCCGTGACCCTGCCTGCGGCTTTCGAGACATCGCCAGCAGCTGCCGGCGGCTGTCCCGATTTGCTGCCGCTCCCCGCGGCCGGGAGAAGGGAGATAAGGTTGTTGGGCAACGAGGCACCTTTCGCCCAAGGGGAGCCGGATCTTTGCGCCGCGGGGCAGAGGATACTGTCGTTTTATTTTTTTAACAGGGCAGGGCCCGGGTGGGGTTTGCTATTCGAAACGACGAGCATCCCCGCTGTCGGAAGCCATCTGCCCCGTGCCTGGAACGGAGGGGCTCTCGCCCCCCACTCTCCCCTCCGCCTCCTCCCCGCACCCTGGGCCGCCACAGCCGCGTCCTCGGGGACCCGCGGCCCGGGGGGCAGCGCTTCCCCCCCGCCCCGCGCCCTTTGAGTGACCGTGCCCTCGCCGCACCTTCCCTGTCCCACGCTTACCTTTCCGGCCCGGCCGCCGAGGGGCTGCCCCCCCCCGCTCCCGCCCCCCGCCCCGTC
>VZTX01008269.1:446943-703650 GCA_013400915.1 Pardalotus punctatus | reverse complement strand
GGGCCCGGGCCGACCCCCGGCAGTGGCCCCCGAGCGCAGCCCCGGCGCTGTGCCCCGCGCTGTCCCAGAGGTGCGCCTGGCGTGTGCCCGGGGGACAGCCGCCCGCCCGCGCCCGGAGAAAGGCAAACACAGCCCGGAGCCCGCTGAACGCCGGGCGGGGAGGGGACGCGGGGCGCAGATCGGGACAGGGACTCGGAGTCCGAGTCACGGGCAGCGTCGGTGTCATCACCGTTGTGCTCTGCCCTGTTCGACAAACACGCGGCGGGTTTTATCTGCCTGCGGTTTCCATGGAGTTCTCCTGGCGCGTCCCAGCAAAAACGTATGGCAGATGTCTTCATGGTGAGCCTGCAGTGGGTCTCCCACTTTTGCTCAGAGCTCCCAGGTGAAGTCTTTTCAGATCCTTTACACCGTGTAGCTCAGAACCAGCAGTCCTGTTGAGAAACACGCTTCATGCATGCCATCCCTGTTTTGAAACAGAATTTTGAAGTGAAGCTGTGGCAACACATCTTTCAGTCCAAGCTGTCAGCTGGATGCACAGTTTTAAAAGCAGTGGCTCCATAAAATGAAGAGATTATTGAAAGCTCATTTATTAAGAAGCTCAAGCCATGAAAGTAATGGTAATGAGTGCTATATTCTCTGCATACATGCTCAAGTTTTGTATATAGGATGAAGGTGTGAAGTTGGGCCTGTACTTAAAAATACTCTAAAGCTACTTGTCAGAAATGTGCTAAAATGATAAGCCATGGATTTAGTGACATGGATTATGTTGTCAGTGCTTCAACCTTAAGTTCATTTTTAAGTCCAAATTTCAGTCCTTTGAGAAAAGAGAGGAGGAGGAGGAGGAGGAGGAGGAAGAGACTATTATAATTGAAATGCTGACATTGCTAACCATGGCAGTGTGAATTCACTACTATAATAAGACCTCAGCTAGCAGCCTAATTCCAAAGAAGTGATGTTATCCAGTAATAATGCAATCAGTTTGTTGGCTGTAACATAGGAAACTTGGAATTGCTTTATATTATTGATATTTTTGGCCAAAATGTAAAAAAAAATATAAAAATCTGTAAGATGTCAGGATTGAGGCAGGAGAGCTACCTTTGCTATTTAAAATAATAAACCAAAGTTCTCCATGAACATTTTTCACTTCAGTGAAGTTTTACAAAAGCATACTTAAAAAGCAACAGCTAGTGAGAATGCAAGCTTTCAAGCTGGGAATTGGAAAACAGAAAGACCCAAGGGTGTAATATTGTTAAAACTTTTCAGAGAGGTCCCCAAAGCACAATGTTCACTTTACAAAATAGAAGTTTTCTCCTGGGTAATCGCTGAATGAGTTTGCATTGATTTGCAGCTGCAAATTTAAAGGAAAAAAAGGCAAAGAAAATAAATGAAAAAGACAAATGCCCTGTTAGTAAATTATGCCACAGAGATTAAGAAAATTGTGTCAGATATAGGAAAAATTGGAAATGACTGTTTAAGATTTTGAGTGTATGTATTCAGTACTCTCCAGCCCTCATATCTTTCTTTGATACTTATTTTCAAGGACTAAATATTCTGATAATTTTCTAGGCATCTGGCTCTCAAATTAGAAATAACAGCAGAAGTGAATTAACTTGTAAGGTGTATGTACCAGTGGAACCTTATTAGAGAAATCTTCCTTAGAGAGTTAGTCAGTGTTAGTGAGGTCAGAATTTCAGCCACTGTGAAGGTTTTGTTGTTGCAGAAAATTACAAGGATAGACCATATTATCCCTCTAATTTCTAGATTTTGCTGTTGCTCTTGACAGTGTTCTGCATTGTTAACCTTAACTGAAATTCACTGTGGTCAGTGGGACTCTTTGGGTTGGGCCCATGAATTCTTTGAAGGAGCAAATCTTAAGTTTCTCCATGTTGCTAGGAAGCCCAGCAGTATCAAGACAAAGACATGTGAAAGTGTGTGAAGACAATGAAAACAAAGTAATGAGTATAGCCAAATCATAACTGCCATTTTAAGTGAGTGGCTTGTAAATAACAGAGCCCTACAAGAATACTTGGGCGTGCCTGAGTCAATCCATTCTGAAAGCCCAATGATATGCAGCTGCAGAAACTACACAAATTCTTGAAAAACTGTCAACAAAACTTGAAAATTCTTGAAAATCATGTTTCCAAATACAAGCGCTGTTCTGGGTATAGATATATCACATGTTGTCCAGTAACTCTTGAGAAGTAGGCTAAAACTGCTACAGTGACTACCTTGTTCATCTGATCTTCTTAAGGCAACATTAACCCTCTTTTGAGACTTGCCATTTAACAAAGCATTATTTTAAGTATTGCAACCATTTGTGGGTGTGTGTAGTCTGGGCTGTGGAAAATCAGTGGCTGGCATTCACTGTCAGGCTTACATCCAAAAACATACGAGTTCATTTGTACTACATGACCATTGGCACTACAGAGTAATGAATTGGAAAAGGTATTTTGAGAATATTTTCCAAAGCTGCCCTTATACACTTGCTTGAAGCTAGAAAATAGATGTGATATAATGATAGCTGTTTTGGCTTAATTGTGGAAGATAATACCAGCTTGTGACTACTGACTGGATGTGAAACAAAACTTTATGGTTGTATGGACTGGATGTGGTTGTCAGCAGTCATACAGGGTACTAATGCAAGCATTGTGTATTAGCTCTGTAAAAAGATTCAAACAATAATTAATTACTGTTTCTCACAAATACAAAATGGGAGGGCAATGAAAAATTAATTGAGGAAATTTATGTATGGATATAGAGCATGGGAGTCTGGATGCCAGCTGCCACACAGGAAATCCCAAAACCACTAATTGATGGAAATTTTAAGAACTTAACAGGTTAGGTTCCAAACAATGTCTGCAGTTTGGAATTCTTTTTGTAATTAGGCCATAACAGAGAGATTACATTAGCCCAGTATGGACATTTTTGCTTCCTTGGTGCATTGTTCTTGAAGTCATACCTCCTTCTTCGTCATTACTCACAATTGCTTAGCTTTTTATTTTTGATACAAAATGTCAATTTTTTTACTGAGACATCGAGTATGATAGTGTGGAGGTGGGTCCTCGTGTGCAGGAGCCGAAGAAGCAAGTGAAAGAGGAACAGGGAAAGAAGAGGGTGTTTGGAGAGCACAGAAGGAAGAACAGAAATGTGGGGCTTGCATTGGAATGACTAGTGATGGGATGGGACAGAGGGAGACCAGACCACTGACTGTGCAGACAGCAGTGTTCAGAGCTTGTCATTTGATCAAAATACTCCTTTTTAACATGCCCCGCATTTCTCATTGGGGATACAGCTTGGAATCTATGTGAAATGGTGAAAGATTGGGAAAGTAAATACAGAATAAAAAAGCAAGAGGCAATTTCCTAATTTGTTTCTTTTCAGTTTCTAAAGCCTACCTAGCCCACACATTGGGTAGGGTACATTTAGTATCTTGGAAAAAACTAAGCTGCAACTGGAACAAAGTTGGAAAGAAATTCCAGTAATTTTAAAGATGATAAAAAAAATCTGACTACCCCTTCTCCCTCTTCCCTCCAGAAGGTCCAGCAAAATCATCTGCCTCATGGCAAACGCCTGACAAAAACATGGTATGTGTATCTACTCTGAAATCAGAGTTCAGGGTATATATATATGTAACTGCAACTCATATTTTGTCCTTCTGATATTGTTTACCTAGAACTTTCACATTGTCATTTTTTTCTACTTTTTTTTGCTTTATTTTCTACTTTGCTTGTGGGACAGAAAATCCCTCATGCAGTGTGGTCCAGGTTATACTGAACCATGGATGTCTCATGCAGAGCAGTATCTTATTCCACACATGACTTACTCATGTTGCAAAAGCAGGGTGAGTAATGGGTGCTGGAATTTAGCTCTATACTGCATTTTGCGTCTGGGGTTTCTGTAAAAGGTTCATGAAGTTCACAGACTGCTGCTAGTGATATCTTAATTTATCTACCTCCCTTTCCTGCTTTTTTCCCCCATTTCTCCAGAAATTTTATGTGGTCCTGGAGAACTTTACAACTTTGCAAAATAATGCAGAACTATATGGCATCAAGTACATGCCATATGCCTCCAAGTACAAGGGCAAATTTGAATTTGGAAAGAAGCTCTCCAATGTGCTAAATTGCTGATGTTGCTTGTGCAGTGAGAAATATCCTGGTCCAGATAGAACTTTTGGGACTACACACAGGTCAGACTAAGAGGGTCTCAGAGATGCAAAACAAACAAACAAACAAACAAACAAACAAACAGAAGTGTTCGAACCCACAAACAACTTATTATTTGATCTGGAAACAGAACAGCTGGCTTGTCTGTAGCTGCACTTTGTTCAAACTTCATTTGGGCTTGTGATGTAACTTTCTGTTAGTCCACACAATTCATGTCAGACTCTGGACTGTGGGTTTTCTTACTGATGATTCTGCAGCCTCTCAGGCTCCTGGGGCTAGTGTGCAAGGGTCTGTTTGTTCAGAGATCTCTATTCAGTGCAAAGAGGTGGTGACAGAAGTTGCTGTTAATTGTTGCCGTATGGTTAAAGGTTGGGGGTTGCTGCGCAAGCAAGTCTCCACTGCTCTGTTCCAGTTCAAAGTGAAGCCACCTAGATGAAACTAGGGAAAAGTGTTAACACAGCTAGTGCTAGATCTCAAAATAATGGAGACAAGGAGAAAGGTAACCAAAGTTCAGACCCAGAGGGTGCATGCAGTATAGATGTGCTGAGTCCAGCGGCGTGTCCCACTAAACAGATCACAGTCATTTCTGAAAAAGGGTCTCATGCTTTCCAGGATAAGCTGGCTGTTTAATTTGTCTTTCTAACTAGTCAATAAAGCTCAAACAATGTTCTAGGAATTATCTTTGTATTAAAATTGCCTTATTCCTTATGTGTCTATGTCTATATTTGGATGTGAATTGTAGGACCTTGGGTCCTCAAATATTTAGAGTCCAGTTAAATTTTGACATGAGAGCAACTGCATTATTTTTCTGTTCATTTTCCTAATCTGTAAACAAGCTTTTGTGCAAGACTGTTGGCACTGAAAGTCTGTTTGAAATGGACTTGTGGAAGTGCAAGGGTTCATAACCCTTCTGTTGCAGCAACTGGGAGTGCAGTCTGAACACTGAGTGCCTGCTGTAGGGAGAAGTGGTGAGGTCTTCCTGCAGAGCCCTAGGGAAGTCCAGCATTGCTGCCAGCTGCATGACAAACATCACAGATAGTGCATACAACATCCTCCTCTAACCTTTGCCAGGAAGAATTGATAAGACACCTCGTTATTAAAACAATTCCTGAGGCTGAGCTTCAAACTCTTTAACCTAAGAATGGATTCAGCAGCATCTTGTGAGTTTTGCAGCTCACTAAGTTCCACTTTTACAGCAATAGAACAGTTTTCCATTGTAACCTTTACTTTTTTGTTTATTTAACATGTATGAATTACTGCTGCTGGCTCAATATGTAAACAATTATTTAAAAAATGGTCTGGTAAATTTTTTAGTTCATGTATGGATTATAAAATATAATATCTGTCACTATATTTTCTGGTCACTCACTTTATGTTAAGATTTCATTAATATGCTTTTCTTAAATAACAAACAGATCTTGCAGAGCTGGTTAGCCATGTGAGGACCATGTGGTGTAAGCAGTTATAAATACACCAGTAAAAAACATTCCAGAGAATTATAAATCACTATAATGTTCAACTCCAGTGGGTTGATGAATAGTATCTTTATTAACTTATTAACCACTTATCAAAATGATATGCATTGAACTTAGACTTAGGTTTGTATTCAGTGTAAATTTTATATAAAGCCTGACTTTGTTTTCTTTTGCCAGATGTATTTATTTCTGAGTCAAAACTGAGTCTCTTTTGCAAAAGGGAGGAAAATCAAAGAGGCATAATAATCAGCCTAAACTCATCCAAAGCACTTTAAAAATAGCCAGCCCACCTACTGCACTGGGAGATTTTATAGTGCAGTGTACAGAAGCACAGTGTGGAGTAGCTAAGGAACTGTGCAATATGTAAGCTTTTCAAAATGTACTCAAGGCTGTGGCTTTCTAACCAGTACCAGACCTCCTGCTAGGGCATCTGCCTCTCAGACCCCCACTGCCTTACAGATTGTTGTCTAGGGGGTTTAACTCTGCTTTCCACGAGAAATGGCTCTGCATGGATTTTTGCTTCCAAATCAGGGGCTCACAGTGGAGAGATCTGTGGCAGAAGGTGGTTGAAAAGAGCGAGACGGCGTTGCTGCTCAGTCACTGGTGCAGTGGGTGGCGGTGCACCAGCATTGTCACTTGGGCTGTTACACAGATGGCCTGTGTAAACTTGAGTAAAATTCTAGCAGATAGGTCTGCAAAGGGATGTAGGCACCCAACTGCGCTGTGTGGGCCTTGCTAGGCTCCATAAAACCATGCCCAGCTGTCATTTCAATTTGTGAGTGTCTGAGCTCTGCCAGGGAGCAGGTTACAAACTGCCTGCAAGTTCTGGTGGGGGTCTTGGGGAAGACCTTTCCTGAACAAGTTTTCCCAGCAGAGTCCTGTATAAAACTGTTGGAGCCTCTGCTCATATAGGGATACTGTTTCTTGGTGGATCCTGTTATTATGGTGAAATGTAAATGTGATGTATATAGACACAAATTTAATTGTTCTAATTTTCAGAGACCATTTTTATCTTTTTCCTTGCTCTTGCCTCTCCAGCAAGCTTCCTGTCTCATGGTATAAGCCTCTGCTTGTGTGTTCCTCTAGCCAGTTTTTATCAGTTTTACCTTAAATTGGTACACATAGTTGGCCAGTTTACCTAATTTCCCAATAAGGAGTTTATCGGTGAAAGAGTGTTTGGCGTGTGAACAGCATACATTGCAAAATATGCTGCAGGAGGAAGGGCAGTATGGATGTGTATTACCACACTCCAGCTTGGGTCAGGTGGTCACATCGCTGTATCTGAGGGGAATCTTGCACCAAAATAAACTTTGAAGTTGACAAAATAAAAAGGGGATTTTCCCATTGTAGAATAAACAGATTGTACTATGCAAGGAAATGAGGTAATTCCATCTCATGGTTTTCAACATTTCAAACATGCCTTGAAAAGAGAAGGATCTGGGTGGAACTTTAGGTACCTTCAGGTACCTGAAAAAGGAGCTGGAGAGGGACTTTTTACAAGGTCATGGAATGACAGGACAAGGGGTAATTGCTTTAAACTGACAGAGGGCAGGTTTAGATTAGATATTGGGAAGAAATTCCTCACTGTGAGGGTAGTGAGAGACTGGGGCAGGTTGCTCAAGGAAATCGTGGGTGCCTCATCCCTGGAAGCATTCAAGGCCAGGTTGGATGGGGCTCTGAGCACCCTGGTCTAGTGGAAGGTGTCGCTGCCCATGGCAGGGGGGTTGGAACTAGATGCTCTTTAAGGTTCTTTCCAACCCAACCCATTCTATGACTCTGTGATTTTGAAAGGATTAACTACCTGTTAGAAACTGCATCTTACTAATGTAAGGCATCTTGGCATTTCCTTTTTGTTTCTCTGTTAGAGAATTTGGTGAAACAGCCTCTGTTCGTTTATACTGTTCTTCCTTAAAATTTGTATATCAGTAAATGTTATTTTTTCTGCAAAATGAAAAACAGCTTGCACTTTCTTCTTATGAATACGGGTCAAGTCATGCTATTGCTTTAGATTATAATTTTCAGCTTGATTAAACATATAAACATGTAGACTTTTACTACTCCTGACAGCAAGGATTGTAACAGTTTATATGCTGAGTTTTGATAATTTATGTGTCTGTAGAAATTGATCACTATAGAAATGGAGGATGATATTAGGCCCTTAATACGTTTCATGGAGGTAGGAAAAAAGCAATTGATAGGGTGAGTCTGTTAACACATGGACTTCACTCTTTCCAAAGGGAAGGAAATTCTCTACTTATTTACAATGTTTTGAAGACTTTTGGTACCCTGTGGTAGCAAATATGTTCTCAGGATGAGGGTTGTCTAGACTGTGCACTCCAGATTATTGTAAGCATTTTATTCAGCTGAGAGCTGGAGCTCTGTAAATGGTTGGTGGGCTCTGAAAGGACCTCAATGTGCAAGGGGAAAGAGGAACCTGCTGTAGATCTTTTGGGTCCTCAGCTGCCAAGCATATAAATATGGATAAGCATGTCCCACTGACTGCAGCAGAATTTAAAATTAAGTTTTTTCAGAAGTTTTTCCAGAGTTGGGATTTTAAGCAGTTTCTGTGTTAAGCTACAGTGTACCAAAGCATGTGTGCTCATACAGTGAGCTTCCTTGAGCCAATGCAGAAAATCAGGGAGGTTGTTATGCAATTATTGCTGTATATTTTCCTGCTTGTAAGCCTTAATTCCACTCTGATTTTTTTGGTGTGTTTTGTTTAAATCCCTGAAAAGATGTCATTCTCTCACTGAATGTGTTTTTCTTCCTAAAGACAAGCTGTAAATACATACACAGATAATATTTTGTGATTTTTTGAGTCACCTACTTGCAGTTGTTATGTGTTTTATGCTAGGCAAATTTAGAAAATTATCAAACCTCATAAGCCCAGACATAAAAGCTCCTTGACTCGTCTTTGCCATGGAAATTGCAAGTTTTAACATGTAAGTGTATATGTAAAAGAAAAACCCCAGAGGTAACAGACAAGTAGAATTTTGCAGGGTTATTATAGACACAGTGACATCTGGTTTTTATTGCAGTTAATGATTCCTAATATTATGTGCCATTTTGTGTTATATAACCATTTATTATTAATCTGCATCTCGTCTTACAAATCAGTTTTCAATGCTTCCCCCCCCCCATCATATAATTAGAGAGAGCATGTGGGTATACATTTATGCCTACTAAAATAAAACTAAAGGTGTTCCTCTATATTAAGAGTTTTTGCAGTACTTAGAGATGGATTCTGTGTTCTCTGTGAAGTAACTGTTGTCCTAATCATTACCAGGAATTGAACCTGGAACTACCAGAGCTAGAGAATAGCTTGACAATTTGAGCTCAAAATGGCTAAATCTTCTGGCTAGCAGTTGTAGGAGAGTCATGCCTTTTGTGGCTCTGGCAGAACTTACTAGTTGGAGAGGGAATTATGCTTGTGCAACTCAAAATTGTTAGTGAAATCCAAGGGAATTTGGGGGTTTTTAGGGAATGCAGAACTGGGCTCTTCCAGGAGCTTCCCAGTAAGCATGAAAGAGGTTTTTTTTTTGTTTGTGTGTGTGTATGTGTGATGAGTAGTGAGAAATCCTAATGTCTGACAATGTTCTGGCTAAGTGTGCTCTTCAGTTTTCCATTAGTGGTGGCGTAGTCCATCAGTGAATCCTTTCAGGAGTAACCATCTGGCATTTCCTAAACCCTTGTCTGTGTATCATGTAAAACTCAGTGTTACCACTCTAAAGAAAGACCTTGAAAAGTTAAATGCCATTGGAATTTAGTAATGTAGGCCACAGTGTAAACTGTGGTTAAGTTGAGCTGAGGCCTTCTTTAGAGAAAGAACCTGTAATTGATTAAACCCTGCCTCTAGCTAGATAAAAATGAGTTGAAGTAGATTAATATAAAAACAGTTAAAAGCTTCCTTGTTGTTGTCAGTTTTTAAAATTAAACTTGTCAAGAGTTTGGCAGAAAGAGCTCAAAGGCAGATCTGATCTAAACTGAGGAAAACAAACCCAAAGGAGCAAAGAGCAATGTGGACCTTCTCATTTTTGGTTGATGTAAACGAATTTTCTAACTGAAGGCTGTGAGCTTTAAGATCCTTCCAACCCAAATGATTCTATGATTCTATGACTTTATGGCCTTCATTTAAACTTGCCAAACCATATTTCTCCAGACTACCATCTTCCATTATTTGTGTCCCATAGCTTTGTCTAATGCAGAAATTTCTGCTGTACTGCTTGGCTTATCTTCTCATGGCCTTCATGAATTTTCTCTGACATTTAATGGGTGTAATTATTATGAGAAAATAAACCAGGGGCAAAACTGAAAAGGTAGTCTTGGATTCAGCAAGACGCTGTCTGAGAGAGAATTGAAATGGAGACAGCACAGCCTAACAGCTAGAATGATGTAAAGCTTTTGCTGAAATCTGCCTCCATCTATAACTTTTCATGGTACATGACCTCTGTGTCACACAGTTTGTCCTACTGCATGCACACCAGCAGCTTGGTGGCAAGGTGGTTCAACTTTCTGCAATTGATATGGACATAAATTCTGCAGTCCTGATGCTAAGTGAAAAGTAGAACATCTCCAACAAATGCTACCAAAGTAACAATGTTGATTTTACTTAGTGTCACACTGGAAAGTAATTTTAAAACATGTTTGGGCTTCAACACCCTTTCTTAATATTTTTCCCCCATATCCTTTTGTATATACAACTGGGTCACGTTAGTGACCACAGGTATGAGTCTCCATTCCATTGCATTGGTTTTGTGCCAGAGTAACCCAACTGTTTTTCACAGCATAAAAGTCTGATGAAATGTGGTGAAAAATTGATCCCATACATATTCCAATCTCTGAGTGACTTAATATTTAGTGCTAAAACATTTTCAACCTTTAAAAACAACACTTCTATCAGTCATGTTACAGATTTAAAGTCTGCTGTCTCACGACTTGCCAGAACTGCAGCAAGTGCTGGGAAGTGAGCATGTCCTTAATCACAGCAAATCATGGGATATTTGATCCTTACATTTCACAGTCATGTTGGAGGGTCAGATAGTACTCTTGTGTATGGACCTCAAGGTTGAAACATGTACTCCCCCATCTCTATTTTAAGGTAAAATAATAGAATAATTTCCATAGATGAAGGCTGTTTGTTCCTTTTAAATGGCTGCAGTTACCTTTAAATGTTTGAAATCTGTATCAGACTTGAAATCTTGTGGACTGAGAGATAGGTTACTTTCAGCTTGAGAAAGTAAACAAGGCAGAAGTCAGATGCAGGATGTTTCATGGGTCTGCAGGTTTTTCCTGGCTGCAGAAGTAAAACTTAAGTCTGTTATTGTTACAACAGCATACATATTGTAAATAAACGTTTCTATTATTACATACATGCATATATATATAGTCCTTCTAACTACTAACTAATCTACTGCTTTATTTGCAATATGAGGGAAGCATTGTGGTATTTTTAGATTTCAGAATTCAATGAGCCTGGTCCTGTTAAAATTAGTTGTAAAGCTCTAGTTGATAGCAACAGGAGCAATCTCATTATTTTCAATGATCATACGCTAACACTCCTGACAATAACTTGGGAAACTGAGACAGACTGTAGTCTCAAGGGAGAGATCATTGAGGAGGTATCGGCGTGTAAAAGGGATGTAGAAGTCTGTCAGATTTGAGACTTCATGACACCAGATTTCCTGCATGACCTTTAGACTACTTAATATGGTTCTCCTTTGAATCTATAAACTGGGCATGGCAGCACATCCTTATATTAAAAAGAGTGATGTGCTCAGATAGTGATCTGTGGCACATTTTGTGACTGGGAGAGATTTCTCATAAAACTCAGCCATAAGTTTGATCTGAAACAGTTAGGTAAATAGAACTAGTAATTAATTAATTATTAGTTAATTAGCTCAGTTAATTAGTAACTGATAGAGTAACAGCTGTTGCTCCTACTTGTGTAAGGGAATCACAGAATCACAAAATGGTCGGGGAAGAGACCTTAAATAAGGAAGTTGTCAGCCTTAGTCTCGTGCTGTGGTCCTAATGGTGCTGTAGTACCACAGCAAAGTAATGATACTGCAAATCAATTATGCCTCTTTATATATGTATATATATATGTGTGTATATATATATATATAAATTGCTGCAGATTAATGAGATGTCAGTCCCTTCCAACTTGAGATATTCTATAGGTAAAATATGGTGTTTATACTTTTAGACTGAGTCATATTTAAGACAATGAAACTGTGGTTTAACATAATCATTTTAATTACAATCTAAACCAATTATCTTGTGCTACTTAAGGACTGAGGATGTACAAAGACTGCATGGTTCAGCTGACGTGTGGTAATTTGTTAAGCCTTGGTAATTTCAGCTCATATAAAGGTTGAGATAAAAAATTGCTGTTGTTCTTTCTGGTATCAATGTCTCTGACTCTAGGAAAACAAGTCTGACACTATAACGGTCTCAAGAAGTTTTATACTGGTTAACAGTACTCCTCGCCACTTTTCTCCCTTCCACTTCTTACTGATTTAAATTGGCTGAAGAAGAGAAATTCTGGTTTATGGGGAAATCTTGGAGGGGTTTTTTTGGGTTTTTTTTGGTGAAAATTGATCTGGGAAATGAAAAGAAATTTTTTTGCCAACCAGAAATTTTGCGATAATTTCCTTCTGGAAACAACAAACATTTTATTTCTGAAATAAATGGGCTCTCTGGTTCCTGCAGCTTCTCAGTTAAAATGGCATTTGACAGGTGACTCTGACTATCAGCTCTGTAGAGTAGTTGTGGCGCTGCACGCAGGTGCTCTGGCAGCCCTGCTCTGTGGGCTGACTGGAAATCTGTTGCAGGGCTTCCAAGCTCCCAGCTGGCAATCTGTTCTTACTGCTCAGCAATCAGAAAGTCTGGAAAATACTGGGATTTCCATGTTTTCTCTAGTCTTAGTAGGAAGTTCCTCCTTTTACGGTCAGGGTTTCCAGAACTTCCAGTTTAGGCGGCTGAAACCATGAAAACTTGGTGTTTTCTCTCTTTGGGACACTCCTTTGAGCAGATCTGCCTCCTGTTTTGTTACTAAACTCTCCTCTATTTCAAGTCAGCCACTTCACACCTTGTTCTTCAGCACCAGGGTGGTGTCCTGCGCTGTAGGATGCAGAAAGAAGGGCGTCTTGTCTGAATGTTTCACCCATCTCCTCTCTCTGGAGTTGTACCTACCCCGCTTTCAACTAACTTGCTGGAGTAGGGGTAGCAATCCCGCTGTGGATGCGTGGAATTTAGCGTGGGCTAATTCCTGCACGCACTTTACCCAGCTCCTTTGGGTGTGTCTTGCATGGCTGCTAGACCACAATGGAAACTACCCACGCAGCTTCAAACAGCTAATGGGGCGACCTCGCACCCACCACACCCAGCAACTGGAAGATTCTGGCCCATCTTGCAGAATAGCACTGTGCAGAGTTACAGCATCTGGCTCTGGCAAGTCTGCAGGCACAGACAGTCTTTGAAACAAAAACAAAACCATGCACTGTTTCTTCCCATATTTACATGACTAAATGCTGCAATGCACACATGTGGGCAAGGGCAGGAAGAATGCACTCCACCAGTGATTGTGAAGGGACTTTAGTGGCTCAGCACCCTACAGGATCTGCTGCTTGAGCTGATCCACAGCTTTTTCTAGCCACAGCAAGGATTTCACACGTCTTGAGCAGAGCTGGCACTTGCAATGTGAAAGCTACCTAAAAGGTGTCAGATTTGGCATTCCAAACAGAAGTTTATCAGACATTCTTACAGGCAAATTGCAATTACACCTATGTTTAAGCCCTGAATATCCATACATTTCACCAGAGATGCAATTATTTCCAAGTCTCCTTCTTATAAGAGTGATATGGATCTCCTGTGATTGACATGCAGGTACAGGAAAAATGGATTTCTTGCAATCTTTCTTGCGTTGCTACAAATATGCTTCTCATGCTGAAGAACCAAGCACCTTCAACCTCTTTTATTGCCCTCATTACTCTTGGTCTGTGGATAGCTAGATGTGGCAGGAGATAGCAAATATTTTAGATGAAAGATGAAAGAATAAAGCAAGAATTGTTTTCAGTCTTCATTGGCACAGCAGGTCATTTTTGCATTTCAAACACTTTTGCAGAAAGGCTTATTCTGATGAATATATTCAATGTGAACACTGAGTGTACCTGATGTTTCGTGGCTTAAGTGATCTCTGCATGAATGCATTGAGTTCTCCTTGTGCAAGTACCTGTGTGGGTGAACAGATCTAAGCCCATAAAGACTGTTTTGGCTCTTCAGTTCGTCCTTGAAGATGTCTGTCAACCTTAGACTTTTACAGCAGGAATCTTGCGTAAGACCACATGTGCAAGAAAACCATCCATGCAGCATTAAAACCCATTGTTTCTTCCATTAGTTAAGAGGAAACACAGACTAATTTCTTACTAAATATGTTTTTATGGCCTTCTCATGGCTTTGATGATCTTATGGGAACATGTCATCATAAATTATCAAAAGGAAACCTAAGCTGCTCAGAGCTAAGCACATCAGTTATCTTGTTAAGGAGAAAAATGTATGTGAATGGATCAGTAGGATTAAATCACCACAAGACATCAGAACCTTCTGTTGTGATTGCATATATGGAACCTGGTAATCTTCATTGTCTCTGTCATAAGGGAGCAGGAAAGTATTTTTACACATGCACTTTATTGCAAAATGAAACATGGTGCTTTAGGCACAAAGTGGAGCAAGAGAGTGTGTGCAAACATTTATGTATGTACTTGTGCATGCACACATGCATTCTTTTGGTACACTTCCTTCCAGATGCACTTGGAGTCCTGGCTGCTGTGAGGATTTGGCAGCTTTCTCGTGCAGTGCGGGTGTTTATCATTCTGCTGTGACTGTTCACGTTGTGATGAGTTTCCCCTTGGGTGCATTTTTCAGGCACATGTTCCTGTCAACCAAGGTCAGTGCTGAGCCAGAGCAGCAGTGCACAGGTGCTGTGTCAAACTTAGCTTCTTTCTTTTGGCTGCAGACAGTGACACTTCTTAATTTAACTTATGATTAAACCATTGCCCTGATACAAGAACAAATAGAATATTTCTGCTTGGATTTTTTTTTTAAAAGGTTTTTTACATAAACAAGGGAAGAAATGAGTGATTTCATAAAAACAGACTCTCAAGACCTGACCAAGAACCTGTTAAAATTGATGGAAAGAGTCCTTGGATTTTAGCAGGCTCTGTGTCAGGCCCTTAATGCATGTTCTGGTGTCTATAATCCCAGGTGGGAGTAGCTCTTTGTTTGACAGGAGGTGGTTTCTTACTTTACTCTCACTAGGTATAGTGCTGGTGGAAATGGAGAAAGCTCAGGGTGAGGGGAGAGTTCATGACAAAGAGTGTTTTTTTTTTTCTTCGTGGGCGGTAACCAGCTTCTAAACAAAAAAAGCCCTAAGGAGAGAAATGCATCAGGGTCATTACAACTGTCATTTGGCACTTACTAACATGTATTCTTGAAAGAAACTGTTAACACAATTTTGCTGTTTCTTGCCAAACAGCAAGGGCTAACTGGCAATATTTTGAAGCCAGAATTGAACTGCAGGCTTTAGAGCTCCTCTCTAGGATCAGCTGATCAAGAAATATGGGAAACTGGACATGCTTTACCTTTCTACCTGCAGAAATCCATGCTTGTCCACTCACAACCATGTATTGTGTTTCTGTCCAACTTCAGATGTGTAGTAGAGAATACAGAAAGGTGCACTGGGATCAAATCTGGCAAGGGATGTCAAGGACAACAAGAAGGGTCTTAAAGTACATCCATAGCAAAAGGAGGACTAGGGAAAATGTGGGCCTGCTGTTGAATGGAATGGGTGCTGTGGTGATGAAGTTTACAGAGCATGTGGAGTTACGAAATGTGTTGTTTGCCTCAGTCTTTACTGCTGAGGCCAGCTCCAGGAATCCCAGACCACGGAGGCAAGAGAGAAAGTCTGGAGTAAGGCAGACTTACCCTTGGTCCAGTGGGATCAGGTTAGAGATCATTTAGGCAAATGTGACACCCAGAAATCCATGGACCCAGTGGGATGCACTGAGGGAGCTGCCAGATGTTATTGCTAAGGTACTCTCCATGGTGAGGGAGTACAGGAGAGGTGCCTGGGATTAGGCCACTCTCCAGGGTCATGGAACACAGGAGAAACACGTGAATGTTGGAGGAAAGCCAGCATCACTCCAGTCTCCAGAAATGGCAAGAAGGAGGATCCAGGAAACTAAAGGACAGTCAGCCTCGCCCCCATTTCTGGAGAGAGAAATCGGAAAAAGCTGAAAGCCATGGGTTGAGAAAAGGACTCTTTTATAACTGAAAAGAAAAAGAGTGAAATATAATAATAATAATGAAAACAAGAGTGAGGGGAATAAAATCCAAGACAAACAAATGATGCACAATACAGTTGCTCACCATCCGCTGACCAATGCCCAGCCCAACCTGCAGCAGTGCCCAGCCCTTCCTGGGCAGCTCTCCTGGTTTATATACAGGGCATAGCCTTCTATGCTATGGAACATCTCTTCGACCATTTTGCTTCATTTGTCCTGGCCATGCTCCCTCTCACCTTCTTGTGCACCTCCTCACTGGCAGAGCCTGGGAATCTGGAAAGTCCTTGACTTCAGGTGGGCACTGCTCAGCAATAGCTAAAACATCAGTGTGTTATCAACATTGCTCTCATACTGAATCCAAAACAGCACTGCACCAGATACTAGGAAGAAAATTAACTCTATCCCAGCTGAATCCAGGACAGCAGTGGCAGGAGTGATTATAACGTTTCACTGAAGCTGGACATAGATATAAAAGGATATATGTATATCGTATATATAAAAGGATTTATAAAAGGTGGGTTGGAATCTAACTTGCTGTTTTCCCATTGCTGCCTTTGTTCATTTGGGCAGGTTAATTCTGATTCTCTGTCACTAGGTTATGTAAAATAAATGTTGCTTAAATTCTTGACTTCAGCAAATTCAGTGCAATCTACTCCATTCAATACAGTAAGCAACCTCCTTGGAAGCTTACAGAACAGTTTTCTTATTGATCTGAGGGACTGTTTTGTTTATACTAAGTTGGTTCTTTTTAATGTGCTTTTAAACTTATGTGGAGCATTTGACTGTGCCAAGCTCTGCAAACTGAGGGAAATATAATTCAGTAACTGTACAGTATAGAATTTCTTGTGTGTACTGTGAATGTTGGCACAGATGGAAACTGGATTAGGTGAACAGTGCTGAACTCAGAGTATTTTGGATTTTTTTCTTGCACACATAAAGAAAAATATAATGAACTCATTTACTTGAGGTCATTCTGGAATAAATCCACTTTAATCAATGATGTTAAACTACTGAGGTGTGTTACTGATATGGCTGCATTTTATGACCTGCTTCATGTAAACCACGAATAGCAGAGAGAACCAGGTGAGGGTTTTTAGTTTCAGATGCAGGATGTGTGATGCAATCCACTACAGGGTTTATGCACATATGCACAGAGCATATTTTTGAGCTACTGTACTTTGAAATCTGTGCCAGACATCTATTCAGCCAGACAGTAAACAAAGAAAATGATACCTTAGGCCAGGAACCTTCAACAGCACAGAGGGTTTTCCTCAGAGACTGGAAGGGGAAGCTTAGCATGTGTAAAGTCACAAAGGTTAGTAGGCTAACCAAGAGCAGTGCTGTGCCTGTGTATGGGATCTGAAGTCACTGGGAATTTTGCAACTAATTTCAAAAGAGGTAGGGCTGCCCCAAGTGTTTTGACAGCAGTTTCATTCCATTGATATCAACCAGTTTAGTTCAGATTTGGTCAAGGATGCACAAGGTGAATTTCATCTGTTGTCAAAGAAGGTTGTGAAATTATATATGTATTGCTTAATTCAAAAAATATTTTCTTCTGACTATCAAATATTTCATGAAAATTTTGCCTTAGTCTATGTAAAAATGCTTTCTAACTGAGCCATGTTCTGATGCTATTGAACACAGATTCCACTGCACAATAAAGGATTCTAATTGCAGTGAATATTGACTGCAGACTCTTCCAGATCCCAAGATGGGACTTTGTAATTTAAAGTCATGATATGTGGCTTACATTCTTTTAGAAATTCTGTGAAATTAATGGACATATTGAAGAAAACACTGTGGTATTTCGAAGTTTTTGGTTTTTTTTCACTCCAAAACCAAATATAAGGTTAAAAGCACAGCTTGAAACAATTTGGCCTGGCTGCACAATTCATTATATTCTTAAAGAAGGCTTGAAGAATTATTTCTCATTCTTCAGTTGCAAGTGAATATAGCAACCAAGTAAAAAATAATTCTGGAAATGGAATATGAAGCATAAAATGTATTCATAGAAAGCAAGGTGCTGAAGTATGATAATACTTCTGCTGATTTTGGCTTGGCTTTCGATGTGTGAAGATTTTTTATTTAGTTAGTTTTCAGGTATTTTATTTTTGATCTGCTTGTAATAGTGATTATTATGATGTGAATACAATAATGTAGTGGCCAGCTAATGGCAGTCTTCTGCACCATCAAAATCAATTTGTGATGCCTGTTGGGAAATGTAGTTTCAGGCATTTTCTCCCCATCATGATGAAAAGGACCCATAGTGTCAAAAGTTGTTTTGCCTGTCTGTCAAAGAGTACAATAGAGAAATCTGGAGAGTTTTTAGAGCTCTTAACTTCTTTCTTTGGAACATCTGAACATTGGCTCTATTGAAGCAAGAAAATGAGTGTTCTTCTGGAGGTAGAGGAGAAACTGAGTGGCATAAGACATTTAATTGCACAGAAGTCAAATAGGAGGAAAACAGCAAAATGGGATTTTTTCCTGTGGATATTTGTAATCCAGAGGGTTCAATCTCTGAACATCATCCAGAATCTGAAGAGACAGGCAGGAAGTCTGACAGAGAGTTTGTACCAGTGGTACGCTGTCGGAGAAAACAACAAATATTACCGAGAATTGGGCCTTGTATTTCAGTGGAAGTTTTGCAGAAAGAACACTCAGAACTGTAACTGATCTATTTAAAGGTTTTAGTCATACTGACATTGTTGTATCTTCTCTTTTCTCCCCGTATACTATCATTGCCTGAAAAGTAAAGAAAATAATAATCATGGTTCTGTCTTCCTGCTTCACTGGGTAGGAGTGTGCAACAGCTGAAAGACTGGTGCTGTGCTGCACAGGGTAGGGAGAAACTAAGTTTACAATCTAATATTGAACTGCCAGCTCTTTGCTAATATAGGAAAGGAAAAGGATTTTTGCTTTATTCTGATCCTCTTATATGAAAGGGATTTTCTCAGCAGAGTTTTGTGTTTGAGATTCTGTGTTTTTCTCAGGGCTTGTCAAAGAGGTCACACATCTACAACCTACAGCAGTAAATAGCTGGATGAGACCTATTAAATCCAAGAACACGTTTTTTTTCAGAAATGTAGTAGATCATAGCATGCTCAGGACAAGAGAGGTGGTTTGCCTTCCCAAGATTTTGACAGCTGCATAGGAGCAACTGACCCTGACTATGTGAATAAGAGATTTTCACTTCAAGGGCTGGATGTGCTCCCTCCCTTGCAACTTAATGGTCAAAATTAATTTGCCAGGATGAGAACAGAGTTAGTCCTGTATCTGCAGCATCCCTGCTCTTTATACGTGTTGGGTTATATGGTGGTCATATGTCTGGGTTGTAAAAAGATGGTTAAGGTTCTTTAAGCAGAGTACAATAACAGAAAATTAAGGGCCCGTTGACTCTTTACAGGAAGCCTGTTTAGCTAATACCATCAAAGCTTTTTTCCCCATTTTAACTAACATGGTTTAGTTAGTTTGTTTTAGCTGCTCTTGTTGTAATTCACTCTGGCTTTTTCTCCACCCTTGCACTTTGCTTTTGTGATCTCTGTTTTCTGTCTATCCAGAGTTTCCTTTTCTATGCTTCTGTCAGGCAGATTCCTTCCATCCACTACAAGAATGAGTCTCAAATCAATTGTTGATTGAAATCTTGGTTCCCTGGGTGTTTCTCTCCACTGCCTTTAGTAGCATCAGGATTCAAGATACATTTGTTTTTCTTTCTTGCCATTACACAAATAGTGCTCCCCAGTAGGACTTTGAAGTTCATATTGTATTCATTAATAAGATTTTAAATCTTTTTGAGGCAGTCCCTCCTAGCCCTTCTTCACCAGCAGGATGCGTAGCCCATTGCATATGAAATGGTTCCGGGAGTGGGGCCAGGGAGTAAGGGAATGGGGCTGGGCCAGGAAGCAGGAATAACTGCTTCCCTAAGTGGAGGGAAAGGGATTCCTTGGTCCAAGCTTGTGAGGGTTGAGGAGGTAAGAAGTGCTGTCAGCTGCGACAGAGCATGGCAGGGAGTGGGACCTGCTAGGACTCTAAGAGGGTCGCAATTTTTTAACCAGCTGTGATTTCAAAAGTTGCTTTGACCAAATCGGGATGAACTGTTTCCAGCACAGTTTTGGCGGCCCACAACCTCTGTTGGCTTAGTCCCGTACTCCTGATGCCAATGCATTGCCCAATGATGTCAGCGAGTGTTTTTGGGTTTGCAAGGAATGCAGGAATGGGATGTCTGAAAAACAGAATCTGTATGTAGAAATGTTCTAAAACAGAAAGATGTTTTGCAGAAGCTTGCCTGAAACATTTTAGCAAGGGCTCCTTCAGGCCCTTGGCTATTGTTTTAATGAATTACCCTTGCAGGTAGCTCGCATTCTTCCATGCTGTCATCAGACACTTTTGAGAAATGCTTCTGAGGGCAAATAATTTAGGAGACTCTTTCTGACTAAGACAGCATACATCAATGGCCTGGATACCACTGAAGTTTGCGAGACTTCAGAAGTACTTTTCTGAATTATGCCTTTTCAGAAGTACTTTTCTGAATTATGCCTTTTCAGCTCATCATGGATATTCTCCTGCATTTTTTGTGGAGCTGATAACATCTTTCAAGTGTTGAAGATTTTAACTTCACTTGATTTTTGTCCTAGAATTTGACAGTATGCTATTGTGCCTTCATAGGCCTTTGCTGGGCTTGATATTTTAATTAGTTGTTAAAGTGGAGTGGAGTCACCACAGTTCTTCCAAGAGTATTTCCTGCCAGAGCCAGTAGTATGGTTGTCTTTAACATTTCTTATAATTCTTGGCAAATTCCTTTCCTTTTTCTTGGTTTTATTCAGTGGCATGTAAGGTCTGAGACAGGAGTTTGGTTCTTTGATGTGTCACACATGGTGTGAAGCAATGCCTTTGTCAATGGGTCTGTAATGGACTCATTGCTGGGTCTTACAATCCGCAAGTGCTTTCTGTACCCTTCTGCAAAGAACTGATTACAGCTTGATCCAGAGAATAGTATTACCTTTTCTAATGTGATGCCCTAAATATTCAGGGATTCCTTATTAAGTATCTGACATGCTTTATAAATTCACCAGGTTTATCCCTGTGTAGCTTTAGGATGAAAGCTTCTGAAATGTGCCAGCTAGTTAGATACTAGTTTTTATACTCAAGATGTGCTGGACACCAGAGGGTTCCTGTTGTAGCAGTTTGTTGAATCAATTTCCATGTAGCCTTCAGCCACTGCTGTGTGTTGGCTTTTGTCAGACTGTGACAACCCCAACTGTGTTGGGGTTTTCTTACCTTCTCAGAGAAATGTCATTGGCCTTTTCTGACCTTGCCTTGTGGTCACACATGAGATTTTCAAAGGTCTTTTGAAATGGCTTGGCTTTTCCCTTGGTACGATAATATTGCAGAGTACTACTTCCTGGATTTCCCTGCTAGAACATAACAGTTTTTACAGTGGTAAAGTTTTAAATAGAGTTTGAAATACTTGGCATCAGGCTAGAGGTTTTTGTATGCAATATATTAGTCAATGTGACTTACTAAACCCCTACAAAAAGTGGCTTGTGCAAGAAACTGCGTATTCCCTAGTAAATCATAGAAGTGTAGGAATGGGAGGGAGCTCAGGCAACCAGTCCATCTCTCTGTTTTGTGGCTGAGCCAAGGACTATTTTTGACAGTGATTTGTCTAACTTTTCCATAGTGGACTCCAGTGATGAGGATTCCATGACCAACCTCAGTGAGCTGTTCCAGTGCATGGCTGTTTTTGTTAGTTATTTTGTCCTAATAGCTAACAAATCTTCTTTTACCACACAGTAAGCAGAACTATTCTTCTAACCTTGCTGAACCTGAAGAACAGTTGATCACTGTCATATTTATAACAGCATCTTGCATATTTGAAGACTTATGTCTTCCCTCAGTCTCTTTCCTAGACTAAACAAACACAAATCTTTCAGATTTTCTTCCTAGATTGTATATTCCAACCTGGTGTATGGGTTTTTTTTTTGTTGTTCTTCTCCGGACTCCTCAGATTGTCTGCATAAATCTTGAAACATATAGTTCAAAACTGGATTTTATTTTTGATTTGAGGCATCACAAGTACCAAAATGTGTGAAATAGTTACCTCTCATAAAACACCATATTTGCAAGAGAATCATACTTCTAACTTAGTTTTCACATGGTTGTGTTAAAGATTTTTCTACAGCTCTGTAGCTAACTTGCTTTTTTTCTTCTTTTTAATTGTGCATTTGATTTTCCTGCTGAAGTGCAGAACTTGTATTTTTTTTATTTTGTCCCATCAGTTTCACAGCCAGTGATTAATTGGCAACCCTTTCAATCTGCCCTGTGAAGGTTTTTCTACTTATCACAGCCAGACGGCCTGCAAATTTAAAGCGTATCTCAATATTCCACCATTCTGCTTCTACCTGGGCTTTAGTCAGTCTTTTCAAAACAATGCAGTAATAATACAATTTTCATTCAGGAATCATATGGTAATGTATTTTGAAGAATTTCTACTGGTTTCCTAATGAAAATGCTGAAGTTATGTTGTGCAGCTTGTGTCACAATCTTTCTAAACTTGAGATCCTATTTTCTGTTTCTCCCTTAACCTGCAAGCCATAAACATGGAACAAAATAGAATGGTCTGAGATGATTTATTTTTCATCTCCATTAGGAAGGTTGTCCAGAATACTTCCTGTGTCCCTGTTTCCCCAGCCCTTCCCTAGAGCCAGTAGTCACTTCTGGTTGGTCTGGTCTGAGTCACACCTGACAGTTTTATTAGTGCTCATGAGCAGCATTGGGCAATGGCTGGATCACTGGCTGAAACTTGGCAGTATGTCTGTAATATCATGGATTTGGGCTTCTGGCAGGAAGGCAGCTGACACCCTGGGACACTGGTTTGACAATGGACGTCTCTGTTCATCTCAGAAATAATTGTAAGAGGGGAAAAAAAGATCTTGCTGTGATAGTCATCTACAAAGCAGAAAAAAAAATAAAAAGAAAACATAGCAATTTACCTAGTGTCTGGTCTATTCACTAACAGGTTTCTCAACACTGAAATGGTTCTTCTTTTCTTCCCAAATTATTTAAGAGCAATAAACATACTCATCAGCTGACCTGTCGTCCAGCGGCTTTGAGAAAGTTTTTAAAGGGCTGCTTTATTCCCCCCCGCCTTCATTCCTGGCAAAATCACAAATATCTAACTGAACTCACATTACTTAAATAGAAACTAATAGAAGAGATGATTGTACAAGTAGTTCAGGGTCTGGTCACAAATATGCACTAAGCTTCTGGTTCTCCTGGGTGAATTTCACCTTGAACAGAGACAAGAATTGCACCCTGTTAGCTCAGAAAAGGTAACTATCCTTCTTGTATTTTAGTCAACCCAGCTATAGAGGGAAGTGGAAAGACAGAAGAGGAATCTCAAGAGTGTTGGCCTGATAGCTCAGTGGTTATTTATAGCAAAAGAGAATAATCATAAAATAAGATGAAAATATTTTTGTTTTAGACTGTTATCCTCAAACAAATCACAACCAATCTGAACCAATAAATAATGGAGAGAAGTGTTTAAAGAGGAAAAAAATATTAATGAAAACATGTTTTTTTAAAAATGTTTCTTCTGGAAGCGTGCTGTGCCAGGTGCAGTAGTAAACATACCTCCTTTGAATCACTGGAGATGAAAACCAGCTGTATACTTGAGCTTAGGTGGGTCCTATGGGTTTATGACTCTTTTGTATCTTTTGAGCATTCAGAAAAATCCGGCACACAGATTTTTAAACTATGATTCTGGCTACAGAGGCACAACACATTCTTTTCTGTTTTTAATAAGTCTCTTTCTTTGTGCAACAAATCCTTCTAAAAAATTGTACCAGCAGTGCTAACCAATGGGTAACAGCTAGAGGCTGGGGGGAGAGGAATTGCTTTGGCTGGACAGAGACTAAGGGATCAGTACACCCAAATGTCTATTGTTTTTAATAAGAATTTGGCTTTGAGAACCATAGCCCTCATATGTATTCAGACTCTAAGAACTGGAGGTCGCTAACCATGCATTCCTGTCGTGCTGGATCCAATCCCCCACTGGCTGGTGCAGCAGTCAGGGGAGGCAGGTGTGGCATTGCACACATCCCTGGGCAAGACTCCTCCCTTGTCAGGTGCTTGTGGCTGCTTTTTTGGTGACAGCACCTCCCACCTGCTGGCTGGAACTTACAGCTGAGGAAAGCAGGAACCCATATCCCACCAGGAGTGCAGAGGTTACTTAATCTTAAGAAGGTTTACTGTGTTTTAATATGGTTTTTTCTCATTATTTTAGTGGCTTTTCAGAAGATTAGGGGAGACTTTGTGAAAATGCAGGGCACTTGTGCATTCTACCAGTATTCCATATGCTCTGGTAAATTGTCATTCTGATCCTCCCATGCAAATAAACTGAAGGAAATGGAAAAATAAACTTAAAAAATAATTTTAATAAAATTGATTGTCTCATTTCAGTTCTGATGGGCAACCTGGGTGAAGATGTGGAAATATTAAGTGTATAACAAGGGGATGCTAATTTATTTTCTGGAGACCTCTATGGTTATTGACAACTCTGTGATTTAGGATTATTTACAGGAGGACTAAGTGTTACTATTATTTTCCTGTAGTCAGTTCATCAGTGGCTGATAAGTAAATAATGTAACTTGGTAAGGTGATTGCAGGTAACAGGAAATTTTGCAATAATGTTTGCATTTTCACTACCTTTTCAGGGGACTCTTTAATTTGTACAGAAGAGAACTAGCTGTACAAGGACAGCATTCACTGCTATATATGCTGATTAAAAAATTGCAAAGGAATAGATTCTTGAGCAGAACTTCAGTGGTGGTGCAGTTAGTTTAACATATGTTCACCGTAAGTTTGTTAATGTGGAGGACGTCAGAAAAATGAGAAACTTAGAAACCTTGATCAAGGCATCAAGACAATGGGACACATCATTTTGACACAGGAATTTTTATGGATTGCATGAGGCTGGCTGTACTCCAAAATTAGTTCCAGGCTGAATTATAATTTTATTCTGTATCCTCCTTTGCATTAGAAACCTGAGTAGTGAGTGGTTATTACACCGAACTGTATTACGTGCACTGTTCAAGCACGCTGAGTACAGTACATGATTGTGACTCTATTTTTAAGTACACTTCTCTTTTATGTGTTTTTACTGAGAATGGCTCTGTAGGTTAGTGTTGGACACAACCCGTACACCCAGTGCATGTGGTTCTAGAGGGAAGCCACACTATCTGCCAGTGCTGAGCATGAAGAAGAGGGGAAGTGCTCTCAAACTGTATGAAAAGAATATATGAATAGGCATAATATTTTTACTTTCCTGCTCTTACAGCTGTTGCTTTTATCCCAAGAAAATAAATGATCAGTGTAGATAAGGTGATGGCTGAAATTCTCCATATGTTTCCATAGATATGCAGCTTTCTGGCAGAATAGCACAACTTTCTGTGCAGGCAACTGAATCACCAGAATTAGCAGGCTAAATTAATGTGAGGAATTATATTTAAATGCCTCTTTAGTGTTTAGGATATCTCTAGGTGTCACTGGCATTTGCCTGCCTTCCCACCCACCTTCTCTCACCCATGTCAATTCTATCTGGGCTAGTTTCTGCTAGTGAAATACCCATAGAACCTATCAGTCTGTTTCTGAGTTTGTGCCACCTGCCTATATCCTGACCACATCAATCCCTGGGTCTTCAGCCCACATCTTAAAACTGAGAGAAATGTGTTCTCATCTTCTTTCTCTTCTGTCTTGCTTGTGGTTACAGAAAAAATAGGTGTGTAGAGAATATGTATAATTTCATCAGAAAAAGGCCTGTTTTGTGGTGTTGAATCAAGCATTCCTTAGGGTTCTTACCTTTCAGTCAGGAGATGCTGAGAGTTTTTGCCTGTTTTGGTGAATTAAAACATCTTTTTGCCAGGAGAATGCTGTAACACTATCCAGAGCTGGAGTTTTTGTACTTGGTGCCCTCCTAATAATATTCCTGCTGTATTTTCCCTACGCAGTATCCAGAGGGGTAAGAAAAAGAATGATTGCTAGAAAATCTATCTTAGGACACTTACTACAGAGGAAGGAGAGGTAGGTCTATTCATTGAAACTAATAGGCATCTGGAAAGTGGAATAGTATTTTTTAAAAAGGAAGAAAATAAAAAAGGGTGAGTGTGTATGGATGGTGGGCAGGACAGTGGGAACCTGCAGTCTTGGTGGCTGGAAGATGTAGGTTAAAAGTCTCTCAGCAGAGGAAGAACAGAAAACCAAGGCTGAGACTGAGCCATTTGTGAGCGTGTATCTGTGTGTGAGTGTGCGTGTGTGCAATCTTATACTGCACTTGTCTTTGTGTTTCCTACTGGCTGGTTTAAGCAGCTTCCTGCTTAGTTTGCTGGCGTCTGTGTATCCCATTTCAACGTGCCTACAGGCCTCTGATTGATTTATGTGTGGCTGCCAGCTTGAGACGGCTAATGTGGTTATCACCTCTAGCTGTTTACCTCACCCTTAAAGAGCTAAATAACTCCAGTGGTTCAGCAGCTGGTTTATGAACAGCTCAAATATCAGCTCAGGGAGAGTGAGGGGGGCACTTGGGCACAGTAACCTCACCAGCTGTCTGGGGCTGAGCCATCTCTTCTCATTCATGTGAACCAGTGTCCCCTCACATGGCACAGGCCAGGTACAAAGCAGAGTTCTGTGGCCAGGTGCCCTTTTGAATTTAGCTTAGATACTCAAGAAACAAATTTTATAGTGCTGAATGTAGCCCTTCTAGTATAGTGCTTCTGAATTAAAATGCCTAAACTCTGTGTATAATGAGGAGCATCATTTGCAGATGCTAAATTGGGAAGCACTGTTAAGACTAGGCAAGCCAATTCAGAATATACCTGGAAGTGGGCACCTCAGGAATGTCACTTGGAAAGGAAAACATCAGAGGCTGAGATTCAGTTACTTAAATATCTCTCTGCTTCTGGACCTGCTTTTTAGATTCTTTTGATAACTCTAACTGGAGAAACAGATACTCTTTTACAGTATAGAGCATGTCTAATGATTCAAACAGACCAAGTGATGTGTCATCCAAACCTGTTCATTCATGCCCCATTTTTGCAGCTGCCTCCAGGTCATATAGAAAAGGGCACAGTTCCTTTTAGGCACCCAAATAAAAGTTAAATTATCTAAGTTCTCAGCCACTCCCTGGTGGATTTTAAGTGTGTATCTAGAGTCATATCCAGAGTCACTTGGCTTAGGGTTCTTAGGTTAACATCCTGATTTAGAGAGAGAAGAGAAAATTCTGGACAGAGATGTCAATTGTATCAATTGCTCTGGGAGATGTCTAGCTGATACAAACTCTGAAAACAAATCTCTATGAAAAGCTATTTTAAATTGGACTTCACACAGTTGAGGAAACACTTAGGTTTCCTTTTCCAGTCCAAGTTAGAATTACAAATACAGATATATATGAATAATGCTTTTCCTTGATATTTTTATGTAGTTATTTTCCATTTCTTTCTCTTTTTCTTGTTTACAGTCTCCATGCTTATATAACAGCTCTCAAGAGGAAGCTGCTAACATGCCTATCTGATTTTTAGTGCCAGCTGTTTTAGTGGAGGCATGCTGGATGCAACTGAGCTCCACCTTCTTTGTTGAGGTATATTATATGAGTGACACCATAATATACGGTTCAGTCAGAATGATAGCTGCTTAACCTCTTGGTACTCTTTTCATTAATTCTTTCTTGGATCAGTTATTGTGTTTTGTCTGTCACAGAACTGGGTTGAAAACTGCTCTGGGCATGGAATGTGTCATTCATTTAAACAACATCAAGGCACACTGTTCATGTTTAATTATTACTTTAATGCAAGTGCTAAACTGTTTTCAGTTACATCTAACAAACATGTTTTCTGGGACTGGTTGCTGGCTGACCTCAAGTAAGGGCATGTTAGGCTAAGCCTTGAAATGCTGCATCAAGCTGTCATCTCAAATAGAAGTGAGCTCATTCATCTGCCTGTGAACTATCATATAGATGAACCAATGGAAACAGGATATATTAACTGCCCACCAGAAAGGACATTGCAGTATGCTGATTTATGATGAGAAAATTCTAGAGTAATCTTACTGATGATGCTTAAAAACATCTGTTCACAATGTTGCAGTAGCTAAGCTAGCAATATTGCGTAGTAGATGAAAGCCACCTGTTGATGAAATCTTTAAAAACGATATATAAATATTCCTGTTGGTGGTGTTGCATCAGTTCTTTTTCAGGATATCCATTATGGCATGGCACATTCATTTGGAAATGGTCAGAATATTTATAGGCCCAGTTCCAGCAGAACATGAGCATGTGACCAATGCTCTTGCTTTCAGTTGCTCAAAAAATCAGTTTGGTGCAGTGTTTAAAAGTGAATGTCCCACTAAGTTAGCTTAAATGACAGAGAAAAAATACCTAAGTTTTTTTTTCAGAATAAGGTATATGTAGAAAGCAAGGTCTGAGCTGTGTCTGTTTGAGAGATCATTCTAAAAGATTAAGAAGAAACCATCATGATACCTAATACCTTGGTAATGGTAGGCTTTGCTGGGTTTTGACATTCTCCAAATAAATTACTTCTGAGCAATGGATTTTGGGACATCTATGGTCACTTCATAGGGCTGATGCATTCCAGTTTTAAACTAAGTCAGAGGGCACATCCACTTCAACTGACCCACCATTCACCCTGATATCATCGTTACTCTATCTTAGCAGTTGACTAATATAATGAGAGCACTTTCATAAAGATACAGACCTAACTTAAAACTTCCTACAGATGTGATCCTAGGGCTTGAGGGACTTGTTTGTTTCTAAGTAACATCTGTTGGGAAAATCCATTATATCTGTCAGTGGATTTGTTTTGACATCTGAGACCAAACTTTCCTGAGTTCTCCTTTTTCTTTTCTTTTCTTCCTTCCTGCCTGTCTTTCCTGTTTCTCCACTGAAATGCTGCTCATCGCTATCCTTTCTTCCGGCCAGTGGCAGTGGGAGCAGCCAGCAGGGCTTGGCTTGACAAGTACCAAATGAAACTTGTATGTGCCAGGAATGTCTGCCCGTGTTAGTGACAGCCACTAGCTTACCAGTTATTGTACCAGAGTCTTTTGAAAGAGAACTTGTAAGTAGGAATGATGTAAAACCAGTTGTCTTTTTCTGCCCTTAATGTAGAACCATTAAGAGCTTTAAAATTTCAACTCAACTTTTGAGTTTGAAGAAAGCTCTCTTTCTAAATTTCCTGGCCCAGAGTGCTCTTACTTCATGCTCTTGCCACGGTACTCTGTTGGTTTGTCGTGGTTCGAAGGAATAAATCCTGTTTTAAATTTCCTTGGTTTCTTATAACAAAGGGCTCTGGAGGAAAGAAAATCTTTTAATCCTCCCAGCAATAACCTGACACGACCTTCTAAACACACTATTAACTCAAAAATATTAGCAATATTTTGTAGCTGTCTTAAGAAGAGCTTACAATAGAGATGGACCAAATATTTAGGAGAATAAATTACACTTGGTTCTGAGGAAATTAGTATTCATAACATAATTACACATTTTAAAAGGGCTAAATGTTAAAAACTATTAAAAAAGCCATGCAGTAGGGTATTGTTCAGTAGCACTGGCAAAATACAGACAGTTTTCTGCATGGTCTTTCTAGGCTTGTGATTTCCTGACTGTCTTAGCACAAATTATTTGCCTTCTCTGTGTTCTTTAGTTACTCCAATCTGTTTTCCCTTTCCTTCATAACTGCTTAGCTTTCAGAAGATGTTCAAAGCTTTTTTTTAATATGGTCAATATGAGATATTTCTTAGAAGATCTGCAGGAGGAGACAGTTTTCTGCAAACCTGGTCTCTCTGCTATGTCAGCTGCACACAGCTTAAATATCAAATGGGGGTTTTGTAAAAATTGAATGCTATTGTACTAGTATAAGTACATTAACCTAACTAATTTGGAAAGAAACTTGTGGTGGTAAAGAATCACAAAGATAACAATTTAAAATTTGGTATCCAACACTGTACTCTGACTGGGGGCAGAGAGAGGTACCATAACGTGGGATGCATAGTAGAGAAATACAGAGAAAAATCAGTAGGAAAAGCTAGAGAAAAGAAATTCAAGCTTGTTTACTGTCTCTTGGGCTAAAATACTTGAATTTAAAAATAAAATAAGGGTTTGGAGCCAGAAGTTTTTTGGTTACTTTTATGCTTCTCAGGTAGGCATTTTGGTGTACAGCAGGTAGCAATTCCCTCATAAAAATACTTGCTAAATCCTGCAGCCTTCCATCAGTTGTTCACCATTATGAATTTCCATTAAACATATGATCTAAACCTAGTGAAGTCAGTGAGAGTCTTTCAATTGCATCAAAAACAAGTTGCAAAATAAAAGGTAGACCCACAGAGGGTCATGG
Organism: Pardalotus punctatus; assembly: GCA_013400915.1. Taxonomy (NCBI): domain Eukaryota; kingdom Metazoa; phylum Chordata; class Aves; order Passeriformes; family Pardalotidae; genus Pardalotus; species Pardalotus punctatus. The sequence continues at coordinate 673,273 of VZTX01008269.1, read as the reverse complement.
GGGATATGATGTCCCAAATTAGGACATTCACAGGTGTCCCCTGCTACTATGTGCCAGCTGGTTGCCTTGGAGCTGGTAATAACCATGCTCTCTCTTTTGAGAGGAGAATACTCCAAGGGTGGAGTTCCCACTTTGAATTCAGATTTGAACGCAGATAAGCAGTTCCAATTGAAGCATATGCTTGGTGCCAGCTCCTCCTCCTGGTTTGAGAACATATTTGGACCAAGAAATATAACATGGAATCAGTAAGGTTGGAAAGGACCACCGGAGCTCATCTAGTCCAACCTCCCTGCACAAGCAGGTTCCCCTGCAGCACATTACACAGGATTGTGTCCAGACAGCTTTTGAATATCTCCAGAGAAGGAAATTCCACACCCTCTTTGGTCAGTTTGTCCAGCACAGTAAAGAAGTTCTTTATGTTTGGGTGGAACTTCCTGTGCTTCAGTTGGTGCCCATTGCCTCTTGTCCTGTTGCTTGGGCACCACTGAGCAGAGCCTGCCTCCATCCTCTTGTGTAGTACAGGGAGGTATCATGGTAGAAGTGTGGCAGGAGTGGTCAGGTGTGAATCACCTGTGTCGTTGGTTCCCACTTTTTGCAGCCCAGGCCGTGTCATGGCAGAAGGGAATGGGTGGCACTGTGGAGGCTGGAGCAGCAGCTCCACTGGCTGTAGGACTGCAGGCTCCAACACTGCATGTCCCGGCTGTGGCCAGCACAGTGCCTGTAGTGTCCCTGCTCCCAGCCACGATCAGCCCCCAGCAGATATCACTTTCCCCCCAAAGCTTTCTGCTTTTCTTTGAGGGCTGTACTGCTGTGTTCACTAACCTCTGCAAAACCCTCTCTGGAGGGCTCTTATGCTCCTGCACTTTTTTCTTCTGACAAGAATTAGTTGTTACAACAAGCAAAGTCCAACTCCTGCTTCTGCGTTTGACTCTGGGGGAGATCCCTCAGGCTGCACCGCCCAGTTCCTCCTCCAACCTTGTCATGCTGATTCGTGCTCTAGCCCGTAGCTTCTATTGTTATGTTTATTGCTAAACAAAAGGAGTATTTTCTTGCTGCCTCACTTAGACTGAGTAGAAGATAGTTACGTCCACCAGCTTCCACAAGCTTTGTGGCTGCTGGCTGCTCAGAAGGCTTGCTTGCTGAGCACCACCTCATCTCCAGCAAGGCAGAGGGCAAAGAGCCTGATGGCCTGGCAAATTCAGTAATTTTATCCAAGCCCATATGGATCTTATATTATTCATGGCTTCTGATGGGCTGCATATTCCTCACTGATTTAGTGGCTGACTTGTGATGTTTTTCGATGAGTCAAATCTCTGTAATAGTGACACTACATCCATGTATGTGGTAAATGTGAAAGAAAACAGATGTCTATAAAAATCACTGAGTCTGATTTGGAACGATGAACCGCATTGTGATTAATCATAGCTGTAGAGCTTATGTGTAGTATTTTTACAGGATGGGATGGAAATTGCTTGTTTCACACCTATATGACTTCTATCTTAATATTTGGACTCGGTCAAATAAAGTTAAGTACTGGACTATTTATTTGGGGAGAAATGGCACAATTACTACTGAGTTGTGAAACTTCTTGTACAGCCATACAATCTTGAATTCATTTCAACATTAATTTTTTTTTTCTGGCAATATCTGCACTGTGCTTATATGTAAGAGGAAACAAACAGTAGCCAATGAGTAAGTGTCATCTACAAATGTAGAAAGAGAGTGTAGCAGTTGCACCCCAATAGATTCCTCCCAATAAAATGTAGATGTTTTTAGTGTTGCTCTTATGAGTTGTCTCAGACTGAAGCTGAAACATTTGCTGAACTCTAGATTGAGGACAGAATCCTAACTGCAGATTTAATCAGACACTCTCAAGCACAGAGTTACAAAATTCCTGAGATCGGAAAGCAAAGAATTTCGCAAAAAATAAGTATCAGCCAAGTCCTATTCCTGTAAGCCTGGAGGTTGAATAATGGAAGAGCAGTGGCAGAAAGTAATAGCTGAACACAGAAAAATGAAAGGTCTGACCCTATGAACTAGCTTTAAGGTCATGAACAGGATCTTACAAAATCAACACAAATTCATTACTGGAAGAAGCTAGAATAAAATCTTAAACACAGGGCAAGTGTGATGAGTCAGATCTGGTCAAGTGGTGTATACGTGCAAAATTCTGAATAAAAATAATCAAATTAACATGCAGTGAAGAGAGAATTTCCATAATGAAGCCTGTAGTTTCCTGAAGAGACTTCTCTAGATTGCTAAGCATGGTTTGGCCAAGTCACAAGACAAAAGAACTGTTTTTTTGCAAGGCTCTGTGTGCATTCTAACAGGATTTTGGGAGATGGAGAGACAGCTTACAGTGCAGACATATTCTTTTGCTGGATTACTTTCTTTGGTTTCAGGATTGAGGAACTCTCATATTCTGTGGAACCCTCTTAAAACCTTGTCCTCTGGCTTAAATAAAGACTATAGAATGTTCTAAATGCAGTAATGAAGATCTGGGTTTTGTTTTACAGAGGTACATAAAATGAATGTTGGTAAATGGACACTGAGTGTAGGTGTTAGATATCTTTCACTTTTTTGTACTAGTTTTTGAAAGATGATATTTCTCAGAATAATGTGAGAAGGCTTGGAACACTGATTTATTCCTGTTGGAAAATCATTCTGCAAATGACTCCAAATTGCAGTAATTTAGAAATCTTGAGGTTCTTTCTATATTTGGATTTGTACATTCGGCAAGCTTTTAGAACAAATATATGAATCTTTGGTAATTACTTTAATTCTTGAATAGAACTTTAGCTGAACTAAATACATGAATGTACCTTACAGGGCTCAGGCTTTGTGAGGCATTTCTGCTAAATCGGCTTATGAATTTCCTTTTGATGAGCTTAATTGTTGACAGATTTTTCAAAAGCCAACAACAGCTTGCTTTGCTAGCTAGTATTCACATGAACTGGATAGTCTTGTGAAGTCCTTTATGCAATTTGCATAATATTTTTCTTTTACTGTAAGATGAAGTGAAATCCTTTGTAGTGAACCTAACAATGTTAGACACTGTAAAGACATCAATCCAAATAAAATTTAAAAACAAGAAAAATCACCCTCCCAGCTCCTACTTCAACATCTCAGAATATGCGCAGCTAGAAAAAAAGAGACTTTAAAAAAAAAAATTTCCCCCAGAGGACTATTTAGAAAAAGGCCCTAAATAATGAGATGTGATCTCTTAATGAAGATATTATGAAGACATTTTGCTAGTTTCTTCAGCAGACCTGTAAACTGACTATTCATTTGAGATCCCTCAAGTCAGAATGTGTTACACATGCAAATCTATTCATTAAATCAACAAAACAAGTAAGCTGTCTTGTCCATTTGCATGAAACAGCTACATTCTCCATCTTATCGACCCAGAACGTTTTGTTGTTGGTGGTAATACTTTAGAATTTCTATCTTTGAATTCTCTTGTCTGGAAGTATAGGTGGGAAGAGAATGAAATGTGAGCTAAGCAGTAGGATCTCTATCCATAATGATGGTTGTGGATGTCTGAGTGAAATGAAGCATGTAGAAGCCTCAAAAATAACTGACCCTGTTTTCCTCCAAACATTTCTGAAGAATTCTGTTCCGTTAATAATGCCTTAAAAGTAATAAAGACTGGGATCTGTGGATTCTAGCCAAATGAGGCCACATCCTACAGTCCTTGCTTTGTCTTACTGGAGTAAATTTCCCATGTGCTCACGATAAGATGGGGACTAAGGACTCAGCAAGGGTGGCAGGATGGGAAATGGTTTGTCACCTCTGAGACTGCGTTTGCAAACTGCTGGAACCACAAATGAGCTCAGTGTTTAGCAAGATGGTGGATGCCAGCATGAAGCTTGGAAATGCCAATTTTAATTAAAAAATGCATTTTCAAATCAAGTTCCTAGTTAACAATGGGTGGGAAAGTCTTCCCACCATGCGAGCTTTCTGAATGCTGTATTGACTGGCAAGATGGGTACAGCTTCTTCTTCCACAAAAGTCCTGCTACCATCATCTTCCCCTTCACCTCCCCCCACCAGAAGAAAAAGACTACATTGTTTGTGGAATGTCTCCTGGCTCATGTCCTGCATTTAGGCCAGAATAGACAGATTTTATTTTGTCCTTCCCATCCCCCTTCCTTCATTGTTAACAATGGGGTGAACACATGAGATTAACATGGCTCTTGACATGGCTCAGTTGTTTGCCATTTGGAAACTACCAATTCTTCAGTTGTATAATTGTAAGAGAAAATAAAAGTATAAAAAGATTCAGTAATTTTCTGTTTATTTTAAAGACAAGGAGAACAGAATACTAGGAGAGAGATGGGGGAAGCCAACAACAAAAAACAAATTAGTTTAAGAACCAGCATGTTCCCCTTACTTTAAGGAACACAGTAAACATTTCAAAAGTGCATGCCAGCTCATTATCTAACCCAGTCTTCATTGACTTCATGAAAAACAGCAGCAGTTAAGCAATGTTTGCCAAAAGCAAATTTGGGTACATGCATTGCTAAAAAAATGTGACATCTGCTCTGTACAGGTTCCTTAATCTGCCACACAGGGGCAAATCAACATTTCATCATTATCGTTTCTCTCTGTTGTTTAGTTTTTTCATGATTGCTCTTCTAGTCTGTTTTGATCATTGTTTATCCAAAACTGTGGTATGACGTATGATTTGAATTGTTTGCAAGAAACAAACCTCTGCAAGCATTTAAATATGCAGAGATTACTTCGGTTAATATAATTGCAAATGTAATATCTGTTTGCAAGTATCTTTCTTACAAAGCTTATTGTGTAAAAAAAAAATCCTAAATGGATGTGGAATATTTATTAATTCCTTTTTCAAGATTTAAGATTTAATTTGTCATTAATTTTATGTATTTTTAAAAATTAACTGTGTTTTCTAGTTCAGGAATAATATAGGTATTTTTCAGTCAGTTTGGTGTGGCTTTTACAGTTTATATAATGTTAAAAATACTGTGACAAAGCATTTGAGTATGCTTTATATTCAAGTATTGCTATTTATTGTGATAACAAATGATACAGCAAATTTCATTAGTTGTTCCTTATAGATAAGTTACCTATTCTTTAGTAAATACATACCTCTGTTTGTTCAAAATATATAAATTTACAAATATTTTTAATCATATGGAACTTTGTTTCCTTTGGGAGTAACTCTTTCTCAAGAGAAAGGCAAGCATCTATTGAACAATTGTTTTATTAAATAGCTTAAAGAAAAGTTCCCTTTGGAAACCATACAGGCTTTTCCCCAGAGACCTCACATTTTCTGGTGTGCATGTTTAGGTCCTGTGGGCATTGATTTCTTTCATCTTAAGTCTCTGTCTTCAAAATTATCAGGTCATTTTAGTAAGCTTTATTTTGCTTTGGAATCTACATACTCTTCTGCCATATGTTTAAAATTCAGTGTTGCTGTGCAGTTCTGATCATTAGTTATTTTATTCCACATATAGTACATCATACTCTTTTATGAGAAAAGGGTGTTGAAAAATGCTTGTTTACTTGTTTCTTAAATGTAGAGCATCTTATTTTTTTTTTTTTTATTTTTAAAAACTAGAAACCCTTTCAGAATTTCTTAATGAAATGGGGAATTCTGTTGGTAGAAAATAATGCCACTTGCTTATGTTTCTGAAACATTTATTTAATTTTCCCATAGGGAGAAAGAAAACAGCTGGTGAAATTAGGATTTCAAAATGGAAAAAAAAATAAATATCCATTTGACATTTTATCAAAAGCTGGAAAATACTTGTAAAATTCATCTTCATTAATTTTCCCCTTCTTCAAAAATTCCCCTTGTTATTGTTGAATTTGTAAATCCTCATGAGGACCACATGACAGAATGCAGATCAGATTTTCTTCTCTTCATTTTTTTTTTTTCCTTTTTTTCATGGGGGGGATGTGTTTTTTTTGGTTTTTTTTTTTTTTTTTTTGGTAGTTATGTCTGAACTGGAGTCTATCAATATGTTCCAATATTTATTTCCGGCTTTTCTTTTTAAGGCAAAGATTGCTTTTCTCCCATGGGGTGGTTACTTCAGTCGCTGTAACAATTGATTTTCCATATCTGTGTCCTTCCCTAATTTAGTACAATCTGGGAAGGATACTGACATTGAAAATCAAGGTGTTACACTTTGAGCGCAGTTTTTAAACAACAGGAGGAAGAACATTAGCATTGTCAGTCAACATGACTGAACCTTAACTGTTGGTGTTGATGAGAGAAATGTCAGAGGAGGAGTATAAGGGGAGCAGTACATGCTTGTACCAAGGGTCTCAAGCACATTTTTCCTGATAGCAGCCAGCAGAAGGTGCTCATGGAGAAGCACAAGAAGCAGGGCAAGTACGGAGTGATTCTTCCATCTTCTGACACTCGGCAGTTTTGGGACTCCCTGTGCTGAAGTTGCATCTTAAGCATTGTTTTTATGAACTGCGGAGTGCGGAAGCAACAATAGGAACAATGGATCACTGTTCAGCATCAGTGGCAACTGAGCTTAGAAATAAGTAACAGTGCCACTTCAAAACGCTTGACATGGACAACAGAGACAGAAGAGACAGGAAATTATGGTAATGCTAAAGCCACACCCACGGCCAGAGGCAACATCTCACAGCTCCTCCAAGCTGTGAACTCCTCGGGAGCTGAGAATCCCTACCATGCAGAGAGGTAGGAGCCAAATTCATCATTATATAATGCAGCAACTTCTGCCCATGTGGTATCTTAATGGGATATGGTGTCTTGCTCTGCAGCGTAGGGGTTCCTGCCTGTGTGTTCCTGCTGAGATTTTTGTTTGGTGAAGGCTGGCTGACTTTGCCTCATACCAATACATGATGCCATCAGTCACCTGATCTCTTGTGGTTGACTTCTGCATTCTCTCGGAGTTACTGTCTCATTCTCTAGTTCCTGTTCAAGGATCTGCCGCATGTAGGATGAAAGTAATCCCATGTCCTTTCCTGTGGCAGCCCTCTTTGTGGCCTCTCCAGTAACGACCTCTGCTTAAGACTTCCGGCACAGTGCTTGCCCTAATATGTGATCAGCTGGGTGGTTTTTTCCACAGTAAATCATTTGGAAAATCACACAGTCTGAAGAATAATGGGAATTCAAAATCTGGCTCCAAATCTCCTCATGAACCACTCTGCTTGCCTGCACCTGCAGAAAGGGACAGGTGGGCTGCTGCAAAGTGCTTGGTAAGCCCCTCCTCGGTGAGCCTCACTGTTACCCAGTCTCTTGATTCTGCATGAGGCAGCGACTCCTGCGGAGTTCCTGCGAGTATTTTGCGTGCAGCACTTCTCCCTGCAAAGTGGCAACACGCTGGGACACAAAATAGAAGGTCCTGCCCTGGTGTGAGCCCTGCACAGGGTGGGAGGGCAGCTGTGATAGACAGGAACTGAGCTGTATTGGTGTCACGGGTAGTTCCTGCTGTGTTTTGGAGACAGCGTGTGTACATTTGAAGTTTACTTGGGGATGCAGGGTTATGTGCCAGCACAGGTTTCTGAACTGTTCCTTGGGGCACAAATAGCCCCATTCATTGCAGCAGATGGCTCTGAGTGTAACCCAGCTGCCAGACCATTGTCATCTGCATGTGAAGCTCTTCTTTGTTTTACTTAATTTTGCTCTCACAAAAATGTTACTGAACCCCATGTAAATTTTGCTTGGGTGAGGACTCTGTTAAATCATCGAAAAATGTCAGGAGCTGAGACCAGATAAGAATGAAAATTGTAACAGTGTCCTCAGTAATAACAACTGAAATGAGCTTTTCCCTGTCACTTGTCTCTGTTTTCCTGACACTGGGATGTTGTGAATGGCAGGCCTTGTTTCCTTTAGCAGTATGATTAGTTTTACTACATCCTTTGTCTTCTGGAAAGAACAAATAAAAACAAAGCTTTGTTTCCCATTTTTCTTGAAGATAAACTGGAACATTTTAATAAAGTAACTTTAAATAACTGTTTACTTTTGCAGTGATCAGGGCCAGTACTCAGGGCTACAGCTACATGGCTAAACTTCCATACTTGTTTCTGAGGATTTAGAGCTAAACGTTTCAGAAAGTGTGAGAAAGATGGCATTGATGCAAAGCAGTGGATATGCTGCCCACTTTGCCTGAGAGAACTGCAAGACTGAAAATACAACTGATGTAGGTCAGTCCCAGGCAAGTGGCAGGGTACAATCTATGGACTACACTGATACACACAGTTAAGTGAAAAGAGTTTTTCTGTACTCTTTGTTTCGTGGATAAACTTTTACTACCTGCTAAATTTAGACTCTTAGACTCATTTCTGTGAAGCCAGAGCTGAGCCACACCCTTCAAATGTGAAGAGCTGTTTCATTAAATCATTGTGCTTCTCAGAGGGCTCAGTCAAATTAGGACAAGATTGCAGGCAGGTCCAATTTCCTTTTAGAAAATTGATAGATGGTGCTTCTTCATTCTCTAATGTGTTGGTTTTAGTCTTTACAGAATACAGCTTGCATTCTGTTATAACTGGTAACAAATCACACATCTGGAACAAAGAGGAATGTAGCTGAGCAATATATTATATTTATCTGCAATCTGGTTCAGATCCCCTGGTTCCTTTCAATTTTAACTGTGCAACAAATGTACTCCCAGTCTTTGTTTTATCACTTGTTATAACGTTTAACAAAGGTCATTGTGACCCAGAGGAAGCTGAAGAGGAAAGTGTTGTGGTGGATCTTGGAAATGGAGTTTAACTATGATGACAGTGGGCATGAAGCCAAGCCCAGCTCTCCTGCGTGTATTTAATTTGCAGTCTTAATTTTTCCTTATGCTGGGCTGGATTCAATCATGGAGCCACATCTATGGATGAGGCAGAAATGTTCAGTAATTAGTACATCTTTCTTCTCTGATGCCTTTTTTCAAAAGAATACTTTAAATTGTTTACTTTTTCTGTGGTTGGATTGTTGAATTAATAACAAAAATGCAGCCACTGTTGAAAAGAACAGTCTTCCAGTGAATGCCTAAAATATTTAATTCTGTGCTTAGTAACCACCATCTTGTCAAATCTGGTGACAAACTTTCTTTTAATGAGGATTTACTTGCTCAGGTCACTAAACTCAAATGTCCTTGTTTTTTTTAATTTGTGATTTTATCTGTTTAGATTTTGCCTGCTTAAAGGTTGTCTAATTAGGCTGGTGCGAAGGAAATTATTTTTTGTGGTTCAGAATACCAAAGCTATCCTGATTTCCAAAATATTAATATATAAATAATTGCTAATATTGTTAAAATTTATTAAAAATTATTTCACAGGTATTTGTGCTATGCTTTGCAGTATTTTTTGCAACAGTAGAGAACCTACCCATTAGGTAGGCATTTATGTGTCTAGCCACATTTATAGCTGCTAGTGCTTCTGAGTAAAAAACACTCAAAAGGTTCATTTCTAGGAAATTATTAGGGCTTTGGTGTATCACATAGTTTAGAAAAGATTTCCCAAGTTTTTTTAGAGGGCAGTGTCATGTCATGGTTTTTCACATGCAGATGTTCTCCTGGTTCTGTAAGATAACTTGGTACTGTGTTTATCAAGTAGTTTGTGCTCAGATTTTACTAGTTTATGGAATACTGTATTACTGCAGTGATTATGATTTCTGCTTCCTCTGGAAAGGATGAAATAACCTGCAGTGCCTCAACAGTGTGTGTCCAAGAATATAGCATACATTAATTATATCATATCCAGTGAAAAATGTTCATGTGTTTGAAACATAGCCAATTTTCTGCCTCTTCTCCAACTGCACTCAGAGCAGTTTCTCTAGTCTTCTGTTATTGTTCCTGCAGTGTAGCAATGTTTGGGAGAGAGATTGGCACTCAGGTGTATTTAATAAATTTATTTTTTTATCCTGTGCCCATTTGGTGTAAATATTCTGCATTTCTGTGTTCTTTTATATTTGCAAATGTGTATATATGGATTACTAATTTTTTCCATGAGCTCTCTAGTGCTATAAATGATACCTGAGGCTTTATATTGATGCAATTTTGAAAGAGAAGATCTAAAAAGTAAAATCTACAAGCTCACATGAACATAGCTGCTAATAAGACAGTTTTGACACCTTTTTTCTTCTTTTTTTTCTCTTCTTTCCTTTTTTTTTTTTTTTTGAAGGTAGGAATTACTTTTGCAAAGAAAAGTCCTTCAGTGATTGTGTAGCTCAAAGTACCCAATTTTTGTTCTCAATGTAAATATTCTTGTTTGCTTCTAACTGCATCATATACATCTTATTGCATAGGAGATACACATACTGCTAATACTGACTTTGTCTTGTAGTGATATTTCAAATTGAAATTGTAGATTTCCGCGTCTTTCTGTGATGATATTCTTCCTATTCATGATCTTAATTCTGATCATTATTGCGTATTCAGTCAATGGAAGGTCAAAATCCCTTTAAAAAGACATTAATCACATTAAAATTCGTTACCAGTGCTGCTCACACCAACTACGGGACACATGTATCAAATCACAGTATATTAGTAACGTTTTTTCACTATGCTTTCATTTCCTACCTCCCTCCTACCATTGTGCTTTGTATTGGGCTACAAAAACAACTCTTGTCTCTAATCAAAGTAAGAAAATGTAGTATTCACAGTTCCAGGATGCCATGAGCAATGAACAGTACATTTCCTGTGGTTCTGTGATTAGTTTGTAATAAAATATATTACAAATGTAGCTCTAACATTGTCTCCAGTTAAAAAAAAAAGAAAAAAAAGTATCAGGCCCTTTATTTGCCAGAATCACACTGAGTAAAAGTTTAACTATTGTGTCAAAGCTGTCTTCTCAACAACATGACAGGCAACCTGAAGTGAATTAGAGAACAAAGTACAAATGTGTTTGTAACCAGCATTTGCATAAGATAATTCACGTTTCACTATGTACTTATGGGATGCCGCTGTGACAGTTCGTTGATGTATACATGCTCAGGAGATAGGGGAGGGGTAATGATGTTGTACCGTACTTCCCTCATGGACCTTTCCTCTCATGTTACGAATTCCAAATCCAGCTAGTTTCTACCTAATTACCCCTGTTTCAAGCAGTGCATACAATTAAAAATGTTAAAATTTCATTCACCTGTGAGTGAACTGCCTTGTATATTGGCCATTCTGACCATGGTAGTCAAGGTGGCCATCTCACACAGGTCACCCCTGGTCAATCAGCAAAGTTGTTGTGTAGTGAAGAGACTTTAGAGACAAATCTAGGCCTTGTAAAGTCAATGATGGTTTTGCTGTTGACTCTGATGGCTTCAGGATTTGCAAAAATTATTTCAGTATGTCCAAAATTTTGTTTTATCAGGGCATTATGTGAAAATGGGTCTCTTCTCCAGCGGCACTGTGACCTGGGACTCAGGATGAGGGAGTTTGCAAAAGGCCAAGAGTAGCTCATTGAAAACTTCCTTTCTGGACCATACAAACCAACAAGCATTTCTGAAAATACCGGTAATAAGATGAATCATGTTATCTGGTATATCTTAGAATTTCTGATTAAGTATTTAAGAATTTATCTCTAAATATGCCAATTCTTTTAACTAAGTGACATGTGACCACATTGGTTTAGAAGTAGTACGGTCACATTTTATTATCTTGCATGATTCTGTGGAAAAAAATCCTTAAAAAACTTGTAGGATAATCTAAATACCCTTTTAAAAATTCCTATTATTATTTTAAATGCCAGAACAATCACAGAAGAATTTTAATCCTATTAAGGAAATACATATTTAAAAATATTAATACTTTACTTCTGCTTGTTAAAACAGTATTAAAACAGGGTGGAAATGTGTTTGTAGTTAACTCCCAGAGGACTTAGTGTCAGAAGAAATGTCACCCTGTCTTGTCCTTTTTAGGAAGGTGGCATCTACCAGATGTAAGCTCAGAAATGGCAATTGCCATTCACGTAAATGACTAGCAGGTTTATCCTGGCTTTCTCTGGGGCCATCTTGCCTTTTGGCAAGAGGCAAAGAGCAGGACTATAAGAAAATAGTAGTTCTCATGGGAACAGCAAAAATATGTTGGTATTGTTTAATTCTTTCATAACATGCTAAATTAATTTATTTGTTTTTTGAGTCTTTTAAAGTATTATGCCATTGGGGAATGTGTTTTTCATATAGCTGTCTTACAAATATATTAAAGTTTTAGGGAGAGCAGTCAATGAGTAAGCACCACTGGTTATCCATGTTGAGTGACTGGGAGACAGAAAGCTTGATTTTTTGCCACTTTACATATTGTATAGTAATTGGCATCAGTGCAAAGTGATCTTACCTGTACATTTTGCAATCTTTTTGAACAGACATAGACAGCTGTAAAACATGCAGGGTTGTGGAGTAGCAGATTTCATAAATTCTTGAAAAGCACCCTGTCATAATGCTTATCATTTGGTTGATGTTTTTGATTTGGTAGATACTTTTGACAGTCTTCATGTTTGTCTCAAAATGTATGGTTCAACTGTGTTTCTTCCAAGCCACTGCTTGATGTGCTTGGGACTAGGTAATTAATTTTGCAAGACAAGCTAAATTTATCTTCAGTTAACTCATTGTTCTGTTGGATTATTTTAGTAGGAGAACCTTATTTCAGTAAGTTGAAGGGAAACATTCTCTGTTCAATATACCATGGGTAAAAAAGAATATCTCAATTTTGTTCCCCATTGCTCTATTGATCATTCATAAGGCAATAGCTTTAAAATACCAATACTGCAAGAAAAACTAGCTTTACAACTCTTTGGAGAGATACCAACCCCAGAACCAACTATACTGTAATTGATTCTCCTCTGGTTATATGGAGCACTTTTTGGTCTCTAAATCTTTATGTTACAGAGGAAAAAAATAATCCAAATCAGATTTTTCCCAGATGATTTGTTATTTTTGCCCAGAAGCATCTTCTGTTTTCTACCATACATCCTGGCAGGTATTTTGAAAAGAGAACAAGAACAGGAGCAACTGAAACCTCTGGAGCTGTCCAGTTCTTCCAGATACTCTCCACCTGGAAGACATTTCTGTGATTTGCCATACATATCTAGAGAAAGCCAGGTTATCAATCATTTTTATGAATACTGCAAATTCCAGAGTTAACCTCTTAGTCAGAAAGACTTAACTTATTTCGAAACAGGAAGAAGTTGATGCTTGGACACCGTTTGGCAGGTTTCCCTTAGAACCAGTGGATCTCTGCCAATATATGCCATGCTTCTCATTTGAAAAATCTCTCTTACTGAATCCACTGACTGTTCTTCTCAGCAGACTTCATCTTTTTTATTTCCTTTTGTTATTGTCATTAAATGAATGTAGCAATGGTGAGGATCACAGAAGAGACGTTATATACTTTACAATGAAGACAAAATAGTCTTACAAACTAACATACTGAAATTAGCAGGATCTATTCTTTACGCAGTATTGAATTTAACTTCTGAGTTTTTTTCCCCATACAATTAACATACTTATTGTCCTCTACCAGACCTGATAACAAACATGTTAGCCTGCATTTAGAAATTCCTGAGTGGTATTAGTGACCAGCAGAAGTCCACCATGGCCCAACTTGTGCTTTTTAATTTCTCACCCAAGTCTTTTCAAATATGTTCTTGCTTGATCACCATCTTTCTTACTGTTCAGGCCTTTGACCTGGAAAGTCATATCCAGCAGAAGCTTTCTTCTAAGTCATTACTTTCAGATCTTAATGCCTTTTTAAAAAGAATTATCTAAGATCAGGCATTCTCCTTTATGCGCAATCATCCAGATGTCTCCTAACAAATGTTAACTATTTTGCTTTGGTTTTGTGGTCTTTTGTATTTTCAGCTTCACCTTCAGATGTTATCTCCAAGTCGGCTTTCCAGTTTGCTGCTTAATTTCTAGTTAACCAACCTTAATTTCTAGTTTTTTTTATTTCAAGCAATTACCTTTGTGCTTTTCTTTCTGCTGTTCCTAATGCTTGAAAAAAATTTCCTGTAACCAGCCAGTAAACAAATATATAATCTTACTCTAGACCCTAAACCTTTCTTTTTAGTTTTTGGGGTAGCTAAAAGAAACCTTGGCAAAAACTGGGTCCCTAGTGGTGGTTCCTTACAGGCTGGACTCCCTGGTGCTGTGTTGTTGCCTTTGGTATTTGCTTCTTACCCTTTCTATGCCCATAATATAATTTCATTGGGACAGAGTACCTGTTTTTCTTGTGTTACCACAGTGCCCAGCACAGAGGAATCTTCATCCCTAAATAGTGTTACTAATCATGAAGCAAGGTTAGATAAACCACAGCATGTTAGGAACTTTCAAAGTGCCAGGTCTCACTGATTCTGGGCATGTATCCTGCAGGAGACATCTGCCTAGAGAAAACTCCAGTGAACATCTGCTGCCTCAGCTTCTGTTGGAGGGAGGATAGATAAGTATGTCACTGAACATTTGTATTATGTTGACTATCTTCAGCACTAAGGTTTTAGGTCATATGTAAAAAGAAGTTAAAGAGGATAGTGAAAGCACACTGACAAAATCTCTGGCAATAGAGTTGTGGGTTCTCTGAGGGACAGTCATCTGAACATCTGGGGAAGAGCGGTAGTGGGATTACTCATTTCAGCAGAATCTGCTGGAAAAATCCTGCAAAAATGTAGGTAAGTATTCTAAGTATAAGAAAAAAGGAGTGCAGTTAGGATTAGATAACCCTTAGCATGACTGGGGAGCAGTTGTGTTCAGATGGTGAAAAATGTGTGCTGTAAAAAGAACAAAGCTAAGCTCAAGATCAGGCAGTGCTGCAGGGAACCTTGAAAAATGTCCCTGTTTTAAAGATGTGAGATGACAGTTTCACTCCATGTTTTCTCATTCCTTACTGTGGAACCAGATTCCAGGTGTTTATAATAGGAATGTTACCTGTAGATGAACTTTGTGTTTTTATAAATAATAGATTCTTTTATGCTCAGGTTTAGTGGTTTTTTGCTACTCAGACAAATGCTTACCCGGGGATAAAACCTCTGCAGTGCTAAGAGCAAAGTGATTCTGGAGCCTGAAATCCAAAGGCAGTCCCACAAGAAATGTGAAGGTGAGATACTGAGAAGAGAAGCAATGAGCAATGGATGCTGAGAGGAAGAAAGAATAGAAGACATAAGCCAGAAACACTGGTCATTTGAGAAGTTTGGTTTCTGAAGAAAGGGAGATAAACAGGAACTTGAATACAGATGGCAAGATGTTACAGAAGATGGGAATGAGTGATAATGGGAGAGAGAAATGGGAAGAGTATGGTTCTTATTTTTCTTTTCTAACATGTCTATTTCTAGGCCTTTCAATGCCATGATAATGAACTTCTGGTTTGGGTAAGCCACTGCAAGTCAACCCCTTTCACTCGTAGTAAATCCTCATCTTAAAAGGAAAATGTCACTGTTTCCACGAACAGTCATAAAGTGCCTAATCAACCTCTCAAGCAGTAGCACACTTGAGATCATAACAACATGTATACTTCTTCAGGAACATTAATCTTAAATTCACTGCTGGTATTTTCCCGTGGTCTGGAAAAGCAATGGCTGAAAGGGGAATTTGTCTTTTCAAACTGTGGAACAAAGGGTATGATGTTGCAGAGTAAAACCCATTGCTTATACTCAAGAAACTTTAAAACTACTGTAAAATACAAAAAAAACCCCACCCTTTCCTCAGGACTTGCAAAGCCTTTGCATTTGTTCTGGTTTATAATAGAATCATAAAATTGTTTAGGTTGGAAAAAAACTTGAAGATCATTGAGCCCTCCAGTTAACCCAGCACTGCCAAGCTGGTTGTCCCTGGGTATCTTACACCTACATGTTTTTTAAATACCTCCAGGAATGGTGACTCCCCCACTTCCCTAAGCAGCCTGTTTCAATGCTTGACAAGCCTTTCTGTGAAGAGATTTTTCCTAACATCCAATTTAATCCCCTGCTGGTACAACATGAGGCTATTTCCTCTTGTCCTATCTCTTGTTACTTAGGAGAAGAGACCTGTCAGGACCCGTCCTGGGTACACCCTCCTTCCAGGTGGTTGTAGACAACAATAAGGCCCCTCCTGAACCTCCTATTCTCCTGGCTAAACATCCCCACATCCCTCAGCTTCTCCTCATCAGACTTGTTCTCCAGACCCTTCTCCAACTCTCTTGCCCTTCTCTGGACACGCTCCAGCTCCTCAATGTCTTTCTTGCAATGAGGGATCCAAAACAAAGCATGGAATTTGAGGTTTGGTTCCACCAGTGATGAGTGTAGGGGGATGGTCACTTCCCTGGTCCTGCTGGCCACATGATTGCTGATCCAGGCCAGGATGCCATTGGCCTTCTTGGCTACCTGGGTACAGCTGGCTCATGTTCAGCTGCTGTCAAGCAGCACCTCCAGGTCCTTTTCCACTGGACCATTTTCCAGCCACTCTGCCCCAGCCTGTAGCACTGCAGGGGTTGTTGTGACCCCAGTGCAGGACCCAGAACTTGGCCTTTTCGACCCTCAGACCACTGGCCTTGGGCCATCAATTCAGCCTGTCCAGATCCCTCTGCAGGGCCCTCCTGTCCTCCATCAGATCACATTCCTGCCCAGCTTGGTGTCTTCTGCAGACTGAGCATGCCCTTGGTCCCCTCATCCAGATCATTGGTAAAGATATTAAAAGTACTGGCGCCAACACTGAGCCCTGGGGAACACCACTTGTGACTGGCTGTGCTGGATATAAATCCATTCACCACAAATCTTTGGGCTCAGCCATCCAGTCCATTTATTACCCAGTAAAGAGTATGCCAGATCAAGCCATGGGCAGGCAGTTTCTCTGGGATGATCCTGAGGGAAATGATGTCAAAGGCTTTACTAAAGTCTAGGTAGACAACATCAACAGCCTTCCCTCATCTACAAGTTGGTCACATTGTCATAGAAGGAGATCAAGTTAGTCAAGCTTGTCAGCTTAAGTTCCTTTAATTTAATGCTCCTTTTATTTATTTTTACTTACTTTTTATTGGAACAATAAATTTTTCACGGCCTTAAAAAGTAAACAAGAAGTTCTAAACCAACTAATTCTTTCTAAACTTTTCTTCTGAGATTCCCACCTTGACTTAACTATGAGAAGCATGAGCAGTCCTTCGAATGCAGAGGGAAATGAACACCCCTGCCTATTATCAGTTTGTGATGTAGTGAACATCAGTTGAATTGGCCCGAATGACTTCTTTGGTGGTGTTATAATTTAAACTGAAAATAGTAAAATACTTTGCAAAGAAACCCCAAGAAACTGTAAAATGTTTTATTAATGTTGTCAAAACTTCGTCACTAGTAACCATCAGCAACTCAGCTTTTCCCTTGTTTTCCCTACGATACTTGTGACAACAGAGCAGACTTTGACAAGAACGTCTAAATCACAGGCAATCCACACAACATGATGTGGAATTGACTGTACCTATACCGGCCTTTGGGAAGGATGGATGTCTCAAAGGTCCTTTGTTTCCAAAGATATTGCAGGCAATGAGTCCAGGTAGTTCCCGTGACTGAAGCAGTGGTATCTCTAAAGCTTTGTGTTCTAAGTCTGCTCCCCTTTTACTTGGGGAGAACTTTGGGTTCCTTGAGATGATCTGTACATAAAAGAGACCAGCCCCTATAACCTCGGGGATGTTGACAGGTAAAACTAGATTTTATAGCAGTGTGCAAAGAGAAAAATGGCAGAGGGAAACATCTTGCTATCATCTCCCTCCCCTTGCCAAAACCAACCACCAAAACCAAGAAGTATTGTACAGAGACCAGGGACAATGTCGCTGTTTATTTCAAGCTACTGTTAAGAAGCTGTTATTTATTTAAAACTTCAAACAAGATTGCAAAATCACGAGCATTGTAATCAGCAAAGGATGTTCTCTTTCACCCACCATAACATAAACCACAGTATGACAAATCAGCAGAGGCCTGCAGCAGTCAGAAAACCCCAAACCTTTGCTCTTTCTTCACAGAGGTTTTTAAGATAAAACTCACAAATATGGAAGCTACCCAGGACAGTGTATGTAGGAGTTCACAGTGTCACTGTCAGAATCTGGATTTCCCTTGAGTACCCTCATAAATCCTTTCAAGTTGGATGCAGTGAAGATTTGTGCATGCAGAAGATTCTTTTGTTTTATTTGGTGCCAGCCAATAGTGGGCAAAGTACTTATAATATGACAATGATACACACTCTCCTTCATAGTAGACATAGTGCCTGTAACACTAACCTAATTGCAAGTGTAAGGAAAAGAGGAAGGAAAAAGTACTCTATTTTGTGCCCTCATCCTCTTCTTATTGTATGTTCATGTGCTTTTTGGGTAGAATTCCATCTTGGAAATGATGCCTCTGTAATAGGCTAGAAAAGAAACTGGTGGAGGGGTTGAGGTCCTGCAGGACTTCTGTATCAGTTTCAGAAGAGAGGTGAAATCTCCTTCTCATTTTAACAGTCCTGCTCATTAGAACTTTTAGACTTTGGTGATGAAGGAGGGAAAATGCCATTTGGTTTAAATAGGCAGTTTCTCTGTATGCCCTTTGGTGCTAGTTTCCCTTGTTTAGTGTATGGGTATCATACATGACAATGGGAAAGAGAGAAAAGAAATACTGTAGAAAAACAATCAAACAACTCCTCCCTCTTAAAAAAAAAAAAAAAGGAAAAAACAAGGAAAGAAAAACAAGAAAAATAAGAAACTGTGGTTGTAAAACCACAAAAATTGGCAATGAGGCTCCAAGGCAAGTGTAAGCCTTGCAACTTCTTTCAGGTCTTAAAAAAAATAGTCCAAACCAAAAAAACCCCAAAGCACAGCTCTCTTTCCATGGAATCCAGCTTAATGATGCTCCCCCTACCCACCCTTTTTTTAGGAAGATTGGAAGGAATTTATTTAAAGCTTTGGCATAAGTATTCTTTGCTGCTTTAAGTTCTATAAAGCATGTTGATTTCTTTTTGCTATTTGATTTTTACTTAGAAATTTAAAAAATGCCAAGTCTGCTCTGTTATGCTTTTCCCGGTGATTTCCTGGATATCTCAGAGGATAGGTATTCATTTTTTCTCAAAAGAACAGCAGGAGTGAAAATGTTGATTCTTTAACAAAGAAAATCTTAATCAAAGCCTGTGTTAGTTGCTGAAAAAATAAAGAGCAATTTAAAATGAAAAGAAGAAACAAAGACTTTAGAATAGTCTCACTTTTGAAAGAAATGAATAGTTTCTTTTCTGCAGTTGTTTAGTTCTCACTCTCTCGACTTTTGTAATAATGATGTGGTCAATCATGAGAGTCATTGACAGAAGACTTTCTAATACAAAGGGAGAAAAGTAAAGGGAAAGAAAAACATACACAGAGGGCTAATATGTAAAGGAGCTGTTCTTTGTGCTTCCAGCTCTGCATGGAACACACCTGGTGACCCTTTTGCACTTCAGTTCCTTGTTGGGGGAAGTATGGATGAGAACACTTATGCTATTTTTTGTCAAATTGCACTGAGATACAAAGATGTAAAATTCTTCACAAATTATTCTTCCTCCGTGTTGGAAAAGTATTTGATTCTGATTTTGAGTGACACTACCCTATTAGCCCTTGTTGGCACTTGAAGTATACACAGTAAACAAGTTATATTAATGGGAAAAAGCAAATCTGATTATTTAAAATGGTGTTCACTAGATAGTCTGGTTTGTTTGTAGTGATTAAAATAAAAAAAAATAGATTCCTTTTATCTTGTCCCTTTGAATCATCTTATTCTTGTGGGTTATCTAAGGGGTGGAATATTAAAAAAAAATGCCTTTTTCAGTTGCACCTCTGGGGAGGAGGACATTAGTGATTCCAGTTTTAGAAATCTTGGCTGATAATCAGTTGTGAATGAGAGGGGGCATGGTAGGGGTGTGGGTAGTACAGGCAAAGGTGCATTTCTGACTATTGATGATACTCTTTTTTCAGTGTGAGCTGATGAGAATCTGCAAACATTGAATGGGGCAACAGTCACCACTGGAGGCCAAACAACAAAATGATCCCTCATAAAATGTGATGATTCAACTGTATGGATACTCTCTAATGATATAGGTCTTTAGTTCAAGTGTCTCAAAGAGACTGATTTCAAATTAATTGCAGGATAACTACCATGTAATTAATGCCTCAGGAATCCAAAACTCACTGTGTAATGTCTGAGACCAAAGGTTAATTATAAGCACAGCAGACATTAAGGCAATTGCTGCTGTATGGTTTTATGATCTTTATTAAGATTTAAAAAATCAAATCTACTGTAATTAAAAAGGTCAGATGAGATCTTAAGTTCTTTCTTCCTTTCTGCCCCCATCTGAAATTGGAATGTCCTACATTTCATGGACACTGATTTATAAACACAGATGGATTAAACTGAATGGTGAAATGATGGCCATTCCAACTGACCTCTGTGCTCTATTTTCTCATGGAATTGGTTGTCCATCTGGACATCAGAAATAGGTAAAATGTGTAGGTAGCTTCTGCTGAGCCAAAGGTCATTGGTGAAGCAAGGGGTCAGAAATTTCCACGTGTAGGTTATGACAGGTGAGGAACTGCTTCATGGACAATTTCAGCATCTCTGCCACTATGGGCAGCCACTGATTTAAAAGCAAGGTGGATAGAAACCAGCAGTGATAACACGGGATTTCTGCCATCCAGCTAGGACTCACCATCATCCAGGGATCAGCAGTGACTGACTGTCTTGTCTATATATTCCTATTGATATGTGTCTACATATTCTAAATCACATACTAACCTGAAAGGGATCTAGGAATAGAGTATTCTTGTGTTTATGTCTTCACATATTGGCATAGAATATAAAAAAGTTGATCAGTTCTGTATGTGGATGAGAACATAATATCTGGTAACTGTAAACAGCAAATAAATGTGTTTTGTATGGACTTGCTGAGATGCTCTTTTGCATTCCAAGCTGAAGCACAGCCAGTCCATTAGTCCAAGTTCATGCTTTTCTCCGCTTTCCCTGTGTCTCTTTGGTATGCTTAACAGTGAAATCATGACATGGTTGAGATGAATATGGTTGGGTTTTGTTGACCACTTTTTTGGGATAGGGAAGAATTTTTTCTAGTTTCAAGAGATAAAACCAAACATGTTGAAACAACATATTTTGAAATAAATTAGTTGGTGTTTGAGTAATGTCAGAAGACAGGTGAGAAGTTTAAATTAAAGAGGGAGATGATATATCAGTGTGGGAAAGGGCAAAGCTGGCAGGTTTGTGAATTTTGGGATGGGCTTAATCTATGAGGGGATATTCACATGCTGAGACATTCAGTCGTTTCACCAAAAAAAAGAGTGGCAGCTGCTGACTTATTTCTAAAGGTCACCTCAAGGGGTTTCACCCAGCCTGAAGACTGAGATACTTGAGCAGAATGAGTGAGAATGCTTCAGTTCCCTTTATCTAATGAGGTAAAATCCTACATCTTCCATTGAATGAGTTACACCTGGCCTCTAGGCTGTCATTTATTCTTGGTTTGTGTGGCAGAGCATTCCCCATCTTACTCCATGAAGCCTTGCCACTGGGTAGGCAGTAGTCAGCTACTCACTTTGCATTGTTTCCCTGCTCACTTGAGCAGCCAGGTGAAGAAGGGCTCAGATTACACAGTGAGATGTGTTTCTTCTCCCTGCTCCCAGGATATATTGTGTATTTTCCATGAAGTTGCTGCTTGATAAAATGAAGAAAAAGTCCTGGTAGAAGAGGAAAAGGGATGCCTCCTTACTTTTACAAGTAAAGCTACTGATCTGCTGTGCTTCAGTTTTTGGTGTCTGTTTTGGGCGCAGAGCTTCTTGACTGTGCTTTAGGGATTGAGCATACTTTCAAGTAGGAGCTTTTCTTTGGAGATGTGATTTTGAGCTCCCTTGAGTTAAAACAAGAAATGAGATCCTTTACTGCCTGGGCAATTACTGGGTGATTATATGAAGACAGGAGCCCATCTACTTTTCTGCTTTCCTAACCTGCTTTTAATAGAAAAACATTAACAATTTTTGGTTTTGTTTGGTTTTTATTTTTCTTTTTTTTTGTTTGTTTTTTTGTTTGGTGTGGTTTTTTGTTTTGTTTTGTTTTGTTTTTTTTCCCCCCAGAGAGAGATTCATAGCATAAGTCGAGGCTTTTGTGTTCCAGATACTCTGTAAATGAAACTGCTGCCCTGAATAATCAGATTTAAAGCATAGCCCTCATCTAGGCCACTTTTAGGTGGTTGCCTCTTGAATATGTTGCCATGCATGTTGCCAGCTGCTTGCATGGTATGTTGGCTGCTTTGGATTAAATTCTGAGGCAGGAATTTATTCTCCAAATTGAATAGAAAGCCCAAGACTCCATTTCCTTTTTGAATTTTCCTGTGGGATCTGAGGTACTGAAAGATAGGTGTTACAGTGCCTAGCCCTGAATTGGCTAAATCCATTACGGGATCTTGCCCAATTTAGCTACAATGTAAATTGACATACTTCACTTTTGAAGCATGGCTGATAATTTTATGTACATTTTGAAAAAGAAAAATGTCTTAGTAATCAATATGTTAGCAAGAGGCTTATTCCATATAAGATTCCTGAAAGATTATGCTACAGAATAAGCAAGAGAACCCCATTAAACTGTCAAAATTATCATATCATGAAACATTACCATGCAAATATATAAAAGCAAAAAACTCAAAGGAGAATCAACAAAGTACAACTGTTATTGGCATTAGTCATGAGATTTTTTATTTTTTTTGGTCTTCCTCATGAAAACAATTATGAAAGAAGGACAAGCAACTTACCAGATTCACTGGTATGGTCTGGGAAATCTTTATGCTGGGCATTTTAGTCTCAGGGGCATGTAAGTGAATCCTCTTCATATGTACACACATGCTGTATGAATTGCTATCTGGAGATCTGTTTCCCCTTGTTTTGCAGGCCATATTTTCCTGCCTACCAGTAGAAAAAGCAGGTAAGTACCGAATATTAGTAATACATGTACCGACGTAAATGACTTCACAGAAAGAACAGGGTAATTTTGCAGTTGTGATACCCCTAGTGGAAATAATTATCTCCAGTTTAAACACTACAAATCAGAGTTTAAAGAGGTGCATGTTAAAGTAGACTTTTCTGTTTAGGGCCAAGTCTGCTTTCTCTCAGGAGTTAGTGCCTGAATGGTAGGTTTTCTTGCTACTGCTTTTCTTCATTGGTCATGTATTACTTCTTCCCAGCTTGCCTCCTGCTGAAATAATTGTGGTGCTAATAACAATGTGTGGGGAAATGACCAGATGTGCTAGTTTTTTTAGACAATTATACCAGTTTTTCCAGTTTTCCAGACATTTTTTCATTTCTTTATTAACTCACCGGTGCCAGGAATTGGATTTTTCCAGTACATAAATCCTAATTAGCAAGCCAGAGAATTGAGTGCTCCATTTTACTCCTGATGTGTCATTTCCCCTCTGTTCTTGGTTAATTGGCATTTTAAAAAGCCAGCTCTTGTGTTTTTAAGGGTAAAAAAAAGAAATACGGGAGTATTTTGGGACAGAAATGAAAATCTGGTAAAGGGACAAAAAATTAAAAGAAGGTGTAGTTGGGATCAGGGCTTTCTGGTAGCTCTGGGATTGCAGGGCATGGAGACCTGCAGATTGACTAAGCTGCTTGAGGTTCAGCTACATCTTCCTGGCACCAGGGGTGACTGAACCCCATCCTGCCATGCCCATGCTGCTCTCTGCTTGCCATGGGTGTGGACTGAGTTTACTAAATGGCGCTGACCCTGAGGAGCATCTAGAGACTGATTCTGTAGAGCAAAGGCAGTGTTTGGTGCACTGCTCATGTGTGTTGCTCTTACAGGCTTTCCTTGCAGCCTCCTTTCCTTCTTATCAAGGACCAGAAATAGAAGGAGGTAGGAGGAGGAGGCAGAGGCCTGTCAGGAGTGAGGATATCCTCAGATTTTGAGTCTAAGGAGTCTTTCAGCCTTAGTATGTGCTTAGGGATGCCCTGAGCCTGTGGGAGGGGTTGGTGGAGGGTTGTCAGGGCAGGAGGAGTGGTTGTGAGTCTCAGGGAGGATGAAGCACTACGTCGCATTTGAGAGATGTAAGTGAGCAGGTTAACTGTGTCGGGAGAAGGAAATGGTACTAAAAGGTGCTTTTCTGGATAGATAGCTTTATAGAGAGCTGAAGAGGTGTATGAGGTTCTGAGATTCACCTCAGAAGGAAGAAGGAAGTTATTTCATTTATGAGTGGGTAAAAAAGCTTATATGTTCCTGTTGGCATTGATATGTTGCAGTTGAGGCTAAAAGAGATTCACTCCAAAAGATGAGATGACAAAGTGGAGGTCCTTGCTACCTTGTACTGGATAGTTTGAATCCTGGGAGGGAAAAGGGGAGAGTGTGAGTAGAAAGTCGTACCTTTTTTTAGCTTCTACCAGGGTGCTATAAAGGACAGAGGGAATGGAAGCAAGCCTGGTAAATGCAGTTCCACAAATTAGATGGCAGCTGGTAAGAAGGGAAATAAATAGCAAAACTTTTTGTCAGCTAGGAAGGGGTAACTCAGTTCAGATCTTGCCCCATCTCCATAAAGGTCTGTCCAAAACTTGAATCTTTTGAGGTTCAGAAAAGGATGATTAATTCTTTTTTTTTTTTTTTTCTGTGCTAATGCATTAATTGGTTCCAGGCAGACAGGGAACAGCAGAGCCAAGATATTGCAAGCAAGGCTGCAGTCCAGGTAATTAGAGGGCTGTCAGGAGACTGAGAAGCACCAGAGGTCATGGTAAAACCTGGAGTCTTTCATTTTCCAAAATGTTTCATAGGTCCAAGAGGTCTGAATATTGTCATGCTTTTGGGTGCTCAAATAGAAAGAAAGAAAGAAAGAAAAGAAGGGAAATGTCAGAGCGCTTTGGAGTTATTCCAGCACTGCTGTGCTGCACTTAAAGGGACCCTCAAGAAATTGTCTCCTGACCCTGGGGACCATATTTCTGTCTCCTGAGATCATCTTCCCAGCTGTACAAGATGAGTCCTTAGCCCTGCATACTGCACTCCTAGACCTGAGACACAAGTGTTACCTTTGCTTATGACCCAGCTGAGTGCTGGTGTTCCTGCCTGTGTGCTTGTGGGCGCCTCTCCCCATTAGCCAGAGCTTGGGCCTGTTATTTATTTACTACCCACCTGGGTTGTTGCTGGCTTAAAATATGTCATTACAGAATTCGTACCTAACAGGTGGTCTCCCCTTTCAGCTGTCCGAGTTGGGGTGTTCTCCTAGTGTGAGTGTTGGGAGAAAAACAGCAGAGCAGCCTTTGAGGCTACATTGCCAAATCCTGCCCTGCCAGTCAGCAACAGCACAGTATCACCAAACCACAAGAGCTTGTATGTAAGGCTTTTACTTAAAGGAAGTAAAAAAAAGCATGTTGGTTTTAGTCATATTAATTTCTCCTTTTTATTAGCTTTTAGGGAATGAGTAACAGTTCAGTGAGTTGTGTTTGTAACAAATACAGGTTATGAAATAAATGTATTTCATTATTTGCTCATTTTGCAATGAAAGACGCTCCGAATCTGCTTTCTAAATGGTTTAACTCAACATTAGAAATGATGCTGCCAAATACCAACTGATTCAATAGATGATGAGTTTCAAATTCCTCTTTTACATGGGGAATGTAATATAGAACAATGACCTCAATTTTCAGCTGTGTCCTCAGATTCACCTCCTTTTTGGCTGTCTCTTTTTCTTTTTCAGTATCTTATCATAATTTTTCAAGTCCTGAGGGTCTTCTGAGGGCACAACTATTTAATAATTAGACACTATAACTCTGGTGGGTCTTCTAGTGACATCTTTTACAACTAACGAGTATTTAATAGAATGCAATTAGAAGCTCTGATCCTTAGACCTTGACCTGTCTAGACCTTGTATACAACTAAGTGACTAGACAGCCCTTAACACTCATTAGGAGTTATCTGCACCCCTCTTTACAAAGCTATGTGAGGAAACTGTTTAGATTTAGCCTCAAGCCACCTGCTTCATAATCTGTTGCTGTGCACTCAGTTGATCCCACTGTCCTTACAGTAACTGGAAAGCTACCAATGATTTCATTTAAAAGCAAATATTCTAATTCAGGAAGCATAAGATGGAAACCTGGTTGCTGAATTTGACAGCATGAGATCTTTAGAAAGCATGTAAATACGAGAGATTGTTTCAATGCTATGGAGAAACTGGTCATATTTCAAAATGAAAGAGAAACATCCAAAGATAGTTAAGGAAGTCAGCAAATGTGTTTTGATACAGTATATTCAGCTGGGATATATTTAATAGAGCTCTTTTTACAGGTACTGTATTTGTCTTCTTATTTCTGAAAGCCCTGTATATCTTTACAGCAAATGAACTCTTTTTATTACTGGTTTTAAAAAATTGTAATTAAAAAAAATCTGTATGTGTTTTTCTGAGGAACAGTCTATTTGGCATGTCACCAAGAAACACAGGGAGCAGGTTTCTTTCTTCTCCATTAATTTTTGAATGTGTATGTGCCTTTACTGTCAAATACTCTTAAATATCTTTTACCTAGTCCATATACCTATTCTGTCTCTACTTTTTACCACTTTAGTTTCGTTCTAATTGCTTAGACTAGTTGTTGTCTGAGTTTTTACTCAGTCTTTGGAGTCCATTAGCATTCCACATATCTAGGTTTTTTTAAAAGATAAATGCAACAAATCATGTAACAAAGGAAAGGAAAAATAAAATTCTTAGGATTTCTTTGATAAATTTTCAGTGGCTTAGGAACAGGATCCAAATACATTCTTAATATATTTGATCTTGATCCTTTCTGGAAATGATTATATTTAACCAAATGCATCCATATATAGAAGACAGTTTTGTTTTTTTTTAAGTGTCCAAATGATCTTGTTAATGCTGATACAACATCTCAATTTTTTGAAAAGGGTTCTGTTTTGAGATGTTAGTTGCAAATAGAGGAAATGAAGTGTTGATGTAGTAAGGAATAATTTACTATGTCTGGAGAGTTCTAAAGCAAAACATCTGGATCAATTTGTTTACAAAATCCCTGTAGATAAAAAGCAGTATCTCTCCAAAGGATCAGTTTGTGCCCTTTCTGAGGAATCATTAAAAAAAAAAAGAAAAGGAAAATTTGCTATCATCATACATAGAAAGCTCTTGGGAATTTGTTAGTAGGGAATCCAAAGAAAGTTTGAAATCCTTTTTCATAGGCGTTCAGTTAGTTGCTGAAAATGTGCTGTGGTTTTGTGATCTTGATTTAATCTGGCCTTCCCTGTTTCTCTGCTTCCCCTACACCCTGCATTTTAGAAGCTGAGAGTAAGCACAGCATGCTAGAGGTATGGTAGACCTGGATGTGGAATAGAGATAAAACCTTTTGATTCATATGGACATGAACATCCTATGGTAATTGAAGCTTTTTGAAGGTCTATCTCTTGGTGCTATTAAATTCAGTGGGAGGTAACCCCTGACTTAAAGACATATATGGTTTGAACTTCTGCTTGAAAGGTTCTTTAGCAAAAGAGCAAAACAGGAACATTTTTTGTATTCGTGTGTCATGACCTGGAAGAGCATCGAATGCTCTTTGTTGATATTGCCCCTCCTGTTGACAGGTATTTTTGGTTCCTCCTTTAACAAATGTAGCTACAGCAATTAGTATCACCTTAGTGAAGTTTGCAATGGCTTTATTAATAGGTTAAACTATAATGGTAATTTTATTTAGAATGCTGGTGTAGTCTCCTAATGGGACTATAGATATTCTGCAGGGTCTTTGAAGGACTTTTGTTATATTTAGTACAAGCAGCAGTTTAGTTATGTTAGCAGTTAGCTGGTGCTGGAGGTCTGCACCAAATACTCAGTGTTTTCAAGAGCTGCTTCATGCACTTCCCTGATGTATGGGTTTTTTTCCAGATATTTTCTTCATTTACAGGAATTTTCATGAAAAGTGAGGCTGAGCCATGACAGATAGACTTAATGGGTATTTTCCCCTAAGAGGACACCTTTTACAGATCTTGTAGGTTACCTTAATTTTTTTTTCTCTTCCAAGTTTATCTTTTATGTATCCTTTTAGTTAAAACACTGATCCAAAGTACTAACAGTGAAATTTAATTTTGTGGTTAGAGATTTGACATGCTCACCTACTTCCATTGCTTTCTTGAAAAGGTCAAAAACATGGGCTGATAATGTCTGTATAGCCATCCTTTTTCAGCTCCAAGGGGCATGTCTCTCCTAGTAGTACATCTTTTCTGCTGTTGAGAGAAGCCAAACCTCCAACTCTCCTGAGGGATGTTATCCCCCAGTCATTCCCTTCGAGTGTCAGGGGAATGAAACACCCATGTAGAAGAAGAATGGCCCTGGGACAGAACGTGGGTCCCATTCCATCCTAAGTTTGGTCATGAATCTGGAGGTTGTGGTTCAGACAAACTTCAGAGCCATTTAAATTCAATTGCAGCATCGGCATCCACAAAGCCCAGCTGAGTGTCCCGTTGTTGTTGACAGTATACTGAGCTCATAAAAACAAACAGGATCATTATATAAATCAAAAAAAGATGAAAGTAGAACCCACATCTTCCAGCTTTAATACTAAAAGTCTGCCAGGAGGAATAAAAGATACTTCCTGTAAGGGTGATGAGCCGAAAACCTTTATAGTTTCTTATTTTACATGGTAAAGAGGAAGGGAGAATGGCTTTATTAAGCCCTATGTATATGTCTGCTTTCTTATTCCAACATGCAGGTTTATTTAATATTTTCAAGCTGTCCTCACTATTTTAATTCATTTTATGACACCAGCCCTGCAAAATGATGATGCTTATCTCCATCATGGGGTCCTGAAAGGACGAAAGAAAGTATTTTTTTTTCCCAAAAAAACACGGCAAAGTCGTTATACTTGCCTGGACTGGATGTCCTGCTGTTTCTAGATCATGCAGTATTTATTTAATCCTGTGATCTCTTGCAGAAGGAGTGTGTTTTCATGTAGATGCTGAGTAATCTCTCAGTAGTGTGGAGGACATTGCAGAGAGTTTTGTGCAGTGTTTGTGTTGTTCAGAGTGGACAAGTGAAGTGCATAATAACTGGTTAATTACATGTCTTTATACATTTGTTGATAGCAGTTAAGCAATAGACTTTATGATCTAGCAGCAATAGGGTCTCAGAAGTTACTATATGTGTATTTTATTATAATGTAGTTTAATCACTCAAACCAGTGTTTTAGGTTTACTTTGCAGATGTGTTTTCTTTCATAGTTCATTTAAAACCAGAAAAACAATTTAATACGTTCTTTATTTTGTTGTTTAGTGAAACAATCTCATGTTCTTTTGGTAATTGCTGGAGAAATTAATGGAGTTTTTGGAAAAGGTTTTATGATATGTAAGAATTTAGAGCAAGATCCAAAAAAGCACTTAGGTGCCTAGAGAAAAACTTAGGCAGAATCTAGATACCGAAATCCAAGGGAGTGATTCAAATGCTCTGTGCAGAGGCTTCTTGTGTTGCTGAGAGCCCAATGTTCTGTGGATGCATGAGCTGCACAGTGTTGCCTCTGCAGCACAGGGGGTGCGGTGTCCTGTAAGTGTGGCAGTACAGCAGATATTTATTAGAAAATGAGCTGCTGTGGCTGATGAGGTGTAGAAGACCTGGTACAACCAGCTGATCATCGTTTTGCTCTCACAGACCTGAGATGCTAGAGAATGTGTGCAGTCCACAGAGGACAAGAATTTGGTCCTGCTACACCTGAATGCAGTTACTGTTTGTACTTTCGATGCAAGATTTATTTCAGCCTTAATGAAAATGAAAAAGTGATGGAAGGAGAATTTTGAAGGAAGAAAATGGTAAATTCTTCATGTTTCTACCTTCCCATTGTTCATGATGTAGAAATAAACTAAAATTCATTAATCAGGTTACTTGCAATATCTAGAAAAGTACTGTTTTTATGCATTAACAGTGGAAAGATGTTTAAAAACAGTGCAGGGAACTAAGAAACAATAGCAAAACAGTTTCAAAACCTGCAGTGAGGTTTAGGTTTTGTCTTTGAATTCTAAATGCTTCTAGTTTAAGTTTTACCTGTCTGCTTGGGGAACTGAAGTGTCTTGGCAAGGGTCCACTCATATATAGACCTTTGTTCCAACCTGTAATACTTTCCAGAAAATTCTAAGTGCTATGGAACTTTGTGTTCACATCTTTAGTGTCCCTGAAAAGGAACTATATGTTTTTGTTTATTGTAGATTTATTTAAAGTAAAAAACAACAACAACAAAAACAAACAAACAAAACCCAAAACCCCCCCTAATCTATATGTCATCTGGTAACATTAATGTAATAAGAAGAATTGGTGACATCATTGTTATTTAGCTGATAAGCTTTTTCCTTCTGCTGTAAAGTGGATGGTTTGGAGCATACCTGAACAAGCTGGAATATCCTATGTGACTTCTGAGTGGAAATGGGCATAATATTAATTGAAGGCTGATTAATTTAAAATAATTTTTTGAGACCCATAAGATGAGCTAGTGGTAGGACTAGAGGATTTTCATAAGGCAGCTAACAGAAAACAAATTTGTTCCAAGTACGTTTAACTGACTATGAGGTGTTGCTTTCAGAGCATGACATACAAGTGGTTTATGGCCTTCTCTGAGCAGTTTTATACATTGTGTTTTCCTGACTCAAATGTCTGAAGACCAGATTAGATTTGTTTCTTCTGAAGAGGCTAAGATTTTTCAGAGTTTTCAGTGCTTGTGGTGATTTATAGCATGGGCCAAAGTCCATTTGCTGGACAGGAGCAATCCCTGCTCACTATGTTAGGAATTACACAATTTGTCTCACTGATCTGTTGATTGCATCTCATTCACATGTGAGAAAGAGGTTAATTATTTTACTTGAGCGTCTTCTAGGAATTGTGTTAACCCATGTGCATGAAGTTTGGCTGTGAACTGTATGGAGAGCGCTGCTGGGTGAAAATGTGAGCGCAACCCCTGCACAGGGGAGCCTCCATCCCACTTTTGCTTCTTCCCCAGCAGAGCTGGGGAACAGAGTCCAGTGGAGCTGAGCAACTGGTGTAGGTGACAGCCCAGTCAGGTGTAGAAGGGGACTTGGATGTACAGACTAACATCATCTGAACAAGAAGTCCCAGGGATTACGTTGTAGGAAATTATTCCAGAGAGGCTCTTCATGATAGATTGCCCCAGATTAATTTTCTGCATAAACTCTCAGACAAGTCTGTGCATGACAAATAATACCAGAAATTGCTATCTCAGGGGTTAATCAGGCAGATTTGCATTTCAATTCATATTCTAATCCAAATTAGCTTCTCTGTGTAGGTCAGTCTTCATATCTTTCAAGATCCCTGAATTTCCTTTTCTAATTTTTCTTAAAAAAAAAAAAAAAGATGTTAGCAAGAATAGTTATTCCCTCCCCCCATCCTAGGCTACTTGAAATTGTCACTAGATGGCAATTTCTGTTTTTAATACAGATTACATGGTACCCAAGGTTTTGAATATATTACACTGACTGTTAAATTAACTGTCTCTAGAAGTCAGTGGCAGCATTGTAATGAACTATTGCAACAATGTAATGAACTATTGCAACAATGTAATGAACTATTATATTGTAATGAATTATTGCATTTGCAGTCAGGGAGCAACCATACAACATTTATGTGCAGATGCTGGTGTACTGACGTGGAAATTGGTCTGACACACGTGACCTATGTCAGCTATGGAAATTCTATACTGAAGCCAATTGTTGCACTTCCCAAATCCCACAGGCAAACCTGCTCTAATCTGGTAATCCCATTCCATGATATAAACTTCCCTGTACTTTTGGAGCACAAAACCCAGAATGTATCGTGCTCTGTTGAAATATTTAAGTTGCTCTTCAATTGGTGACTTCACTGCATTCCAGCTGCAGGAGAGAGGAATTTGAAGATGGTTTACTTGAGCCAAATTTTGCATTGTTTAATTGAACAAAATATTCAAAGGGCAATATACTTCAATATCTTTTTTCTTTTCCAGTTAATTTAAAGTGCGGTGATAGGCAGAGCTCTTCCTCTTTCATATTAACCTGGAGAATAGAACAGCTGTACTTTCATAAATTTCCTTCCCAGATCTCCAAAACGTATTCCTCCATGGGAATTAGAAGAGAGATCTATGTGCAAGAAAAGGTTTAAGATTGACACTGATCTTGTTTTGGAACACTACTGGGAGTCTATGCGTTTCAAGGAAACACTTGAGGACAGCAGCACATACTCATAGCTTTCTCCCACCTGCCCTCCCACTCCCTGACAAATACCTAAATCTGTCATACTCAGTGCATTTTACTCCTCATCTGTAAATGCTTTTAGACAGAAAACCATGGATGTTTTTTTACCAGACCCTGAAGACTGGGGTTGAATTTTGGTTTCACTAAATGTTCCTTAAAAAAAATTTAGAGAAAACAAAATAATTATTTAACCATCTATATTAATCACTATTGATAGGTCAGAAAAGAACTGGGACTAGCAGAGCCTAAAACTTTTCAATAAAATTCTTTATTTATAAAAATAAGCACAGGAAACATTGCAATGATGCTTCTTAAAAACCATTGTTTTGAGAATAGAAGTCCTGTGAATTTCTATGGATTGAAAATCTGCTTTACAGTTATTTTGGGCATGTTTAAAACCACACCTCCTCCCTTTGTTCTGTTTTTTTCTGACAGCTTAAGCAGCAAGGTGACTATATTTTGCATGAATTCTTTAATTGATATAAAAATAATATTTTACATTACTGAGTCTTGTTGCTTAACCCTGAGGATCTCAAAACATTTTATATACCATACTGTATCTGTAACAAGTGGTTTGCTTCCCACTGACAAATATCCACTTGTGAGACAAATGCAGGAACACATCACTATGAATTTGAGGGGTCTGTTCTGAGGCCCAAGGGGAATTTCTTTCAGTAAGAAGGGCAGAATTTCTTATGCAACTGAATTTGAGCATGAACTTGAGGATACAAGAGAGGTGGGAGCCTCATACCTAGCCTCTTTCTGTTGCATGCCATGTAGAATCTCATCAATATGCCATTTGATATGTAGATGAAGTTAGCCATGTGGAGTATTTGATGCAGCAGTTGGAAAGTGTCATGTGTCGGTTTTTTTGGCTTCTTAAGAACCAAAATGTGAACTCTTCCTTTACTTTGGCTAAAGTTGTAGGCACAGGGTAGAACAGCTTTAAAACTTGTAGGTCAGCCAGTTTCTGCTAATCAGCAGGAGCCTGGGAACAGCACATGCACACTGTCTATCTTAATTGCTGTTGAAAGGCTTTAGAAACACTCCCTGTGTCAGGACATGTATTCCTGAATGAGTGATTGAATGTGTACAGCACATCAAAGTGATAAGAAGAGAGCATTCTTTACAATCCAGGTAGAATCATATCAACACAAAGCTGTATTTGGGTTCACTAGTTCTCCTGAAAGATTTGGATGTTAAATCAAGCACATGAAATGAGTGGAGATCTGGTGTGATGTGAACTGAGGTTCCTCTGAGTGACTGGCAGGGGAGTTCTGTGCTGGAATAGCCTCGCTCTTGTAGAACAGAGAACTCCATGACTAAATGCAAGGCCTTAGAGTCAGTGAATGGGAGGGCTGAAAATTCCCAGGAAGCAATTTGTTTGTCTTCAGAAGGAGTACATGCTAAGCATGGTTTCTGGCTCTATTTGTATTGATTATGTAATAACAGGTTGTACCATCTGTTCGGCAGCAGTCTGTCATGCTGCTCGCTTCTGTCATATATTTCTTTTGCTAAACTTACCTTTGGGTCTCAGTTTAAATTTGAGGTAATGGTGGTTTCAGGAGAAAAATGAGCCCTGATCTTCTCCTCGTCTCACTTATATTTCCTTGAAGTGTCTTTCTTCTATTTGATGGGTGGACAGCACCATTTTTAACAGATGTTTTTCACAGGGTATTGCATAATTATTTTTCAAGTGGCTTCTAAAACCAGATGTTTCCATGTCTTTGATCTTTCCCCTCCTGACACTTTAACACAAACAGCAGATTCCGCTGCTGCTGTCCTTTAGGTCCAGTGAAAGAGAATACCATAGCAGTGATGCTGGTTTTTTTTCAGCCTATTTGGCAATAATAAACATGTAGAGGCGCAATTCTCCTCCTTTTCTCCCTTGTCACTAGCATTGCTTACAGATACTATCTCAGGCTTTCTCTTTTAGAAATGCTGCCTTTCTCCATGACCTTTGTCCACAATTTAGTATTTGATCTTTGTTTTCTTCTACAACTTTTTTTCTAGTAACATCCTGAGTGCACAACTGTGAATCTTTTACTCTCTGGAACTTCTGGAACTTCAGTGTATCATTCTTTACATCATGCCAAGGTAGATCACAACAACACTGTGGCAACTGCATCATGAAGACCTTTTGGTATGAGCATGGTCTTTTTTGGGGTTTTTTTTTGGTTTATTTTTTGTTTTCCCTCATTTTCCTCTCTCATGAATAGGTATTCAACAACTGGACTTTCCCATTGTTTTCAGGAATAACCTGCTTTCTTGTAAACCATTTTGTAAGAGGACTTCCTAATTTGACTACTTGTTCCTCAAAGACTAAGGGAATGCAACTAAGAATGAAATAAAGGGCAGGCCCAGATGAGTTTCATCCAGCCATAATTTATCATTACAAAACATGAACTCTAACTTTTAGTCTAAAATTATGATAAATGCTTGAATCAAGAAAGCAATAGCTTTCTAGTAAATCTACTCTGTATCTTAATTAACCCTGATAGATTTTGCCTCCAGCATGCAGAACGTCATCTGATGATTTAAAACTGCAGCTGACAGACATTGTCCTATTCTCATTCTGGCTTATTTATTAATTAGTGTGGGTGTAGTAACCAGGGTTCTGTTTTTTTCATCTGGGCTTCCTAGCACTGATTGGCAACCCTTTGAGCCATTTCAGCCAGTTGTCAGTCCACCTTCCTCTCCACTTATTTAGCTCATATTCATCAGTTTTTCTGTAAGAATGATATTGGAGCTAATGTCAAAAGCACTTCCAAAGTCAAAATAAATTATATCTGCTGCTCACCCAGCAGACTAGTCTTACCATAGAAAGGGTGATTTCCTCTTCCAAAACCCATACTGACAACTGTCTGTCACTTTTGTGTCCTGAGTATGTTTGGAAATGGCTTCCAAGATTTGCTTCAACACCTTCCCATGGACCAAGGTGAGGCTGACTGGTCTGTAGCTCTCCAAAATCTCATTCTTGCTCTTCTTGAAGACAGGAATCAGAATTTTTCCCACTTAGAAATCTGTTCTGACCACCATAAGCTTTCATAGATAATTGAGAATTGTCTCACAATGACATTGGCCAACACAAATGTGTGCATCTTATTAAGCACTGTGGACTCATAGGTGTCCAATTTGGTTAAGTGTTTCCTAATGTTAGTTACCCCTGGTGGAAGAATAATCCTTGGTCCAGACTTTCCCACTGGTGTCTGGGGCCTGGAATTCATCAAGGTAAGCCTCTTTCCTAGTAAAGGCTGAGGTAAAGAAGGCATTGGGTATAAAGTCATAGAATCACAGAACCAGGGAACCATGGAACAGCACATGCTGAGAGAGACTTTGAAAGAACATATATGGTCCAACCTTTTGCAGAAAAGGGAGTCTAGAGGAGATTATCTAGCACCCTGTTCACTTGTGTCTTGAAAAGATCCAGTGATGGGGACTCCATTGCACCCCTTAGGAGGTTGTTCCAGTGATTGGGTGTTCTTATTGTGGAAAATGTCTTTCCTATATCAAGATGAGTGAGTTGGCCTTTTTGATGTACC
The DNA here is from genome assembly GCA_013400915.1 of Pardalotus punctatus. Classification (NCBI taxonomy): domain Eukaryota; kingdom Metazoa; phylum Chordata; class Aves; order Passeriformes; family Pardalotidae; genus Pardalotus; species Pardalotus punctatus. The sequence goes on along the minus strand of VZTX01008269.1, from coordinate 637,611 downwards.
CTGTATTGTTCAGCAGCTGGCCCACTTTCCCCTGGTTTTCCTTTTGCTGCTGCTGTACTTGTAGAGGCTTTTCTTGTTTCCTTTCCCATCCTTCAGCTGCTACTGGGCTTCAGCTGTCCTAATCTGATCACTGTGTGATTAAATGATGTCTTTGTACTCTTCCTGGGTCTACCTACCTCTGTTTCCATGTCTTGCATACTTTCTCTGTGTCTGAGTTTTTTCAGGAGCACCCTTTTTATCCATTCAGGCTTCATGCCATCTTTGCTTGAGTTCCTGCATGTGGGGATAGACAGTTTTGGAGCATGGATGAGGTGACCTTTGAAAATTAATGCTCAGTCCCAGACCTGTCTTTACTCCAGGACTGTATCCCACAGGATTCTTCCAGAACAGGTTCTTAATCAGGCCAAAATCAGCTCTTCAGAAGAGGTCTAATGTTGTGATTCTGCTTCTTGCCTGATTTTCTCCCCTCAGGATCTTGAATTCCACCATCTCATGGTCACTGCAATTATCACCCAACCTTCAGGACTCTGACTACTTCTGTATTTACTACTTCTGTTTGTGGCACCAGGAGGAGAGTTTGAGTGAATGATGAGACTTTACTGATACAAGCAATCTTTGAGCCTTCTTATTTTTCTCTTTCCCAATGAAAAGTTTGAAGATTCATGAAACCTCTTTTTTTTTTCTCTCTTTCTTTTTCTTCTTTCCTATGTTGGTGATTATCTTAGTGTTTTAATTTTTTGGCAAACTTAGCAATCACTTCTCCAACAAAAACAATTTTTATCAGTTTTATTATGACACAAAAGTTTGGTGAAAAATGAATCTGCATTTGACTTTTCATGTTGTTTTTCTTTTCCCTGAACTATTTATCCTGTATCTAATTGTTTTTCTTGCTGTGTAATAAGTCCTGATGACCACAAAAGGGTGGAACATGACAGAACATGTAACAAATGAAGATGCTCTTTGTTTAAATTTTTCTTTTCTCCAGGTATCTATTGAATTATCTACTCATTAAGATGTTCTACTTTATCTTGTCTTTCTCATCTGTTTTTTCAGGCTCAAATTTCTTTTTAAAGTGCTGCTAGGCATTCTTAAGCCAAAAAAAAGAGACATGTTTACTTCAGCAAGTAGAGATATAAATGTAGTCTTGCAATAGGAACCAACTGGTCAGCCTTGTAAAATCATGGGAAACTTTCTTGCAGATTACAGAAAATGAAAGAAGAAAGTTTTCTAATTGTAGTGTATTTGTTAACTATGTGGAACAGTTTAACCATAATCCCAACTGCACAAAAAAAAGATAAAAAAAAAGAAGCTAGTGGCTGCTGTACTATAGTATTTCCTTCTTTTCCAAAGCATAATCCAACTTTTTCTTGAATTAATGTACATAAGTCACTTTAACTGCTGGCAGCATAACTTTTGGCAATTTGTTTGATATTCCAACCAATCTTCGTATAAAAAATTGTCTGAATTGTTTATAGGTTTGTCCTCCTGCCCAGAGTTTATTCCATAATCTCTTATTTTGAAAACAACTGTACTTACAGGGATGCTACTAAGGAGCTTTGGCCTTGCATTGGAAGGTTGTGGTTAGTGGGCAGGAGATTCACAGAATTTAGAATCATTAGACACTTGTTTGTCAGTTAAAAAAGAAAAAAATGAATGAGGCAATTCCACCTAAATATTCCCATGTAATATTCTTATTTTGAAGTATGACAATGATTTGTTTTCACAGTGAACTCTTTCTTTTTTTTAAATTTAAAAAAAGTCTTAGAATTATAAATTCACTGAGAAATAAGTAGCTTGTTAAATTACTTTCTCCACAATGAATGTAGGATGGAAAGGGAACAAGATGAGTATAAGGTGAGGTTGATGGTGACTATTTCTACTGATTCTTTTTCCACTTTCAGTGTGTGGATTGTGTTACCAAGGTAGGTAGGAATTTTTTGACTCTCATAATTACACCGTCCTGAAATTTAGTAGTAAGCTGGTGTCAAGAATGTATACAAGGGTGTAAGCAACATTTTCATTTGCTTAAGAGTATACTTAGGTTAACCTTGGCTTTGTAAATGCTTGTTGTGATGAGGAAAGGCAGTAGATGGAAGGCATTGCCATTTTTGAATCTGGTCTGGCTCTGGCTGAAGTCAATGATGCCTCACTGTGCAAAAAACCCCTCTGAACAGTCTTTGAAGATTTTTATTTGCTGTCTGAAAACACTGATGCTAAAAGACTGGATATGGCACTAAGTGCCATGGTTTAGTTGATAAGATAGGTCATAGGTTGGACTTCATGATCTCCAAGGTCTTTTCCAACCTACCTGATTCTGAGATTCTGTGACATTGTTTTGTGTCTGGGATAAATAGCTCTGTGGAATAGGTTTAATTAGTTCAGATGCAGCATTTCACTGATATTTCTGCAAATTGCTCTAGTTTGTGGAAGGGGAAGATGTGAACTCATCCCTTTTTAGCCATCAAGGAATCCAAACAGGATATTAATTCCTCATAGCCATAAGACTAAATCTGTATGTGAATGATCCAGCTTTGTTCCTAGGCAATAAATAACACATGCTGCTAAAAATAACCAGCCATTTCCCCCAATTGTTTAAAAAGGGGAGAAAAGTTTTATTGAAGGGGCAATTAAAATTGCAAAATAAAACACTTTAAAAACTCAGAAAATTGCAAAATGAACCTTTATGCTTCTCTGTGTACTTTCATTAAGTTACATGTTTTAACTGCATGGTATTTAACTAAGCGAATGGTTTCAGATTGTCGGGAATTTATGTAACACCTTCAGAGATATTTAAAGAAAATGAGGCTCAGAATAATTAGTAATTGATAACTCACTGAAGATAGGTGAGAAAAAGGAAAAAGGTACTAACTAGCTTTAGAAAGGAGGGGAAAGAAATGTTAGAAAGAATAGACTGGTCAATATAAATACAATTTCCCTCCAAATTCTGGAGAAATTGCAAAGAACCTAATTTTAGACACAGAATACACAGAGAACAGCACCCAATGTATGAATAACAGTCAGAAACAAATTGTGTCAGTTGTCAAACTGTGTCAAGCCAATTCACAACAGAGCAGCAGACCCTGGCTACAGAAGAATTAGCAAGTCTATGGAGATTTTAGTAAGATCTTTGATATTGCTTTATATGGCATTCTAATGAGAATCAAGGCAAATATTCTCAATTAACCTACCACGGAGTGGGTGCAAAAGGGGCTTACTAAGTATGTCTAAATAGTACTTCTCAGTAGTTCTTTGATGTATTGAATGAGTATCTGTCAAGGCCTCCCAGCATTCAAGGTTTTAAGTTTTGTCATTTATGATGGTATTGAATAGGCTTGTAAAATTTGCAGTTGACACCAACTCTATAGCCACTAAAGAAAATAATTAGGGTTCAAAAATACATTTAGAAACGAAGTTCAGGGATTGTTTGACAGACAAGTACAAGTTATTGCACTTAGCCAGGAATAATCAACTGTGTAAATGCAGAATGGACAACCCAGGTAGAAACTAGAAAAGCACTAAGGTGACAGTGGGTCTGGAGCTAAATATTAGTTGACAAGATGATTTTTAAGGAGACATCTGAATGTGTGTGGGTTGATTAAACTAAAGAAGACCGAAGAGAGGACATAGTGGGAGAAGAACTAATAGCATAAACTGTAACAAGAAAGGTTCTGATTACAATTGAGGAAAACAGTTCTAATGGCAAGGGAGGTGAAGTGCTGGAAGAAATTGCCTAATGTTAGCTTGGAGCATCCATCAACAGATGAGACAAACATCTGTTAGGAATGACATGGTTATAACTGAGTCTGCTGTACTGTGGGACGAGGGGAAATGGGTAACCTCTGGAGTGATTCTGTGTTTCTGTTTATGACATTTTCCTGCAGAACTCTTACTAAAACAAGAGTTACAAGTGGAGCACTTGTGATTCCTGCCTTCTGCACGCTAAGTATTTTTACTGCAGTGTATGGAATCTCCATGAGTAGAAACAGTTGTAGATGTTCACTTTATTTAGCAGGTAAGGTTTTTACTTCATTCACTCAATTATCATTCATATTGTGTAGTGTGGGTTTGGCCCAAAGTTCATCAGCAGGCAGAATGGGTTAATAGAAAGGGCAGGCAACCAGTCTTCCTTGCTTTTTACTCTTTTTGTAATCCAGTTTAAATCCCTTGGGCTCCCTTTGGATTCTTTCCCATGTTTTGTTTGCTGTATTTTTTTTTCCCCTACATGATTCAAGGTCTTGCTTGATGCAAGCTCTGGTAAGGAAAGGGATTATGCCACTGTGGGTGTTTGTGTAGCACCTGGTATTACAGTTCTTGAACTTAATTGAATATTCAGTGTGCTACTGTAACACAAATAATGAGCCACAATAACAGACAGTGAAGACCACAAGTCTTCCTGTTGACTCCAGTGGAAGTAATTGAATCAGGCCTTGAATGAATGAAGAGGGGATCTTAAAAGAATATTCTTGGTCAGTAGTCTCTCCAAATGTCTTCACGTCCTTATGCCATCTTATTCTCCCGTTCTCATTTGCTTGTGTGAGCTGTCATCTTACTCTGATTTGATGTGTCCCTGCTGTAGCATTTTGAAATAGAGAATGCATGAAATACTCCTTTCATATGAGCATGAATTCTAGTTTTGTTCAGACTTGTCTGTGGTCAAAATCTGATGTTCTCTGTCTAGTCCTATAGTTCAGAGGCCACCCTTTCAACTTATCTAGGAAAACATATTTTTCCTAGAGAACTGGCTTATATGTGAGGTATACAGAGAATGGAACATTTAAAAAATTATGTGTAACTCATACACAAATGCTGGGCTAATAGCACAAGTCAGAGTATGCTACATTTCAGAATCTATTTTTTACTTTTTCAGTCATTTAAAGCCAGTATTTCTTTAAGTTTTACATAATGTATTTTTTCATTGGGAAAAAATAAAATCAGAGTCTAGCTAATGGTGAGACAGCTTAAAAATAATTGTAACTAGGAACTGGGCCATGATTAAAATTGTTCAGCTGTTCATTTTATTGTTTGTTCCCAAAACCTTAAATGCACTCTCTGAGAACAATAACAACAGTTAGCATGTAACTCCGTATGGGCCAATTCATGCAGTCCTCTCTCAGCCCTTTCTTCCTGCAGAAAAAACTCCTGTTTAGGAGGCTTTGTAAGGAATTCAGGGCTGGAACTATCTCTTCTAACTATTTTGTAATAATAACATGGAAACTACCAAGTAGAAAGGGAAAAAAACAGAAAGAAGAAACAAAATGAAATCGACCTTACCAGCATATTTTGATTTGAGGAAGTGAATAGAATAGGACAGAACAGGCTGTGATATCCTTTGGATAGTACCTGCATCTTTGTTAACCTCTGTGAAATGTATGGGATATTTGCTATTGGCTTTCCTACAAGAGGAATGAAGCTTTGCAATGAGGATTATAGTGGTAGGAACTGCAAAGAAAAATAAAACATACAGAAAAAAGATGATGGCCACTTGCTACAGTAAAACAAACTGGTTTCATATGTAAGAAATCATATTTGCTGTTGGTTGACCTTAGCTGAATTGTGGAAGGTGGCAGCTTCTTCAGGCAGTGGCTGCTTGACCTTCATGGTTGCTTGGACTGCCAGATGGATTTCGCCTCTTTGAATCCACAGTAGCCAGGCACTTTTTATTAAAAATGGACTTTTATCCTACACATCGTCTGAAATCTTGGTCTGTGTTTCCACCTGCAGAACAAACTTCTAAGACAGAAGGTGAAATGCAGGGAATTGTAACCTGTTGTGGCTGAGCTCAGAAGTGATGAGCTGCATTTAGGGTGGAATTCTCAAACTCCATTGCTGTTCAACAGCTGCTGGAAGACAGAGTTGTGCAGGCACTTGTGAAAGTTGCCCCCAAAGAGCCAATTTGTCGCCAGCTAGAGTGCATACAAAGACTATATAGTTCACAATGCCTATTCACTATAAAACCTCATGTGACATCCTTAATATTTTGATTTCAATGAATTTCAGCTGGGTTACTAAGTGTGTATGTGATGCACAGTTGGGTCCTTTTATTACTTAATTTTGGAAGAGCTACTGTAAGAATAATTTGAACCTTTTCTCTCAGGAGACGTATTGAAACCTCATACACGTTTTAGGATGAGTAAGGTTATGGTGTCGTTCACAGTAGGAGCCTCATTTAGAGCCCATTGATGTCAATGGAAACACTTCCCTTTGCCTCAATGGGCTCTGGACCAGGAATATGCAAGAGTAAGTGAACTAAGGATTCTGCTGACTGTATCATATAGTATATGCTGTACAGTTTTACTAAAATAAACACATTTACTTTGCCAAAATACTTAACGTTTAATTTTAAAAACACAATATAAAAAGAATGGATTTTGCTTTACTGATGTTTTAAGCTTTAATTTAATGTAACATAGTGAAAAAGACACCAAATATTCTAGTTTTGTCTCATTAGAACCAGATGGTCCATGAAAGACTTTTGGCGAAACTAGAGTTGGGAAAGCTTATAAACTCTGACTAGTCTGAAAATGTGCTCAAAATTGCTATATCAGATGAAATGCCCAGTTTTATAATATGAAATTCTTTGGCTGTTTTACTAACATCCTGGTAAGGTGTTGTACAATTCAGGCAATTACAAGAAACTCTTTTGGATGCTACTGTCATTATTGTTCTGCTTTTAAATTGGAAAAACAACAAAATTGCTCTAATGCAAGTGGAGTATCTGAGAAAACATCACAGTGATGTTGTTAGTGAAGAAGTAATGAGAACAAAGAATTGCTATTACTTATTATTGACTTATTTTTTTATATGATGGGATGAATTTGTTTGTCTCAAAATATTAAAAAACCGCAACAAAATCCCCCAACCCAAAACCTCATGACCTTTATCTTGAAAGAATGACAAATCTTTTCTCTTTACCATAACAACACTGCTGGTACGGTAAATATACATCCCCAGCTGACAGTGATCAGACAGAATATTAACTGATTAACTCCAGAATGAAATATAAAAGTAATAATTACCATCAGGAATGACACATGCAACTTAAATTTACTTCAGTATTGTTTTCACTGCAGTCCTGTGGCAGTCCTGCTGTGTCCTGGAAGATCTCTTGTGTGTTCTGATGAGTGGAAGGCAGAGGCAGTTTTGATGAGGTAGAGAGGTAGGAATTGAAACAAATTTCTCAAGAGAAATAGAGATAACCTGAAATATATTTCCTCTTGCTAATAGAAACTGAGAGAAAAACAAATGCCCGCAATAGTTCACTAGGGTTCTGCTATATTTAAGGTCGGGTAACTTTTATGGCATTCTGCCCTGACTTATATAACAGTTTGCCAGTTGCAGCCAGTAATCTGCAATTGAACCAGAGCATGTCAAGTGTCTTTGGTTGCTACTCTTAAAGGTCTTGATTACATTATACAATAGTTTCATACCTTGGGCATTAGGAATGGGATTTTCAAAACTTTTTTCCTGTGATTTTCTGCTAATCCTTCTCAGGTGAGAACTTCTTGCCTCCGCTGTGTTAGTGGTCTCATTGTTCCTAACTAAGCTGTTTGCATGCAGGAGGCAAGCAGGATCAGTTTCTCTGGGCAGGTATGTCTTGATTTCAGGACTGAAACATGGTCTTGCTTGAAGTTTTGCAATTACAGATCAATTCGATTTACTCCCTGGGTAAGGGCTGAGATGGAAAGTCCTTCCAGGAAGTTAAACTACCTTTAAAAGAAAACCACTTTTGCAACCATGGCAATATGAGGGCTACAGCAGACAGCACAAGTGCTCGATTCAGCAGCACTGTATCTCTGAACAAGTCAAAGTTATAATTTTTGCATGACATTTAGTTTCTTTCTAACTGTGTACCCAAATCCCTGGTAGCTCTGCTAGCCTGAATTTTTTCCCCAAACATATATAGGTGTGTGTACAAACACGTATTTTCATGCATATGTCTGATAGGGGTTGTGAATTTATATCACTGATTTGCACAACAAAGTCAGGTGGGTATATATAGCCCTGCAAATATTGACAAGTCCTTTGGTTTTCTGTAGTTTCACAGTAGGGTGCTGGCTTAGGATTTTCTTTGCTTGTAATCTGTCTGGACTTAGGACCTTCCTTTTCCTTTGAACATTAAGGTCTAGTGAATCAGGCACCAGACTTCATCCATGGTAATTGACAATTTTCATATATTAAGGAGTTTAAATGTAGTTTTATTGCCTCTACATGCTCAACCAGACCCTTTCAGAATTAAAGATAATGAAAAAAATAATGATCATTAAAAGGCATGACTTGCACAATTCTCTTGTACGAAATCATAGAATTGTTTTGGCTTTGCCTTATTAGACATTAGAGCTTATTTGGAAGATAACTTGTATCTTAGTGAGATTTTTGAAAAACTACTCTGTGTGTCAAGTTTGTCAGGGAATTTGAAGCAAGAAAAGCCTAATGTGACTTTGGGTTAATATTTCTCAAGAGTGTCTATGTCATAAAACCCAAGACATTCATTTGTATAATTTGGCCTTAGGGTACAGGGAGGAGTGGGGAATAGGCAGAGGAAAATGTACTGTAGGAGTAGTAGAGATTTGGATCAGAGAGACTGTCAGAAGCTTGTGAATTTGCACAAAGCTCTATGTCTTATAAAAAAAATTAAGTGGAAAGAATCTTGACTCAAACATCTATAACCATTTCTTAATCTGTGACCTACAGTCTGTCCTTTTAGAAAATACAGACTCTTCAGACCTCATATTGTAAAATTGCTATGGAAATCAGAACTCAGGCAAAGAGTTAACTTTGGAACGAACAATGAGATTATATTAAAGATACCTGATTTTGGTTCACTGAATGAGTTATATATCCCGACAAGGCCTGCAAAAAATAAAATTCTTCCCTTTAGAGTTAATGTATGTCTTTGCATTGTACCCCAAGTACCCAGCACCATTGGTGCCAGAATAGGGATCTAAAGGTGATCCTGAGAGTTTTACTTTTCTCCCTGGCTTCTGCTCTTGCTTTAGAGAGGAATGAAAGAAATTCCAGTCAAAAGATCTCTTGGCCCAGTGTGTCAACTCAGTGCTGATGGTCTTTGTGGTTCCAGCATAAAACCAGCCACCACTCAGCCAACTGAAAGCTCAGATGTTCTCCCTGGAGCAAGTCCTCTGAAGAGGCCCATGTGTGTGGAGCACCTCTTGGAAGTCTGTCAGCCACTATCTGCTCTGAGGTACTGACCTATACAAGGAAACTCAGAATGCCAAACACCCATTAGTGTTCCTGATAACAACCCTGGGCAAACACAAATGGCAGTATACAGTGTGCTGAGCTGTGTAATTCATTGTATTTGTTTTAATGGAGATGTCAGAACAAGCATCTTGTGGCTTCAAAGTACTTTGGTTGTTAATATGAAAGGTAATATTAAAACAGTCTTAAAAGATAACTTGCAAGGTATGCAGAGACCATTTTTTATTCTCCCCCACTCACTTTATAGCTTTCCTTTGCAATATGAAGAGAACTGGGATTGTTGGTCTGGCAAATTTGATGGTTTTAAGAAACAGTTATTGCAAGAGAAGAGCAAATAACATAATGATTTACTTGTGGTCCCATTTTGCAAATTTATATTTTGCCCTTAGGTCAGGAAATATTTCAAAGCTGGTGCTACACAAACCTGTGCTTTGGTCCTAGAACTTGCAGATAAAATACATGGTAAATACTGAAGCCCCTAACAGAAAAAGCTGTTTTGAGAATGTAGGTTGGAGTCTAGGAAATCAGGAAAAAGGAAACTTTTTCATGACTGCTTTGAAGTTACTTTGCATGTTAGCTCACAATGAGATTGTGTAGCTCTGCATATGAAGAAAGAGTATATTATAATTTCAAAACAAATTAGAAAAATATCCAATAGTCCCTCGAACTCTCTGAATCCATTTAACACCAAGAAGTGAAGAACCCAGACAAATCCGTGGTAGTGTTTTAGACTGGCTGTCCTAGTTGAAGGCTGCCTGATAGGGGTTTGAGGCCACACATGGAGGAGTAAATCCAAAATGCTGTGACTGGGCAGCCATGTGCACCCTTACAGCCAAAAGAAAAGTGCAGTTTATTTGAAAGGTATAACCAGCATGGCCATACTAACCAGGAATTTTCAGGGTAATGTGCAGCAGAAATTCTTGTTCTGCTTTTCATTAGGTCACAAAGTGACATCACGCAGCGAATGCTAACTCAGGTGTTGATTTTGTGCCTTGGGGAAGCTGTTAGAGAAGAGCACAAAGAGGATTTTTTGTGCCAGTGTATTAATTTGGCATTGGGTTCATGTTCATGTATTCAAGTCATAACTTCTAAGGGCAGAAGGGAGCTCAGTGAGCACTCCCTGGTCCTGGTGTAGCACAAAGTTTTGAAGAATCATTGCTGCTCTTGAAATCTGTTATGTGATTCTGCAATAGCTACTATGCCAACACATATCCACAGACAGGATGGTTTTAACATGAATCAAGCCGGCCAGCCTGCCAGATGTTTTGAGGCACTTAATGTAATTATTGATATGAAAATCAAAACAAGGTACCATATAAAGGCAGCCACTGTGAGATCATTACCGATGAGGCCATCAGTCTTGTTGCTGTAACAAACTCTGTATTCATTATTTTAGCTCAGGATATTTTTTTCTTTGCCTGATTTGGCTGTTCTCTTAATGAATATTGCAAATCATAACCCAAATTATATGCCTTGAGCTGTCTTAATTTTTGATTTGCAATGAAGATTTCAGGAGCTTGATTTGTGCCTTTGCAAAACATTTCCTGATGGAGGAAAGGGGGAAACGTGCCACAGAAAGGCTGCAGAATTCAGTATGATCAAGAGTGAATCAGACCTCTGGTACAGAGTAATCTCCATGCTGTGCTTGGACTTTACGCTGGACTCTCTCCCTCACAGGAGGCAGTGCTTACTTTGACAGTGTTTTCATAAAGACCTGAAGTGTTTCAATGAAGAGATTGAAGCTTTTATTGCTAATGATGCATGTGAACTCTGTTAGTGTCATAAATGGAAGGTTTTGGGGAAAGAAGTAAAAACATTCAGAAATTTTGTTCCCAAGTTGATATAAAAATGGACTTTTTTTCCTTTCTTCTCTCCAGGTAATGTCTTTTCTCTTTTGAAAGATAGTGAACTAGCTTCTTGTTGAAAACCAGAGCAAAATAGAAGAAAAATCAGAAGAGAACGGTCAAAGCCAAATGTCTGTTAAAATCTACTGAGAAATATTGTTGGTTTTTTGTCGGTTGAGATATTCCTATTTTTCAATTAAATTATATGCTTTATGTATATTTGACCTTTTTACGAAAAGAGCCAAAATGTTTTATTGACTGCCACCAGTAGCAATAAAAGTGAAGTTCCAATAAAACAATTATGAAGAATTTTAAAGACAAATTAATTAGCTCAGAATACAGTATTGTCTGTACTGTAACATGCAGCAAACATTTATGTCCAGTGGCAACTGGGAGTAATATGCAGACACCTGTTAACATCTGTTTTCTATGTATCATTTACTGTCCAAGCATGACAACCTCATTGTCACATTGACCTTAAACTAAAGTCACTCATGAAATAAGAACAATGAGTCACAGTAATTGCTTGCATCAAGCAAAGAAGCAAAAGCTCTTGGAGCTGTTCACCTTCAGGGCATGTTTTACAGCCCAGCTTCTTGAAGTATTTCCTAGGGAGAATTGGGAGAATTGGGATGAGTTGTCCTCTATGAGATGGGGAGATGTTGTGCAATAGGATGTTCTTGCTGGCTGGTTCTTTCATGTGGGTGGAGTTTTGTTGTTCTTATTTTTATTGTTATGGATTGTGAGATGGGGAATTGTTTTTCCATTAGCAAAGGCAAAACAACTGCTTTTAGTGTAGAGTGACCTTTTTGATTATGTACATGAACCACAGACAAAAAGAACACAATAAAATACTCCATGGGCAAACATAGTGAGCTTGACTCATCACTGTGTTACTCCAGTTCTGCACCAGATCAGTTCAACTGAACAAAGATGGAGTTTTACCACCCATGCTATCTGAAGCAAAGGGGTCTCGTTCTGCCCCTGACTACAATGCTGATTTGTAGAGAATGAGCACTGCTCACCCATTGAGGAGAGAGAATCATCATCCATGGAGATCAAGAGTATGGAGAAAAGCCAGAAGCTTGGCCCAGAATACTAAGATGGAGGATATATATCATGTGGTATGTATATCATACACAACATGATGTATCCTGACATGGTGTGATTTATGAAGAATGTTCTGAGCAATTAGACTAAACAAAAAGATCAGTAGAAGTTGCATTTCCTAGTTCACAATGACCTCCATAATATCAGAGAAGGTGTCAGCAGTTTGACTGTTTTACAGAAAATACTCGTATCTATGTCAGTTCTAGGAAACAGGCCTTCTAATGGGTAGTGGCTGACATAACACATATGTCACACTTATCCTTGTTAGGATGTTTTGAGGCTTTCCTTTGAGTAGCTCCCTACCACAGAAATAAATCATCTCCTCATAGAGAGTGGATGAACAACAACATGTGAAAAGAGGATTTATGGCTGTGGCTGCTTTTCTAACTGCCGTAGGTGCCCCGCACTGCAGTTCCATAGTGCCTCCTAGAGGCCCTGGTGCCAGGCAGGAAGGCAGGGAGCTGCACTATCACTGATGTGTTGGGACAGCTTGCAGTGCCAGTTGTGTATTTACCAGCGTGTTGGCCAATTTCCTCCACAGCTGTTGTGATTTGTGGGTATTTGATTCGTTTAATGCAATAGAAGCGTTCGGTTCTTGGCCTCTGAACCACTGTAGTGTGTCTGTTAAAGTGAGATGTGCTCTATGGTTTCTGGCTTGCCTTTATTCCCTCACTGTGGATGCTACACTAATAGCTATGCCTTCCAGGTGAAAAACAGAATCCTTGCTTTCCAGAAGATGGCAGATCTAGGTGAGAAGTCAATTGTGTGCAGGACTATCACAGAGCAGCATATTGATTGGCAGACTTGACTACATTATAAATGCATTTAAGCTTCAGTCAAGTTAATGGCTTGCAAAACCCAGACTAATTTGTTTCCGATAACTGATTCCTGTAGGCTGTATTCCTGAAAACAAAGAAAATTGTACACTGACTGTGCAAGCCATGGCTATTCTTGCAATCTCTAGATAGATGCTTGTTACCTTTTCACCTATATTGACACCGGGTTACTTCCAGTAGTATAGAAAAGAATGTGGAATAGAGATTTAATAGAGGATGGAAAAGGATGAGTTTGGACATTCAACCTGTCACTTCTTTTGGCACTTGGAATCCAGATGGTATGTTTCTGGCATCTGCATTGTCCAGGTTTTTTTCTCTGTAACTTGCGTCATTCAAAGTGGTTAGGACTGATATTATGTGACATTGCTTTGTACAGACCATTAAACATTTCTGAGATGGGTTAAATCATTTCAGTGCACTGCAAGGTTTTCCAATACTTTCAGAGAATGACCCATTTCTGAACAGAGAATCTTCCTGTTGGACACATCCCTTCTGTTCACAGCTGCTTACATCATTGCTTCCCATCTGTGATCCTGTTGTCCATTTGCAATCACATTGTTTCCCTGTGCAATGGGGAATGCAGGATAGGACTACTAGGGAAGCAGAAATATTTAATGTGTCTTCCAACAGTCTTTACTGTGACAAATGTTTTATTCTTTCTGAACAGAGGCTATTCATTCTGAATAATACTACAATTGATTTGGCCAAACTGATGAACTTAGAAAGCTCATCATGCTCTTCGTGCTCGTGCTTCTCTTCTGCTTTCTTCCTGCGTGTCTTGGTTCCTTGCACCTGCTCATGATTCGAGCTCCTGTGGCAGCTCGTGTCTCTTTTTCAGTTTTCTTTAGAGTCCTGGTATTAGGATAAGGTGTTTTATTCTTGTCTGTCCAGAATCAGAAGAGGCATCTGGACCTTGATCAGATAATTGAACAGAAGTGCAAAGCAGAAGCAAAATCAATGTAACTGGATAGCTGAAGTGTATTGGGAATTCTTTCAGTACGTGATCCTTGACGGGTAGTAGTTATAGTAATAATAAGGATGTACTACCGGGTAGAGCATCAGAAAATATGAAATGAAGGGGTTTATCTTGGTGTTGCCTTGCTTGTCATCTTGGATTGGGATGAGAAGGGTGCACTGTGTAACACTACAAATTTCTGTTAAATGATCTTAAGGCATTATAGCTTGGAATGGATAGACCATTTTAAAATACTATTATTATTATTTTTATTATTATTTTTAATTTTTTTTACATTTAAATGGAGGTTTTACCTGGAGTGGAAGGAGACAGATGGTACCTGAGGGCAAGGCTTTGACCCTGATGGTGACTGTATTTGGCAAGAAACCAGTCTAGGTTCATGTGAACAGACCACGCTGTTCTTTTGTTTATTTTTTCAATGAAGTGAGCAGTTGTCACTGAGAGTGAAGGGAACACTAGGTAACCCTCTGCATTGTCTCAGTAAAAGATAATTCTATTGATCGTTCATGTTAACATCCAGTTCTTTGTGCAGGCAGACAGTGCTGCGAAGGAGAAACAAAAGGGCGTGCAAGGATGTGTACTGGGTGAAAATAGAGCCCAAATGCAGATTTTGTTTGATATATATGAGCAAAACTCAATGACTGTTGGGAATGTGTAGTGCATGAAAGCTGGCTGTGTGTGAAACCAGATGGTTTGTAGCTGAAACAGTTCTACTTCTGAGGATGTAGAAAATCTTTCCTGACTGAGTACAGCCTATTCCCTGAGTGTTCCTCAAGCAATTCTAGGACTTGGGGCAATCTCAGGATTCCCCTGGGGCATCTTGTTGCTAAACAATGAAATGCACTTATTTGTCTAAGACAGAATGTATTGAAATTTCCTTCTTGCAGGAAACGTGGAGGTGCCATGTTTTGACATCTGTTTAGAATGAAGACTTGTTTGGAAATGTGGGAAGTTCCTCCCTACAGAGCATAATGTCCAAGTTTTTATCAGCTGTTGCAGAACTGTGGTGCTCTCTGGAAATGGAGACTTCATGCCAGACCAATACCTCAAGGGCAAGAGAGAAACCTCATCAAGTCACTCAAGCAGACCTGTACAGCTTTTCCTGTAGTCTTGCTCTTCCTTGACAAATTACTGAATTTTAAAAAACTTTCGTATTTTTCCTTTCCTAGGGCAAGTTAATGATCATACAATGATTATCTTGCCATGGTGTCTCAAGCTGAAACAGTGTCTGAAATAACTGCAAGTAGGTGAAGTCAGAGTTATGCCCTCAATTGTGTTGATCTCTAATTTAGAACTAAGTGTTGAGCAATAGATTAACTAATGGGAGTCATTCATTCTATAATAAAAGTTTTCTGCTTATTTTCAGATAAGACAATTTTAAGAATAATAATTTGTATCATTCCCCTTATTCTTGAAGAAGGTTTGATGTAGTAACATGAAAATTTGGGTTGGGCATTAAAAATGTTATTTTTTTATTCTTTGAAATTGGATTGGTGTTGGCATTTGAATGCAAACATTTTATGCTGAAGTGTGTCTGAGGTTGAGTGGCAGGTGTAAACTGACACCTATGAGACTCCTGTAGCAGCAGGTAAAGGAGTGGTGGAATCTATTCCTTTGCTGAGTCTCTGCTGAGGTACTTTTGCTGTCAGACTGCAGGTGACATACTCTTCCAAGTTCTCCAAACATGGAATTTTCTATTGTTTCTCCAGACTTCACAGTACTGATTTTGGAGAATTGTCCATTAAGTCATCTGCAGTCAACTGTCTGACCCATCATGTTTTAATTAGATCACTTTCAACAAACTTTATGAACAAATTCCATTGTAAATTTTCCATTTAGGGTGTGTTGTTATGTAATTTCATATATTTCCCTCAAAAATAGTGTAATTACTTCCTTCTTATATGTCTAATTGCAAATTTATCTGTAATAAAAATCATGTTACCAGAGTTCAATATCAGTATCAGTATCTGGCGTGCCTTGGATTCCGCCATTGAGACTGTTGGCATTTAAAAAAAACACCTGCAGAGTTAAGAAAGAAAAAAATAATCTCAAACAAGGTAATGTACCTTTAGGTTATTTATGGTGTGGTCATGCACCTTTAGAAAGAATTTTGGGGTCTGCTCTTCTGTCTGTTAAACTAAATGATGAGGCATGTCTGAGACTTTTTATTGTCAGAATTTGAGCAGGTAAAAGCTCTGAGTTTCAGAGGTAAAGTTTTGGGTTTATGAATAATTTTTCTGTGAACTGGTATTTTCCCATAGTGAAACAGCTGGCTGAGAGTACCATTTTCCCTGAGTTAAACAAGATTGTTGGTATCCAGGAAGATTTTCCCTGGAAGTTTTTCAGCACTGCAGGGATGGAGAGGTCCCTTGGAAGCTCTTCCTGCTGATACATAAGTCAGGCTGTTGAGAGCTCTTTGCTATGTGTTTTTCTAACTCCCGTAATCTGTAAACCATACATGTGTGGTCAAAGCATAGCTGAAATGGAAAGGAGTGTTTGTGAGCTTATGACTGGACTAGCTGCAGTTTCGCAGAAGAAAACCAGCTTTATCTCTCTAATCCTCCTCCTGGCAGGCAGGACATTAAAAAGGAAGGTAAGACACTGAACCTATTTATTGCTTAATTTTCCCCATAAATTCTAACCTTGTGGTTAGAAAACCCAACAAAATCCAGTAATTCTCAAATGTAAACAGGCAGAAAAATAATACTCCAGAGTGCAGGAGCTTGTAAGTATCCAAACCCTAAATATGTTAACACAGCTGCATGTCATGTGATCTACTGCAGTTCTGACACACAAATATGTGAAATGTTTGAAAATGTCCAGAATACTGCAAATTTCTGATGATACTCTAACCGAACAAGAGCAAAGCAACTATTAAAAATCCAAATGGAATTAATAAAGAGTTGTGTTGAAATGATATAAACAGCTCTTTTCCTTAGCTAATATTTAAAAGCTCCAACTAAAGCCCTCCCACAGTAAAGCTGTGTAAGCTAGAGGTCTTGCAATGCTTTCTGAATATATTACTCTGCCTGTGAGCAATCCAGCTGTGTTTTAAGGCATTCTCATAATCTGTTTGGGTTTTTGGGGAGGTCAGTGTGCCACAGTTCAGTGAGAAGCAATTTCTTCAGATGTTGCTGAACAAGGTAGCACAGAACAAGAAACATTCTGACTGTGCCAGTGTGGTGTTTCAGCTCTTGTAACTGATGTTGCTGGTTACTGAACATCTTGTGTGTTTTTGTGTGGTGTATTCTGAGTGCCTCCATGACTGAAGCTGTTTGTGTCTCCTGGGCAATGGCTAGAGTCCTGTGCACTCCAACGATGCCCTCAACCGTGGCTGGGTTCCCGACGCAGGTAGAGCAGTGCTGAGGATACCAGCTGCGCGTGTAATGTTTGGAAATTAAAATTCATCCTTAGTCAAGAAGCCAACCAGTACACTTTGAATGCCTAAAGTGGAGTGGAAAGCACACAGAAAGTCACAAAAACATGGCAGAAAAAAAAAATTGCTTAGAGAAGCATTAGTGGAATTTACTCAGTCATAAATGTTATCTGCATGCCGGGTCTTCTTTCAAAGCCATAGTGTTTTTTCCACTTAGCTACTGTTTAGTAATATACCTAATAACCTTCTGCAAATAGCTTCTTGCCCCTGAGCAATAAATGCAGGCTTCAGCTACAATGATAACTGCTGGAGATTAGAAGTTAAGCCTCCATGAAAAAGAGAACAAAGGAAATTAAAGTGTATTCAGTAATATTTACAACATAATTTTAATTCCATGCAATTTCAAAAGCAATGTTTCCGTGTGTTAATAATGTCAAACAAAAAATAACACTACCTTCACTTTTTTTTTCCCTTTTAAATATATTTCCTTCTCATCTCCACTAATTGAGTAAAAATGTAATTTCTTGGTTTAATCCAGCTCAACATTTTTTAAGACACTTTGTGAAGCAAACTTTTCTACTTCATAAAATTTCTATCTGTCATACTTTCAACCTCTGATGCTGAAAGAAGGGTGTCACCTCCTAGTTACTGTTGCAGAAATATATGGTGGTTGGTGTTGGCTTTTAACAGGTTTTAACTGATTTTTCTCTGTCTCTTCCTGGAAAAAGCATACTTTGAATTAAATTTCAGCAAGCTCAGGTATATAGTTACTGCATCTTTTCTTAAGTTAGGATCTGTGTCTTGTGGGACAGAGACTGCTTTGATTCATCCAGTTATTCAGCAACTGTGAGTGACTAGTATTACCTGAAAATGTTCAATATTGATTCTCTGTCGTATTAGAAATCATTGCTGCTAATAAATGTATTTAAAATATATTTTCCTACTGCTATCACTGCCAAGAATCCTGGGCTGCATCAAAAGGAGTGTGGCCAGCAGGTTGAAGGAAGCGATTCTCCCCCACAGCTCTTGCGAGACCCCACCTGGAGCACTGCACACACTTCTGGTTCCCCAATACAAGGAGGACGTGGAGCTGTTGGAGCAAGTCCAGAGGGGACCACGAAGTTGATAAGAGGACTGGAGCACTTCCCGTACAAAGACAGATGAGAAAGTTGGGGCTGTTGAGCCTGGAGGAGGTTGTGTGGGGAACTCAGCAACCTTCAGTATCTGAGAGGGGCTGCAGGGAAGTTGGAGAGGGACTTTCCATCCAGGGCTGTAGTGACAGGACAAGGAGTAATGGGTAGAGATTGAAAGAGAGGAAATTTAGATTAGATATTAGCAAGAAATTCTTTCCTATAAGGATGATGAGATACTGGAGCAGGTTACCCAGAGAAGATGTGGCTGCCCCATCCCTGGCAGTGTTTAAAGCCAGGCTGGATGTGGCTCTGAGCAACCTGATCCAGTGGGAGATGTCCCTGCACTTGGCAGGGGGATTGGGACTACATGGTTATAAGGTCCATTCCAACTCCTTAGCATTCTATGATTCTGTGATTATGGCATCTTTATAAACATACAAAACTTACCAAACAGAGGGGCCATTTCTTCACAAGCCTTTCTGAATTCAGGTATTTGATACTAGGTTTTGCTGCTTGTCCAGCCAATGCCTTTTGGAAACAGTGCCAAGATGCAGAAAAGAGCATAGGTTGTAGAAATGAATAGGAATGCTGTGAAGGCTGGATTTTTTCCAGAACTTTTCTGTAAATCAGGCAGCTGATCTGAGCTACAGTGCCTTGAAGCTTCAGGTGTACAAGCATTCCCAAATATGTACTACCATGAGTATATGTGTGATCAACTCAATTCATAGTATATAATAAGTCTTATCTAGAAGACCTTGATATTATATTTACCAGACTTTTTTCTTTGCTAGAGGCAGGATATTCCCATTTGAAGGACTGTGCTGTCTCAAAAGTGTGTGTACAACTTCTAGGAAAATAAGAGAAAAATTTAGTGTCATAAAAGGTCACTTCTGGCATTGAGCAAATTATTTAGGGTAATTTGGGGTTTTAAGGATTCTTATCTACCAGAAAATTTAATCTGAGAATACAGGCAGTGATGGGAAGGAGGCAGGCCTTCTACCTCCTCTCTTGGTGGTTGATCTGCAATAATGGATGCTGTGGTTTAATTCTGTCTTCTGCTCTGGAGATTTAGATCCTGCTGTCCTGTCTCTGACAGGACATGGACAATTAGCAGCAGTGAGATCTGCTGCAATGTGTTCTCATTTGTTTCTCTTTACACTTTCTTTGCTTCAGAGGAGCTGTCTTTGGGGCTGATGCCCTCTCTGCCGGGGGCTTGTGCTAATCAGCTGGCTTTAAAGATGTTCAGTTTAGTGGTGACCACTTTATATAATTCCAAAATGGAACTGTTCTGATAAGCCAATTCATGCAAACTGCTTCAATGATAGTTGAGAGTGAAAGAGCAATAGAGTAAGAATGATTCTTCAGCCTCATGTTAATGGCTCTCACTTTGGAAGCTGTGGCTTCCATACAGTAGGTAGGAGAATTCCTTAGTACAGCAAAGAGTGAACTGTACCTAAAAAGTCAGAGAGAACAATCCATTTGAAATGATTTTGTAAATCTTGTATTGTATTTTCTTGTCTTTAATGTTTGCCTTTGCCAAATGTTTGCATTTTCAAAAAATGCTTCCTCTTGAGACACAGGGAACATTTCATGTTAAATGAAGTACAGTGGGCTGGGTGGGGATGGCAGTGGTTTTGGTGTGGAAACCTGAAAAAATTGTGAATTCGGTTCAGTTTGAACCAACATTCTTTTTCAACTGTTTGGCTTGGCAGCTGAACTGAAAAAACAGTTATTTGACAGCCCTAAGCCCTCCTTTGCAGTTGCACCCTTGTGTTTTACTAGGAAAATTGTAGCATTAGTCCCTGGAGCCGTTCATGCATGGCATAGAGGCATGAAATGGAAATCCCACTAACATTTAGGGTTGTCTGAATTTTTTGGAACTGGGGGCACTCTGAAGTGAGATTAAATGATGGCATCCACAGTATGTGCACTACTGGACTCTCCAAAGACATGCTGTTGTTTTCATAGATTCCCTCTGTCACTCGCTTGTCAAAAAGATATCTTTGATCCTTATGGGAAATATTAGGAGAAAAGCTCTTGACTTGTGTGCATTGTTAGCTGGGAACAGAGACATTCCTTTTTTTAACTTGTTCATTCCATGATGTAATGAGAACATTTTAAATGAGGACAAGCAAATTGCAAGTGCCAAGCTTTTTCCTAGATGCTGCTTATAATCAAACACACCCAACCATGCTCTTAAATACCTCATAATTAAACATACAAAAATGGAGACTTAATTTGAACATGTAAATTAATCACATGTTGTAACAATGGAAATTCATAACTGAAAATCCATTAGCAGACAATGTTGTTCCTCATTCTTTTGTTTACATGTTTATACTAATCACGCAATAAGATTTTTGGTGCATGTCACCCTTTGAAAATCAATTCTGTATCAACTTAGGAGATGTGCTCCCGTTTCTATTGTATAGCTTTGCTCTATAAATGCAAATAATTGCAAATTAAGCCCCAAATGTCTAAAGAACAGCAGGAGTGACCATTATTTGATGTATGATGCACATCATGTTGTTTCTGTGTCACTGCTCTAGGGGTTAAATAAGTATCATGTTTTGGACATCTTAGGAAAATAATAAACAATGTAGCTCATCCAAAAAACATCTGCTCATTTTTTTTTTTGTTGTTAAATAGTAGACAAATATATTAAAAATGTGTTTTCAATTGTCTGCTAAGAAAATAAGTTTGCATAAAACCCCACCCTTTGATCCTGAAAAAAAAATTTGTGAATTTACCTTCTGTGGCAATTTAGAAAAAGCCAAAATTTATGCACATTGTGTATTTAGCAAGTAAATAACTCAACTGTTGTGGTGGACTACATTAAACATAGATGGATGAGAATGAGGTCAGTGGAGTGAACACAAGCTGTACTCCTCAGAGCTACTGTGCATGCACATGGCCTTAAAGATGTTTATCCAATGGAAGTCTGTACTTTCCTGTGTATTTCAGTGCATGTGCATGATAGGCCGTGAAGCTTTGCCTAACAAGCATTTGTGAATGAAATATCCTTTTCTCAATTGCATTTAGGCTGAGCACCAGCAACATTTCTGTTGGTAGGCTTTACCTGACTCTGTGGGGATCCAAATTCACCGGAGGGCTCAGGCTCTTTATCACTCAATGGTGAGCCTGGTCAGTAAAGCCTTTTTCATTAACTTGGATCAGGCCTTGGAATTCCCCTTCATCAGCTAGTGCTTACTCAGTTGAAAATATTGCCTTGAGCTTTCTCACTCATGCAGGAAAAGTTCTTCTCAACAGAACCTCTTCTCTGGTTTTATTGTATAAATCCAGCTTGATCCTCAGTGTCCTGCTTCTTAATGTACTACGCAGCTGTCTTGTGCTCTTGACTTTGTGCCACCCTCATGTTACACCTCCCAGCAGGCCAGCCACTTCCACTCTGTTGTTTTGTTAATCCCTTTTAAATAACCACTTTTTTAAAATAGTGCTACTTAGAGGAAATACCTCTCCATTAATCCCTCTGAATCACTGACAGCTTAAAATGTTGACATATGCATTTTAAACTTACAAACCCCCACCTTGCCCTGTTCTGTATGCTAACATCATGTCTACTACAGACACTGCAGTGGGTTACAGTGAAAATAAGGAGGACGTTTTAAAATAAAAGCTTCTCACCTTCTCACAAAAGAAATACTAAATTCTGTTGGGAACCACTTGGACATACATAAGAACTTGGACTAGGCAGCTATCAAACTGGGGTCTGGATAATGAGGGGGAGCCACACTGCAGCAAAATGTACTAGGTGTGAAGATAAGAAAGCATTTGTAAAAATGCAGCAAACAGCTTTGTAATAATTAGTGGAAATGAGGTCACAGTCTGTCTTTCTGTCCTACATGAACCCTTCCTTTATTATTGTGGCATCACAGATTATGACTTTTTAGTGGACTAGCACCATTTTTCAGTTGTTTTTGCTTTCTCTTTTCTCACAGTAAGATACAACTTAAATTCCTAAACTCAAAACCCCCAAAAATTCAACCCACAAGCCTCAGTGGTATTTGGAGTTTATGTATTCTTTAACCAAAGGCCTTTACATAACCAGATACTGGTACATTTTTAAGTGAAGTTCTTGAAGCTTTGGGCTTAACCACTGCTTCTTGCAGTGATGTGCTTGAAAAAATGTCAAATATGTAGCTGTAATGGAGGGCTGTGGAGTTGAGGTATGTCCATTTTCTGGAAGTGGTAGACTGGTGTTAAGGTCTAGATTGACCTCCAGCAGGGTTCTGGTTCCAGCTTGAACAGTCCCATGGTGACATCAGAACTTTGGCTTGTATATTTAAACATTTCTTTTTGTTATTGTCATTATTTCAGAGAAAACTGATGATCTGGCATGAATGAATCGACTACAGACATATCTGCTGGAGTAAGCAGAGGACTTTAAAGCTTTATGAGTTGAGAATTGCCTCATTCATTTTTCATAGGTTATTAATTCTGAAACTCTTCTGTTGCCTACAGCAGTGGACTTGGATGTGTATGGGAGAAGTTCTTTAAATTGTAGGCAAAGAGACTTGATTTCTGAGAGAACAAAAAGGAAAAATACAGTAAAATCCTCATTGGAACCAGGGATAAAAAAGTGCTTAAAAAGGCTTGAGAGCAAAAGAAACACACAAACGGTTTACAAGGCTGGAGTTAAACAGAACTAAGTAGGATTTAGAAATATACTTAGAAAAAATAATCCTGAAAAGGAAAAGGACAGCATCCCTTTCCACCCAAAAACAAAAAGGAGCACTATTAAAATGTTCTTAAAGTTGTTCTTAAAGTATTTAGTTTATTTTAATAACACTCATGATGTGTTGGGTAGTCCAAAATGATTGTGTGGGTACTGGCAAAGCACAGTAGCTTTTTGCAAACTCAATCTTCATCTAAGTGCGTCTCATATCTGTGTGATAAACTTCATTTCCTAAATTTGGGAGGTTTATCACTTCTATAGCACAGAAATTGTATGTGATGTAATAAGAAATCTCATTGTCAGGACCATTTTACTAAGATATTTCTGAATCTTTGTGGTTGCTTTTCTTCTGGATCCTCTACATATACATAATCTGCAGTGCCATTGAGTTTATTATGGAAAACTATTGGGAGCAACCAGAAATAAAATCCAAGACCAGGCATTTCTTTCCCTATTTTTTTTTTTTTTTTTGACAATATTCTTGCTCAGGTACTGTGAATGGGAACATCATCAAGAAGCACAGGGTTCAACAGACAGAGTTTGGAGCAAAATAATCTGGCACTGCTATTCTGGGCAGCAGATCATTTGTGGCTTTAGACAGACAGAGCACATGATCTTTCAATCTCAGTTTCCCTTTCTGTAATATAGAGTGATGAGAGTAATTTCATTCTTATCTGACACAATATTTTTATTTACTATAGACAGATGAAATGGTATGGAGATAGCCTTAATGAGGGTTTTTCAAAATCAGAGCATATCCATCATTCATCCTTTAATCGTTTCAATTTTTTTTAGTGAAGAAACTGAGGTCATAATTGAAGAGACCAAAACATTTAAAGGTTGGATTTATATTCTGGAGAGTATTCAGAATTTCAAGAAAACTACCCCCCCTCCCACTGTTTCATTATGAGAAATATTCTAAAGGCTTTCCAAAAGTTTTGTCTTTATGCAGAACCACAGTCTGTTTATTTCTTCATGCCAAAGATGAGGTTTGGCACAGGATTGTCCCATACCCTTGCCAAAAGCTCTCCTAAGAGCACACTCAGTTAGTTTATATTACTACTTTTGAGAAAGGAAACATTAAAGAAACCATATTTTTAATACAGCATAAAGGTCCTCTGAAGGCTGAAAATGCCTCCCTCTGGCCCCACCTCACTGCAAAGGACTAGGGGATGCAAGGGAAAAAGGAGTCCTACAGTCAAAGAGCTGCCTCTGTGTGAGGCCTGGGAGCGAGGACAGCTTCACTCCAACCCTCATTTCCCTGCAGGCTATGTTTTCAAAAAGTGCTTCTAAGTGTGGTTGCCCAAGTGGAGACAACCATGGCTTCATTTTCAGCAAGTCTGGGCACTCTAAACACCTGTTGATTCAAGCCAAGATGGACCTAGGATGCCTCCTGCCAGTGTTCCCAAACTACTGCAAGTGCAGGGAACCCAGTGTCAGGTCTGCCCTCGCTCTCTGTGTCCCTGATGTGCTGATGCATTTCCTCTGCAGCTCCTATGAAAGATCCCTAAGCCAGAGAAAGGCCATGGTTATTCTATTTATACATATAACTTGCATATAACATGTGTTTTCTTTGCTCTTAAACTGGTACCACCTCTAACTGATGCCTGGAACACTGGGCCTCTCCCTGCTACCTAGAATGACACACAGGCGTAATCTTTAAATTTTTACTTTGGCATTGTCTTCTGCATTTGGGAAAGAGAGACTTGAGGGGTCTGCTAATTCTGCTGCAGAGAGAGTGCTGATCACTAAACCATCTCATTTAAATGCAGAGGTTTTATTTTTTTGCACTTCTATAAAGTCTTGAAATCTCAGATGATACAAAATTTCAACAAAGAAGGCTATTGTCATAGAAGTGACTGAGTCTGTGGACATATTATGCACAGAGTGAGAGAGCATTTCAGATGATTTTAAGATGATTTGTGCATTGTAAAAGAAAAACATGCATATGCGTAGCCATGCATCTGTGTATCCATTCATCCATCCAGAACTCAGAGTGTACATTTAGGAATGGAAGCAGCTGTTAAAGCTGTCTCCCAGGTGTGTATCTGCCTCCTCCTGGGGTGTCCATTCAGCCCATTCACTGTCCTTGGGCTGCATGGGGCAGGCATAGTCAACTATCAAAGAGCTCAGTTGGAGCACAGAAGACACTTTTTTCCATTTGAGTTCCCCACACCATGTGGCAGCCAAATTTAATTTTCAAATATGCATTTTTTCCCCCCAATGAAACTGCTGCTTCCAGAATTTCATGTTCAACCTCCTTGTTCAACCACAATGCCTCTTCTTCCTAGGGACTGGTCCAAAGAATTTCCTTTAGATGGCTGAATACCTGAATGTTAGGGATGTCTATTCAAAATCTGCATATTATATTTGAGTCTCCAGTCTTGCATGGATGGGATCCTTTCTCTTTTCTGTAAAAACAGCTGTCTTTGAGACCTATCAGAGTTGCACCGGTGTGGATCAAGCTTCAGTGTCCGAGCCCTTAACACTTTT
This sequence comes from Pardalotus punctatus, assembly GCA_013400915.1. Lineage (NCBI taxonomy): Eukaryota > Metazoa > Chordata > Aves > Passeriformes > Pardalotidae > Pardalotus > Pardalotus punctatus. The sequence continues at coordinate 611,931 of VZTX01008269.1, read as the reverse complement.
TACTGGAAGTTAACACTTGAGTTACAAAGCATTTCCAGTATGATATGAAAATGAAACCATGCTAAAAATGCTTGAAGTATTGAAAGAGGGAGTTATTTTACAATCTGCAATTATTCTCAATGCTGGTGTTTGTGGAGAGAGTGAAAGTGGGAAACTTTAATGGGTGGATCCTCCTGTCATAACTTCACACTGATACTCAGATGTCAGTCCTTGAAGAACTTCATCCTTTTTTCTGCTGTAAATAAATATTTTGTTTAGTTAACCTGCTGGAGGATTTAAAAGGGAACCGACATGTTCTGTAGACTCAAAGAATGAGGACTGTTTATTTGTATATTTTGACACTCTGCATATTATGGGCCAAAAAATATTCCTCTGTCACATCTGCACTGAGCCCAGTTCCATCCGTGTTTGGTTAAACTGTTACCTGTAAATATAAACCTGTAAATAGAAATAATTTCTTTTCTGCTGTTGATTTTGAAAAATTGTTATTCTTAGCTCAAAATGAATAAAGTGTCGTTTCCTATGGCACTGGATTCTCTGGTTTTCTAACAAGGCATAAGCTCCAGTTGGAACTTTTCCAGTGTCTAGGAAGTTCCTGATGGCTCAATAGTAGTGGATTCTCTGAAGCCTAATAGGTTATGTTCATACAAAAACATTTAATTTATTAGGACTACTATTAACACCATTCTGTTCAGCCATTCAACAGTTTTCCTGCATAGTGTTAAGAACTTGATTGTTTCTGAGGTGTCTGCTTTTATCAGATATAGTTGGAATGGGTGATTTTGTCCAAAAAATTATTGAAGGGGTAATATGCATAGGACCACTCATGCGGACAAAGCTTGACTGCATAAGATTTTTTTTCCCTAGGAAATCTGGCACCAGTGCTGTTAGACATATCTTAACTCCTGTGGATTTTTAGTATTCTATTCTTACTATTCACTAGAGAAGGAGAGACAAGAAAATTTCATCAGATGCAAAACATCATTCCCAGAGGATATTAGCAATGACCAGTGGAGCAATTTCTTTCTGACATTCTGCCTGTTCCTGGGGTTGTATTGCATCATGGTGGGTCTTTGATAAATGTCTTTGAAATACACTGGCCTGATAGACTGGAAATGTGAGTTAGTAGATAGTTTAATTTTTTGGTCATATTTTCAAAGTACTTCTTTGTGTCAACAGCCAATAGGCAGGATACAAGTGAAATGTTGAGACTCTGTTTGCCTTCACTTCTGTTTGTATTTGCTATATCTGAAGATGATCCTAGATTTTTTTACAAAAATACTTTTCATTTAGAGATTTGGACCTCCTCTGATGTAAGTCCCAAACATTTCCATTTCTATGTGCACGAAGTTGATCCCTATGTAATTATGAAGTGGTGCCAGGTTCTAACCACACTACCTTACCTACCCTAGTCCTTTGGAAATGTTTTACTTGCAACAACTTTATATACCAAACATGTTTGTTTAATGAAAATGTTGTTATGATAACTATAAACAACATATTTTTTATATGACTAATGTTTTCATGAAGTTGGTTTCATTTTCACAGGTCACTGCTTCCTTTTCCAGCCTGACAAACAGTTTTCTCAATCATTTTGGGCACTGAGTTGGAGCCTCAGCACTTGGATCTGTGTCATATGATTTGATCTTCTTTTCAGTGTTCTCCTATTTGTCCCTGTCCATGTGCTGTTTTTCTGACACTTTTTTCTCTTGTGTCATTTTATGACAGTGTTTCTCCATGATGTGCTTGTTAAAAGAGGTGAGATATCTGGAAAAAAAATTAGATTTGGTGTGAAATAAAAGAAGCAACTGACCAATAAGCTACCTAGAAAGTAAGTAGTTTTACTTTTTCTAATTTCTTATGTGTGTGCATGTTTCTATCTTAAAATCTACATTCATGACTTTATCTACAACATAAGGCATATTTTGTAAATGAGCTTAAACACTCTATCAAATTGTAATTATTCATGAATAGTCTCTCTTTATTGCTAATGATATGCATCACACTAACAGAGTTTGATATACTGGTTATACAAATAAAGTTCATCTGAGGTAACAGAGTTTATTCCTTTCTCAGGCATCCAGCCTGGATCTCAGCTGCAAAGTAAGTACCTCTCCACATCTCATTACCAAAATAGCAACCTTCTTAATCCTTTGCTGTGAAGAACAAAGGTTCGATTCAGTCTCTGGAGCAGAAATAGGATCTTATTAATGCACTGGCAACTACAGTGTTGTTATTTTTGTTAGAAAAGAGAGAAACAGGAATTTGCTGATATATGTTAGATTAAGGGCTGTTATTGCTTTGAGATTAATTGGATTGTTAGCTGGGCCTTTCCGATGTCAGCTGAAAATCTACAAAATACTCTGTAATTTAATATTCTGGATCAGATCAGGAGCTACTTCCTGGAAATTCACTTCTATACTTTGTATTTGTTCTGAAAGAATCACTGAGGCTATCAGCTAAATGGTGAGTTGTTTACTGTGCAGGGAGAAAAGTTCTTGTGGCAGTCTTGCCTGCAGTGCTGCTCTTCCTGGACTCAACCCACTCTAATTCAGTGGATTTAAAGCTGAGACCCAAGACACCAGTGAGGTACCTCATGCTCAACCTTTGGGGAGGTCTGTGCATTGGCCGAGTGTTGAGGCATGAGCATGTTACAGCTGACATATGAATCCATGTTTTGAAGTGTTAGAGCTTCAGTGATGTTTTATGGAGTCTTTCTTTCAAAAGATTTGCTGTCATGTAGTGTTGGGCTGCAGCGGGCTGTAGAATTTGGGATCCCTGTGGAGTAGACTCTGCCTCTGGCAGCTCGTCAGGATAAAAGTTGAAATTAGGATTGCAGAGAAGAGCCAGAGAAATTCCACTTGGTGAATTAAATGTTATTGAGCTTGAGGACCTGGAAAAGGGTTAGTGATGGATCTGGGTGAACTCCCAAACTGGTATGAATGACTGGCATTGAAGGTATTGCTTAGAGCAAAAATAAATGCAGTGTAACTGATCCGTTGAGACCAGCAAACAGTTTCTGGAAATGACTGGTGCTTGATAATTCCTAGTGATAGGCAAATGGCATACTCCAAATTACGTGTGGTCCATTGTGTAATTCTGTGTGGGTGTGGACCTTTGCAGGTTATTGGCCTATGCTGCCTGGCAAGAAGTATGTTTGCTTAAGTCTTAGCATGTAGAACTTTGGGTGTTTGTCTTCATGTGTATGTGAAAGGTTCAGGATTAAGTGAGGGAGAAATAACCAGAAACTGAGATCAGCAGAAGCATTCTGGATAACTGTTCCCAGGCCTGAATAATGAAGACCAGCAAGAGGGCATTTGCAGTGAACCTCAATTCTCTGCTTCTATTCCTCATGGTTAGGACAAACCCTGTGTTTGGCCTCCAGGAGATATGACAAAGATATGTCTATTGATGGAGAATGTAGTCTGAGACTTGTGGCTTGAGTGTGTGAACTTTTTTATTTGTGAGTTGGAAGAGATTTCTGAGCATAGTCTAAGGCAATTATGTAGCATTAATTGCTAATTTATCCTGATCGTCCTTGTCCCCAGAAGGCTTTAAGTATCAAGTTTTGATAGAACAGGAATGTTTGAAGTATCAATAGGATATTTGGGCCCAATCTGTTCTCTGTTATACCACTGCAAGGCTGGGATACTCGTATTGACTTCTGAATGACAGAGCAAAGCAGGACTGGACCTGAGAGATGAAGCTGTGAGTTGCCTCTGTGTGTGCCTTGGGCAGGGAAACAGCTGACTGAAGAAACAGCTCATGTACTGCTTGCATTTCCTCTTGATGGTTTCCAGCTGTCCTCTTATCCTTGGCATGCAAAATGACATTAATTAGTTTCAGCTTATGAAAATAAGTGAGAAGCAGTGTGTGCTACCCACCTTACAGTGCCGCACATAAACAAGGGGCTGCATACAACAAACCCTCATCACATATGCTAAGTGGCATTGTTGTTATTAAGCCAGGGGCTGAATAAAAAGAAAGTTCCTTTGGTAAAGTAGCCATAGGCTAAGTGGTTTCTCAACATGTGCAGTAGAGGAAGACATGCTTACATGCAGAGGATCAGTGTATATTGCACCTGGACCAGGCATCAGAGTGTCACAGACATCATGCTTTCATCTCCATGGGTCTTCCAGCATTGACTGAGGCAAGAGAAAGGAAAGAGCTAAATAGGACAGTAAAAGAAGGCAGCAATATTGCTTTTTTTCCCAACCCTTAAACACATATTTGTAGGATATTAACAGTTTGGGGTGTTTTGTCTTTGTATTTCTTGCATGTTTTCTGTTTAGGGTTCCTAGATGGCTTCATCAGAGGATGTGAAGAATTTGTAGGTATAAAATGTATTCAGAGCTTGCACACCTTAATTTTCAAACTTGTTAGTTTATTGTCACGATGTGAGACTGAATAAGTGATATTTTTATGCTGCCGCAGTAAGATCTGCCACTACCTTGCTGCCCAGGCTGGAAGAAAAGTATTAGCAGAAACTGACTGAAATCAAGAGATGCAGGAGAAAATGCATTAAGATAAGCATGAAAATCCCAATGTCTTAACACCATTGCTAGTCCTAAAGGCTAGAAAGATTTTGCTAAATTGGATGCACCGCTATAGACTCTGTTTAAAGAAAATTGGAAATTACAAACTCAAATTTAAGTGAATGCTAGGGACTTAGTGGACAAGATCATGCAAAAGTTGGAATATGTACGGATGCTGCAGCCATGATGAAAGAATTTATGCGAAAAGAAAAAGAAGGTGTTGACAGGTTGGTGTTGCCCAACTAGAAGTGTTGTATAAGCCTGGAGAAATTATCCCTATGGTTTAAAAATATAAATAATAAATGGACTACAGGTACTTGTGTGGACAATAATGAGTTTGGACAAATATACTATTAATAAAACAATGTCTGAATACTAAGGTTATTTGGAAAATGAATCATATTTGGGTCATCAAGCCACAAAATTAGATGAATTGTGGTTAAAATATTAAATAGGATTTTTGGTTTAGGTCATAGAATGTAACTGTGATGAATTTCTGTTATGATGGTAGAGGAGAAAACTGAGAAGAAAGCAGGAAACATGTTTGGAAGGATAAGGAAAAGTGGCTTTTATGAATTTTCAGTCTTACATTTAGCTCCTGATGCCATCTGAGATCAGAAGTGTTGCAGATCTTCAAGCAGGTAGTTTCCACTTAATTTAGTGTATTAACCTAGATATACAGTGGGTAGAGGTGGCAGACAAATTTACTGTTATGTGTTTTGCTATAAAAATGGCGAGTGGAAAGTGGCTTGAGATCTAGAAAGGTAACAGACAAGGAACTGCACAGCAGGCTAGGGCTGTGGGTGAAAGTGGACAAGATTTGGAAGCAAACCAGTTTTTATTTCTCATTTATGCATTTTACTGTGGAAAGATAAAGCAATATGATTTGTGTGCATTGTAGAAAGTTTAATTCTATCAAGGCATCTGATGTTTATCTCATTTCTAAGATGGGTGCTGCTGTAGGAGATTTCATGTGTTGCCTAATTGCAGTGATCTTAACCAGAGGGTTTTCAGACTGCAATGCTGAATTTCAATATATCTGTCTCATCCGTTCAGTAATACTTTATGAGGTGCTGGTATTCCCTAAGGACTTGTCACCCTACAGAATATAGAAAATTAAATTAGTGAAAGGAGTGTGGTAGAGCACATACTGATTTTATTATTTTCTTGAGGAGGCAAATCCTGAAGGAACACGTGCCTCTGAGCAGGAGAGCACTCCATCTTCTTAGTGGAGCAGGACTTACTGTAAAGTTGGGAAAGTGTCAGCCAGGAAGAGTTTTGATACACAAAGTAAGGAATAGTCATATCAATCCAGAAAGCAAAGGAAACTGCCATGCTCTGGCAGGCTTTCTAAACTAGTGAGCAAGGCCAGCCTTTACTGAACTGTGAGAATATTGCACAAGATTCATTTTGCATTTCTACTCCTGACTGCTTGAGTCACTGAAGGTATGTCTACTCAGGGTTTGGCAGGCAGATATGAGCTCACTCTGTGCACGCTCCAAGCTGGCTGGATGAAAGCTGCCTGGGACTGCTAAGCTGTGTAGCCATCATTAGAGTGTGGCTGAGCCTGAACTAAGAAGTTCTGCTGGGAAGCAGAGTATATAAGCTTGGGCTCAGCATTGCAGGGTAGCAGTTACAAGGCTTTAGGATCAGAGGTAGCTTCTATCTGTGCATCTTGGAGCACTTGCAGATGGAATTGCATCTGTTTGCAAATCTGCTGTGGAGTTGCATCCTGAATATGTTGGAAGGGTGGTTAGCCAGACATGTGATCTGGAAAAATGGTGCCCTAAAGACAGCACATTCTTTTTAAAGAAATCTTGAGTAAAAATCCAGTGCCAAATTCCAGCTTTAGCAATCTGCTTTCAGATGCTTTCTGTCAGGTCTGAGGATTGATGTATGCTAGTGTTAGAGGGAAAGACTTAAAACTGTATATTTGAATACATATATTTGAAACCCAACTGGTCCATGGAAAGGATTCTGCACAAACTAGCGCCTTGCAGTAATAGCTGCCTGAATTCAATGTCCCTCCCTATCCAGTCCATTACACAAAAGACTTGCTCCCTTGTTTACAATGAATGGAAAGTGCTAATGACAGCTTATTTAACTGATGTCCTAGACTCCTGAGTTACTTAGGTACTTTTGAAGATGTTTTCTTTCAAATTACTTTCCATAATTTATTTCCATGCCTCTGATTTTCAGAAAAAAACCTGTTCCTAAATAAAATTCAAGGGTGTTTAAAAATTATTTTGTCCTTAGCCTCAGGAGTCCATTAGTTGCTATGTTCTGCATGCAAATGAAAACAATGCATTCTGTAGGATATAAAACTATTCCTAACTGTGGCAGTGGATAACTGCAATCATTAGATTAATAGCGACTATTATCATCCAGGATGCTCATCTGGTTTTACTGAGCTTTGTTAACGAAATGGAAATGTATGATTAAAGTCATCCTGTCTGTCCCTCTAAAGCCGTGCCTGTGAATGAGTCACTGTTTTACAAATGGGTGTTGCCAGACACTGATATTGAATATGGCTCCAGCCGTCAGAGTTCTGGGCCCAGCGCTGCATTCTTGGAGTCCAGACTGGAACACTGAAATTCCCATTGAAATCTGTGGGAATTCTGCATGGCCAAAACCCAGCTACCTTTATGGCTGGCTGAGGCAGCTCAGAGAGAGCTGTAGCTCTGTGCACGTAGTAACTTGGCGACTCAATATGAATTTCACGCATCTCTTGACTTAGTCACTTGAAACCCAAGATGGAATTGAGGATACCACATTCCACTTAGGCTTTGTTTGCTTGAGGTCAGCTGAGTGCCCATTGCTGCCTCTGGACATGACACCTTCTGCCCTGCTGGCAGAGCTGCAGCTGTGGTTTCTGTGCTCCCTGGGCACAAGAAGTATTTGCACAGAGCAAACCCCAGCCGGCTGGCCTGCCCTGCCTGCTGCAGTGGTCCTGGCTGGCTGCACCAAGGGTGGAATATGCTTTAGTCCTTTCAGAGATGTGGAGCTATTTGCATGTCCTGAAAGCAAACCGCTCCCAAAGATATTTTGTGGAGTTGCTCAGAGTAAGCTGTGTCTTATGGGCAAGGTTGACGCAATAGTTAATTTAGCTTGTTTGCCTCCCATATGAGACAGGGATTGAATAGTCCTGGCTTTGGGGAATCTCACATCTGGATTCAAACTCTTTATGGCTACTGTCCCCTAATCAGTGCCATGGGCTGTTCCCAAGTCATAGCTCTGTACTTTTCCAAGCTTTGTGTTTCATATCGTCCCCTCGGGGTCATTTGTAAAAGTGGGAGGGCCAGATTGGTAGTTGCAAGAGAGAGAAGTATCATCACTGACGTCAATGCAGCTCTTCCACTTTAGCAAGGGATCAGACCCATATCCCAGTGTCACAGTCTGCTGGGGAGGAGGGGAGGCAGCCTCAGAAGTGTTGGGTTTGCAGTTCGCCAAGTGACAAACAGAGAATCTGAGTGCGGTAGCCAGGCATGTTACAAAACACACTGTTGGAGAGACAGCTCTCTGTGGAGGCTTCAGTCTTGATTTACTTACTCCTGGTCATTGTCCTGATATTCCATGGCTTTCAGACAATTTGAAAAAAATCCCTTAATACATGGACTTCTGTGAGGGTAATTGGCTGAGACCCCTTATGGGATTTCTGGGTGGTTTCATGTGGCATAGGAGGCCAGTTGTGGGCATAGCTGCTTTTGTGCAGCTGGGTAAGGCTGTAGTGGAAAATCCAAAGCTGGCTGCTCTGTGTTACCAAATGTATGACTACACATATGTTTAAAGTAATTTAAAGCTTCCAAATATTTTACAAATCTTCAGATATTTTAAATAATTTTGAAAGCATGAATTTATGGGAATAATCCTGAAGTGAAAGGAAGGGAGCCTGAAAGCTCTCAGTAAAGAAGAAAAGAGCCAGGGGTTTCTCAGGTGCAAAGGGGAATAGAGGAAGGGGAAAAGGCCACACAGCCTTTCAGAGATCCACTAGTGCTGTTCCCAGAACTCTGCCTGTTTTGTGCATTTCTTCGCCTGCCCTTTTGCTCATCTGAACAGTCTCTCCAGAAATCAGCAATTGGAAACACATAACAAGTAATTCTCTTTGCCAGGTAAATGGGAACAATAGTTGAGTGGGAAAGAATGAATCACTGCCATTAACAAGAAAACTAGGGTTGCTCTCATCATCAACACAATGCAGTGTCTATTCTCAAATGTCAGGGCTAATAACTCACCATTTACAAATTAGACTTAACCCCCTCCCACGCAAACCCACATAGCCCTTGCTAGCCTTCAAGCTTAGGTTGTAGCTGCCTTTCTCTGAGGGCTACCAATAAAACCTTCAAAATACATATCCTCCAGACAGTCTGGCTTCTTTCAAGATCAAATACTCCTCCCCTTTTCCCTTTGGATTTTGTTTTAATTACAGCTACATCACTGAAAAATGTGGAAAGCCCATCTAAGGCCCTAATTATCCTTAGTGTAAGAGGACCATTATTGTCTACAGATGAAATGAATAATACAACTAGTAAGAAAGATTCCAAAGTTTTGATTACCTTAATAAATTCCTGAAAGTGAAAGATCTCACAGATCTTTATCCAATGCAACCACAAATTATTAATGCAGGTGGGAGTATCAAAAGCTAGAGTGTTTCAGCTGGCATCTTACAACATCTGTTGTGATGATGTTTTTTATCCAGTGCACTGATGGATTATAACTAGAGCAGCCCAGAAAAGGTGTAACAAGGATGCCAGTTTCCTAGATAACCATCATGTAGGTGTAGAACATGAGATGCTGCTAATTTCAGATGCTCATCAGGATATTAATAACCTCCATACTTTGAAAGTAATATGCCTGTTTGAATTCCTGGTCCTGAAATACAGAAAACATTCAGGATATATTTTTCATTCGGGATGGCTTTTAAAGTGAATTTAAGACAGGTAACTGGAGAAAAGGACACAGAAACAAATTTGGGACTTATTAGTAGAGTCCATTTAGCAAATTCTGATTGCCCAGTCCAAAACCAGCAGTTTTTTATTAATGAATAAATCATTCTTTTCTTTCTCTGCAGACTGAGAATTCTTCAAAGTGATTTATACGCAGTTCTTAGCACAGCTGTTTGCTGGGGGTGTGTGCTCTGTGTGGGGGATCTATCAGCAGCCTGGCTACCTCTGTGTGATCTTGGGTAAGGCCTGGATAAAAATCAAAGGCCAGATTGTTCTGTTTTTCCAAATGTGTTGCCTGGGGCCTGCTAATTAATAGAATGTCTAGGAATGTCATACATCTATTGAAAAAAAAGCGTCACTTGAAAATTGCTATTGTTTTAATTGAATGTTGTCATTTTCACATAGTGACCAATATCTCAGCCTACCAGTCTTCTTGAAAGAGCAAACTGGAACATGGGAAAACAGGACACTCATAGGGAAATGCTGTCTGTTTTTAAGTAATTTTTTAACGTAGGTCTCACAGAGTCATAAATGCTCCCACATGTTGACTGGGGGCCTTATCCTGAAATCCAAACTCGTGTTTCATTCTTATGAATTATTCCAACATATGCCAGTGCTGGAGGCTGACTGTAAACAGGGGTTACAGAATTGAGCTGATTTTGACCTAGCAATGGAGCAAAACTCTGGAAACATTTGCCGGAGATACGGCACTTTGTGTCGCGGACCGGCCAGCTGAAACTCTGAGGTTGTGCATGGCAGTAGGCATGCAGGGATGTCTACCAGTAAGTGCTTGCAGGATTGGGTGGTAGGTGGTCCTAATTTATTTGCTGTTTTAACAGAAATCTGGGACTTGTTATGGAGTGAGTTAGTTCCTCTGGGAAAGGTGGGTGTAACTTGTCAGGACATGAAGGATAGCTAACCTCAGACATTGGGGAAATTGTGTGTGTGTGTGTGTGTGTGTGTGTTTTGATGCATATGATTTTGTTATGTAAAATAGTGAGGCTCACCCCCTGCTCTGCCTGTGGGTTTCTGCACAGTTCTTTTGAAGGAGAAGGGTAGCTCATATGATGAGGTGAGAAAGAAGATGAATGGAAATAGAAACCAGGAGGAATCACTTCTTCAGCTGAATAGTTATAAGTGCTTCTAGAATTCAAAATTTTTTTGTCCTGTGTCACTGGGCATGTAGGGGAAAAATAGAACATTATCTAAAGCATACATCTTGATTTTTACAGATTTATTTGGCCGCAATTTATTTGTACATGATGAGAGACATTTTATATGATATCTGACTGTAAGCATTCCTCAAATTCATCTCATCCTGTCAAAAGAAGCTAAAATACTTTTGTTTCTCTGTGTAACTCTTGGATTGGAAGCTGGTTTTCATTTGATTTGTTTCTATCAGTGCATTAGAGCAAAGGTGTGTGCTTTGGACCATGGGTATAATTTTGAAGGTTTCTTATGTTGAAAACTCCCTCAGTTGGCAAATAGATCATTCAGTGCTATATTTTCTGGGAACCCAGAAAAGATGATGGCATTTTGGAGGTGGAAAGAAGCAATGGGGAATGAGGGGGAGTATCTTTTTATCTGTCAAATACAGTTGTGGTATCTCTGCAACACTGTGCTTTAAGTGCAGTGTGCTGGTCTTGGCTTTTATGAGAGCTCTGGAAGAGTTTTGTGCACTGCACAGTCTGATTGACAAAGAGGTTTTCTGTCCTCGCATGACCTTCTTTTAATTTTAAAAAAAATTCAATAAAAGTTCAGCCACACAGCAAGGGATGAATTTAAAGACTGCACACCATGTGACAGTGGTAAAACTTTCATAATAGCCGTCATATTTGTTGGTTTAAAAATCAACTTCATTGTCATAGTTAATAGTTTGCAGCTGCTGTAGAACAGAGGCAAATTGCTATGTATGTGTCAGCCTTAAATGCAACTAAGATCCACTGACTAGGGCGACTGGGTTAGTTTTTCCTATCTATTGGTAGTATTACTGATCATCATCTCTATGCGATGAGAGGATTTCATTGCCACATTTCAGCACTGCTGAGCTGATTATGTGATCTTGCAAGTAAAATAAACTTGTTTTCAGTGTCCTGCCAAAATATACTCCACAGCATCACATTAAAAACGCTTCCAGGGTTATGCACAAGTAGGTGCAACCCCCTGCAAGTCTATGGGATACCATCAGAATTGATTTAACTAATGAAGGTAAGTTACATGAAAAGTGTTAAAGAATCGGAATTTAGGAACTAATGTGAAGCTCAGTAATGAAAGCCTTTTTGGAAGATCACAAGGTAAGTTCCCTGCCAACTTATAACATATGAAAGCAGTTATAATTTGCACCAGGTTTGTATCAGATGGGAATGGGAAGTAGATGAAACAATTCTGTGTCCATCATGCTGGTGATGTGCAGAAGGTGTGTAAAATCAAAACAGTCCATTGGTCAAAGTGTAGCAAGCAGGCTGGGCAAGCAGAAGAGTCTGTGGAGTGTCTGTTGGTTATCCTGGACAGAAGGTTATCCAAGAAAGCCTCCCTAAGGCATTGGGAGTTGTGGCAACCATAGGCAATTATGTCTAAAGGGATATGTTATGCATTTAGGCTGAGCAAATGTAGTGTTATTTACATTTAGGGAGATCCTACTTTGCTTCTTCTCTTCCCTACTCCATCTGCTGTTAAAGTAGAGCTGAATTCAAACTGTGGACCTAAAGCTGCAGAATGATGTGTGAGGGGTATCCCTTTTAAGTGATCTCACAAGGACTGTGGTTGTTTAAAGCAGAGCATCCCTCGGTGTTTTAGGCACCTCTCTCTGTGTGGGGAAGTCACAGAGTTCAGTAAGAGCAGCTCTGGCTGCCCACGATGCTGTGTTCTCATGGCTGAGGGTCAGCTTTTCCTTCAAGAAAGTAAACAGTAGAGGAGCAACAAAGGTTTGATGACTGAGCTTACAAGAAGACAGTACTTTTAATGCTGAAGTCAAAGACTCAGAGCCTAAATGGTGGGAAAATTTCCCCAGGGAAGAGGCAGCCCACACAGTCCTGAACTGGATTACTGTTAGTGCTACTTCACTTATTTGGTTGAGATTTCTCATGTGTTTCCTCAGCCAGAACCTGACCCTCAGGTCTCATTTACAGTTCAGAGAATTTCAGTTTGGCATTTCTGTGCACATTGTGTAATTGCAATAATTTCAACTCTTGTTATTCCTTCAAACTTGGATAATTTGTCAACGTGCTAGTTTATTTTATTCACATAGAGACGGTCACTAGCACTGAAGTCTAAAGTAAATACATGGGGTATCTAGTTAATCTGTGTTTTTTTTCCCCTGGCCTTCTGTCTTTCTTGGTTTGTAGAGGTTGCTTTGTTTTACAAACAAATGGAAGTGTATACAAGGAGATGGGTGGAACCTCTAACCCTGCTCAGTGTGTGAGGGCTCCAGAAGAGTGGCTCTGGGGTCTGGAAATGTCGCACAATAGGTACCGCCCCCCATTTCTGAAGTATATTCCCCATCCTCTTGATGGAGTTTCCTAGCCCTGAGGAGTGAGGGACATCTGGGCTGAGCCCTGGTTATTTGTCAGCCAATTCACAATTAGACCAAATGTCTTTCCATGGCAAGAGCAGAGAGGGAAGGGAGATCATAGAATCATAGAAAGGCTCAGGGCCCCATCCAGCATTGCATTGAACGCTTGTGGGGCATCCACAACTTCTCTGGGAAACCTGTTCTGTGTCTCACTACCCTCAAAGTAAAGAACATTTTTCTATCATCTAACCTAAATCTCTCCTCTTTTTGCCTAAAGCCCCTGTTCCCCTTTGTCCTATCACTATCTACCCATTTAAAATGTCATTCTCCCTCTTTTTTTTTTATAAGCCCCCTTTAAGTATTGGAAGACTGCAATGAGGTCTTCCCAGAGCCTTCCCTTCTTCAGGTTGAACAGCCCAACTCTCTCAGCCTTTCTTCACAGCAGAGGAGCTCCAACACTCTGATCATTTTTGTAGCCCTCCTCTGGACTTGGTCCAACAGATCCATGTCTTTCTTGTGCTGGAGACCCCAGAGTTGGATGCAGAACTCCAGGTGGGGCTTCATGAGAGCAGAACAGAGGGGCGGAAGTGCCTCCCTTGCCCCACTGGCCACAGTGCTTTGGATGCAGCCCAGGATGCAGTTGGCCTTCTGGACTGGGCATACCCAAGATGTACTACTGTGAGAAAAAGTGGGACAGATGTGTGGAAGATAACAGCTATGGATGTGTTGGAACTTCCCCTTTAGTGTTAGACCTGGATTTATTTTTCTGCCTTATGGGACAGAGCAACTTGCAAGTTTTTTACCAATGGTTCTCTGTCTCCAACATCCCTGAGTGTTTCCTCAAGATTGTGGACAACCAGCCATGTTTTTCCTTGATGGTAGTCATCCTTTTCTGAAGGAGACTTCTTCATTTAGACCTGCGAGAGCAGTTGGCCACTGTGATTAGAGAAAGAGGGTAGACTTTATTTAAATGTAAAGGCATCTGAAATGCAAACATCTGCTGCTATGGTAGTCCTTCAGCATCCTGTTTTGATCTGTGGATATGAAGCCAATGTAGTCAAGGGACTGTAGGTACTGGCTCTGCGTATCCTAGAGCAGATGTGTAAAATGGCAAATGGACTGTCTATAACAATGTCTGTCTCTATTAACTACAGGGTGACTGAGGCAAGAAGAACATCCCCAGACTTTTTGTCTTCTGCTTACAGTGGTGGAACAGTTTGTAGAGATGGTGGTCTGTATTTTATCTTCCTTCTCATGTTGCCTTCTTCCTCTCTAAACATTGACAGAACTTTTCAGGGTAGGCTTGAAGTAAATCTGTTGAATATAAATTTTGATTTTGTCGTTGTAGCTTTGCCTGGAACAACACATAATCTATTGACATTTTGGATCTGCAGGAGAAAACCAGAATGTTTCCACCATCAAAGGTCTCTTGGAGTTGTTGAAAGAAGGCTGGAACAATCCTGGTTTTTGGACTTTCTTTTCTTAAGGTATTTTTCCTTCCATCTGATTTCCAAAGAGGAGTCTGATTTTCATTTTACATTGTCCCACCCCTGTGGCGTTTTTGACATTGGCCAGAAATGAGAAGCCTGGAGTTGGAAAGGTGTCATCAAAACAATGACTAGATATACTTGGAAGAAACGTTTATTATTTGGCTTGTTGCCGCTGAGAGCTGCTAATTACCAAGCAATTATGACCAGACATAATTTTTCACTGTCTAAAGCTGCCTCTTGGGTTTAATATCTGTCAGAAAACAAAAAGCAGAAAATTTCTGAGGAGTCCAAAGAAGGCCAAGAGATGTATAAATATTTCCTCAGGGCATCCTTTTCTACCTTGGACTTCAAGGCCAGGAGCTTGGCTATCACTGCCTCCTTAGAAAGCGTTCTTGGCTCCAACACCCTGAGCCATCATTTCTCTCCTGGCTTTTCAAATAATCAAATCATAAAAGTAGTTAGGGAAGTACATTTTGCATCTGCAACTTCTGTGATCTTTGGATGCTTTAGGAGTCAAAACTCCACATGGATTTGCCACAGCTGAGGGCTGTGTGTTTGACTCAGAAATCCTTTTGCACACAAATTAGAGGGCAACCAGTGCAAAACAATGTGGTTATAATGCATTAGCTAAGCAGGAAGCATGGAGAACTGTCTCTGCTGTGTCAGGAAACAATTTGTCTCTGGAAATGGCATGGCACAGTGCTTGGGAAGACAATGCTGTGAGCAATGTTCAGTAGGCTGGTGGTTCGAGAAGGTCCTACAGGGGCACTGTCAGTGCATCAATAGGCCTGATTTATCACTGTATTATATTAATTCTACTCCAGGGTCACTCCATTCAAGTCAGTGAATTTATCACAGGGTAAAGCTGGGGAAAAATTGTGCCTCATCGCTCTTGCTGTCTGCATGAATTGCTTCCACAGAGCCATATTGATACTTTCAGTTCTGTCCTCTTCATGCCCAGCTGTGACAAGGTGGGAGCTGGAAGCTACTCATCATTGGTTAGAGGAGTTGGGATGTATTCCTGGTACTGGCAGAAATTTCTGAACCCCGGATTTGCCAGCTAATCCTTAAAAATGGTTTCTGGTGAAGACAGACACATGAATCTTACAGTGTGGTTCTTGAGAAGGCACTTTGAAAACGGGATTTACTGTTGGGGTGGAACACCAGAGGCTGTCACACCACTAAGCTGAGAATAAACAGAGAAGAAAGCCTACATGAGAATGCCATGAATGTGAGTATAAATGAGGGCGGGAGTAAACTCTTGCATCCAAACAGAGTTTGGCATTTGCTTGTAACATGCAGGTGCTTTGCCAGCATGAAGAACAGAATTGGGAAGTGAAAATCTACATCTCCATGTTTGTCTTTCAGCAGGCTTCCAAGCATACACATTTCGTTCAAAATCACTACCAAGCTGTTTATGATACATCTGTGCCAACTGCAATGTTTTATGTGGCCATCGAAGCCAAATCATTGTGACCTGATGTGACTCAGTTTTCTAAAAGGGTGCGTCTTGAGAATTCTCATTTTCTTCAGTTCAAAGTGAAACACTAGGAAAAGTGTTGGAATGGATCTGAAAACAGTGCAGCATTCTTATGCAGACGCAAGAGTGCCATTCAGGCAAACACCAGAAGAAAATCTGCCTTTGGTGTGTTTTTCAAAATGAGTCTGAAATATTCGTTGGAAAAGTGTCAGGAATATGAGACTTAAATGAACTCATTTACATGCTCTGATTTTGCCTATATCTGTGGTGTTGGGAAGTGCAATAATAAATTCTAAGTGCTCTGTTCCTGAAATTTTAGTTCACTTTTTTTTTTTTCCCACTGCATGGAATTTTATTTAAGAGTGTATGTGAAGTCCGGAGTTTTTTTCCCCTCTGGTTTTATTTTTTTTCCGCACCATATTTCTCTTTGTCCTTCTCCATATTTCTAGTTATTATTTCTAGAATATAAGTTTTATACCTCTGTGTGAATTTTAAACCTGTTAGGGATATGGAGAAAAATTAAGTGAAAACTTTTCTCTTTTCTTAGTCAAATATGTTACTGTTTCTCTTGATTTATAGAAAAACTCTTATTTATATATTCAGCTGTTTAGATATGTTCTCATGCATAGATCATAGTTTATTATGTGTTTTATTCTTGTTTCCTCAAATACTACTGAACAAATCAACAGTAAAATTTTCCAAAGTTTTTCAAATTGAGGTCAGATGCTTTCAGGCTCATAAATCCTCTTGGTCAGTGCAAGATATTTTGGTACTTTAAATTTGTCACCATTTTTCTCTTCTGTAGCACTGCCTGGTTTTAGCTTCATCTGAGATTGAACTGAACAGTTAAACATTGTCAGTATTTATAATCAACAGCTGGATTTATGTGTAACAACACCAGTGATGCTGGGTTGTTTTGTTTTTCAGAGGTTCCCACTACAACAGACAGCAACAGACACAAATAAAAATAGCTGGGTTTTTTCCCCCATGCAAGTCATGAAAGACGTTCAATTTTTAAAAAAATATATGGTAGTTGACTAGAGTCTCCCTTCTGATGAAATTAGATTCAGTAGCATAATTGATGAAATAAGGAGGAGGAGATTACCCCAAATGACCTTTGTGTCTGAATCTTTATTTGAAAGGGAAAAAGACTTTTTTGAATGTACTTCCAGATACTATCTACATTTCTTAGAAATTTGCAGGGCTTTTTGTGGGAAACCCCCAAACTATTTCTGTGTGGCTTTGGCCAAAATTACTTGGTTTTCTCTTACCAAATTTCAAAAAGGTTGAATAGTTGGCTTTTCTGAAGGAAAGGCAATACTTTCCATATAGAAAAGTCCTATTTTCTTTAGCATTGCTTTTTTTTTTTTCTCTTTCCACATTTCTGACAAGCAAAAGAGTGCAAAAGTACCTGGAAATACAGTTCTTGTGTCATTAAATGTAAAAGTGAAAATAAGATTTACAGTCTCTGAGTTTTTGCTTGCTGCAGCACCAGTCAGTGCCGATATATTAGGCTCACAATTTGACATAAATACAAACACAGATTTGTGTTTCTTCTACTGCAACATTGCAAATACCACTACGGCTAATTGCCATTGACACCAGTCAGTGAGGAAAAGTGGCTGTAGTTGCCTAAACTGTACTATTACTTAAAGTGTTTACCTTTTCATACCCCTCTGCTGTGATTGCTGGAGTGTTCATGTTAGTGCAAAGATGTCAGATGAGGAAATGTTGCCAAATGAAAGCTAATAATGAGAAAAAAAGGAAAGGTAATGTGGACAGGAGTGAGTGGCATAAATTACTCAGGTAATTTGGTTGAAGTCTGAATTGATATTGCTTTGAAATTGCAATGCAGTCATGTTCCATGCTTGCGATTATGCTGTGTTGGTACCACAGTGAATTACAGATACTCAGTTTTATGGGGCAGTTCTGTTTAAAAACAGGGTTGGATGCTGTACCTGCTGGGTAGTGTGTTTTGTGGGCTGTTTCAGCAGGTCAGCATAAAATGACAACCCTGATCATGAATCTTACTCCTGTGTGGGTGAAAGAGTCTGTACTGGTCTGCGTTACCCTTCCTAGACAAATGGAATGGGGTCCCTGGTGGTAGTTTTTTCCTATCCTTGTCTCTGTAGACTGTCGGGATACATTTACAGAGTCTGAAACTGCTTTTAGGAATGTTAGAATACAGTATTTTTGCTGTTCTGTCTACTTCTTATTTTAAACGAAGGGATTGTACCTCCTGACTTCCCTAAATCAGGCTTGGAGCCTTCAGTTGTGCTTGAACTGAAGATGAAGGCTTAAGTGTAGGGATTAGATAGTTAAAATGAGGGTTTAGAAAATACCCATTTTTGCCATCAGATAATTTTGTGATATTTCTGTAAAGAAGGCTCTTCAACAAAAACTGGAAGGAATTAGGCCATGAGGAATTCCAGCAGTGAGAATTTGAGATGTTTGGGAAATCAGGAGCAAACTGAAACTGAGGTCTTAGAAATGGTGGTATTTTTTTTTCTGGTGCCAAAAAGTACGCCAAGTTATTTTGTCCTGAATAATCTGTAGATTTAATCTCTCTTGAAGTGCCCAAGGGGATCTCTGACAGAGTTTTGGAATCTGTGGTTCTCCTTGCTGCTGTGTTTTACAGCTTCATAACAAAACACTGAGGCTGATTTCTGTAATGGATAAAGTGGGGCTCAGTATATATTTGATCTCTTTCAATAACTAGAAACCTTAACCATTTTGTAAACAAAGACTCAACCCAGTGTGAATATGCCTAAAAAAAGAGAAATTTTATTGGATTGTGGAAGTTGTGTATCTTGTATCTTCTTCACTTATTAAAACATAAGGCCTTAATTTCAGAGTTAGGAATAAGAAAGATGACGAAGAATAGCACTAGAATGGAAAATATGAAGCCTGTACCTAACTCCACTGAAAACAGTTACGGCTGAGTCATTTTGATGAAAGCATGTACAGCCAATAAATTCAATAAATAGGTATATTTAAACACATGGAGGCAATGATTACATGAGGGAACCTGAGAACAATATTTTAAGGTGTATAAAGTCTTTTCATTTGCCATGAAAATGTGCGCTATCATATAGATTTCCTTTCTCTTTCCCACAATCTGTGAAAAGTTGAGGCCAGAAACAGCTTGAAGACTGAACATGGTATGTCTTTAAAATCCAGCCATTCTCATGCACATCTGCCAGTAGTGGACATTGACCTTCTCTTTCCTGCTGTGGGCAGATGTCATTCAGTTCAGGAAATATCAGAGAAGTGACACAGCTCTGGTTTAGCACAACAGTGACCTTACGAAACGTGGCCTTGAAAATCTTACTGTGCTGGAAAGCCAGGATCTCTGTTTGAGCATTCCCACTGCATACAGTCTTTGGCATGGCTGGCAAGGTTAGCGACAGTTTAATCTTTGCACCTTCCTTGTCTTTTATCTATACGTGTGACTAACAGAGGAAAAAGCTAATGAGTGGATGAACAGCAGATATTTTGAACTTTTTCTGAGATACTTAGGTAAAGCAAGGTAGGGCAAAATTATGTGTAGAGAGGTAATGCCTTTTGCTAGGTGAAATGATAGAACTAGAAAGAAACAGCAACTCTCACTTGATGAATGCTTGTTACTTTTCCCCAACTTTTAGCTCAGTCGTTTCAGTGATTTCTGCAGCAATGTAAAAATCACTATTTTCTGTTACCATTACTAATTTATTAAGTTTAAAGACAGTAGACAAAATAATTATCTATATTGTGTGGATGCTTCAATGTGAAGCGATCCGGAGGGATATGCTCTTCTGTAAACTGATACTCTGTTTTAATTTGTGTATCTATCATAAAAAGTATTTAGACTGAACAGCAAAAAAAATTGGAACTGTGATATTTTACTAGGAATATATGTACTCAAATGTATATTCAGGTGAGGGTGAAACATATTAACAGTGTGATGTTTGTATGAGGTACCCTTATTTATCGACTTTTCTGATGTTACATGGCTGACCCCATCATTACAGTGTACCATCAAACAAATCCAGTTACACTGAAGTGTTAAGTTCACTGCTATTCAGGAAACTGTTTCTTTGAATTCCATTTTCTCTGTTTTTAATAAATCTTGGTTTTGGCTAGGATCACTCTTGCCTAGGTAATTTTGCAAAAATGCCTGTAGAATGTTGAGAAGCTCATCAGCTTAATGAAGAAGAGCTTCAGACTTTCCAGAACTTAAAAGTTCCTCTAAGTGCCAATCATTAGACAGGAAAGAGGCAATTCTGTTATTTTTTAGTAAATTTTGCCTGCCATCAGGCTCCAGTGAACAAACAACAACAACAACAAAATACAGAATCTCAAAGACTAAAAGAAGGCTAAAAATTGGTGTTAGTGGGTGGCCATATAATATTAAAAAAATGATGAAAACTGTCTAATTTATGCTTGGCTCTTGCAGTGCATGAGGAATGCCATCCCTTAGCCATCATGTCATTTGGAGCATTAGTCACAAAAGGAGCTATGTGACTTGCTGATAATATCTGCAGATGGGAAATCCTCAGAGGATTTCTTAGGATGCATCCTTGGCTGACTGGATTCTCAGGAGCTGTGTGGAACAACCAGAGCATCTTGGATGGGCAGCTCTCTATCTGCACAAAGACAATTTTGGCCTGTGAAAAAACTACCAGAAATGCTGGACTCCTGTGTTACAGGTGGCATTTCAAATGCTGCATGCACCTCAGTGCAAAAGTGCTTAGAAGCAACCCAGTGGGTTAAACCCAGAAATCTGGATTTGCCAATAATTGTCACAGATAAGTTCTTCCAGCAGTTGTTCTAAGACAACTTATTAAAACATGAGGCCTTAATATCAGAGTTAAGAATAAGAAAGATGACAAAGAATAGCACTAGATTGGAAACTATGAAGCCTGTGCATAAATCCGGTGAAAATAGTTACAACTGAGTCATTTTGATGAAAGCATATACAGTGCTAAGACAGTGGCTAAGACAGAAACTAATGGCTTCAGAAAATGAATTAAAAAGAATTCTTATTCCTGTTAGAAAAAAGTCATTATGTCTGATTTCCAATCTGTAAAAAAATTCAGAATAAACACAGCTGTTGAATATCTTGAGTAGAAAACCAATGTCTTCTTCATTTTATGATCTATAAATTTGGTATGTCAGGCCCCTTGCATAGTAGCTGAAATGCATTTCCCAGTAAGCCCGGTTGCATGGTGTGCTTGAAGATGAAATTTAAAGTATCTGTTCCAGTGACTACTTTTAGCCTGTTTGACAGACATTTGTACCGGGTAAAATGCACAGCCTAATTTCTGGTGGGTCTTTCTGTAATAAAACTTAACATCAAATTCATAACTTTATGAACACTTTCGTTACTGTGTGACCTCATCCTAATAGGGCCAGATTGGGTTCAGGCAGGGTAAGTAATGCGTTGGTTATAGGACACGTTGGCAACCTGATATCCACGTGCAATATGATGTGTGATATATGTGAGCTAGAAATATATATGTGAATGCCACATTTGGGGAGAAGCACACTTCCTAAAACATGGAAAGTGAGAAGTTAGCCTCAGTTCTTTTCTTCTATATATATACTTGGACTTAG
The DNA here is from genome assembly GCA_013400915.1 of Pardalotus punctatus. NCBI lineage: Eukaryota > Metazoa > Chordata > Aves > Passeriformes > Pardalotidae > Pardalotus > Pardalotus punctatus. Next base: position 590,377 of record VZTX01008269.1, on the reverse strand, counting down.
TCACTTACTGAACTGAATTTAAATAAACAAATAAGACTTTATGTATACTTGGTAGAAGGTTCCAGCCTCTTTCCAGTGAAAACTTTGCCATTAGGTCTTTATAAATAATTAATTTTTCGCTTTACTTTCTGAACTAAAAAACAAAGAAAATGTTTTAAATTGAGTCATGGTGAAAAATTTTTGTTTATCTCACTGTAATGAAAAATCCAAATGTAATGCAAATAAAACATTGTTTCTGCTTACATTAAACATTTTCTGCACCAAAATAATTTATTTCATATAATTGTGGGATTTTTAATCCTCTTTAATTTTAAATAAATTTTAAAAGAAAATAATTATTTTGAAGAGAAAACTATTAACACCAAACAGGTAAATATTTTCAAGGTTTTTGTGTATCTCTCTGCTATCATCCTAACTACATTTTACTGCAAATAATCTACTGAGTGGATTATTTTTTTTAATGTTGATTTATAAATGATTCCTTTAGCTGTCCTGGTCATTTTCTGATGGCTGCTTGCCATGGTCTGATGTATTTCGCAAAGTTTTCAGAGAATTGTTGTGCATACACTTTGTGCACCTGAAAAATAAATATGGATAAATACACGTGAAGGCCCTTCCTTATCTATGGTTGGTGTAGCCTGCAGGTTAGGCTTGTTTTAATTTTGAAAATCTTTAATTTCCCCAGGGTAAATGAACCTTTAGGCTTGGCTTTCTGTGCTTGGAAGGGAATCAGACTAACACTGTGTTATCTTATTCTTCATCTCCTCTACATTTTAGGCCTCCATTTAGTTGATTTTGGAAAGCGTGAAGTGTTTGAGAGGATTAGAGAAAGCAGAAGAAGAGGAATTCAGAGCATGTGTTGAGAAAGGGACGTTGACTGAGCTTGCTGTGTTTATGGACAACTGCATTGTAGGGTTCATTTGAATGCTCTGGGGTTCATAAACCTGTGTAGCCTGGAAGGCAGAGCCCATTTGAGTTAGACAGAATTTCAGTGCAAATGATTTACCCAGCTGTTAAGATAACACTTAAAGGGTTAGTAGTAAAAAAAATTTTTATTTTTACTTTTAAAGGTCTAATTTAAACTGACAAACACACTTAAAACTGAAGATGTGCTCAAGCTAAAAAGTAGAGTGTGTGAAGCCTTTCCAAGCTCATGCAGGTTGGGATCCAAACCTTCTACTGCTCTGGCTTTTGGTTGCTTTTAAATTCCTCTTTGGTCCTCTATTATGTCTTGTGTAAATCTAAGATGGTGGGAAGAGATGGTTACAAGGGATTTACAATTTTTTGGGTGGGAATTTAATGAGAATTCACTTTTTCTCAAGTTGAGCCCTGATTCCTGAGCCAAGCTCAGTGTCCATTGATGCCTAAAAGCTTGCTGCCTAGCTCACACCTCCGGCGAGGACTAGTTCAGTTCTACCCAATTTTCCAGTATCCAAAATTCATGTTTTTTCAAAGTCTTTGCTCCAATTATTTTACAGTGAGGCTGGTCTGCTCTCAGCCTCAGTGTGATGGCTACCAGAGAAGGGGCCTCATCTGTTGCTCCATGTATTTTTGGACAGGATAGAAATATTGTTATTGTTACACACATATAATGACACTCAACTCTTCCTGCTGTAGGACTGACACTTATGTGAGTGCTGCCTTTCTTCTTGAACAGTATTGAAGCAGTATCTAAAATTTGGACCAGTAGCCAGGAAGACTGCAATTGAGTGACACATACAAAAGCCTGTTTTGATTCCAGCATTCCTCATTTGACAAGTGTTTACCTAGGCAGTGTGTAGTCAAAATGAATTTTAATTTTCTGCAACCTTAAGTCTTTGATATGTCAAAATTTCTGTGAAAATAGATAAACAAAATCTGAAATTTCCAGATGGACAGCTGTACTGCAAGCAATATAAAGATGATTCAACTTCGAAAATTATTTTAATCACTTGTTGCAATACAAGCATATCTTAAAATATTAAGACTTGTATCACAGAAGACTTGCTGTAATACTGAAAACTTAGTTTCTATTCAAATAGGTTATGTATTTTGATTTTTGGGGGATCTTACTTTATGTCATTCTCCACATTTTCTTAGATGCCCTGCCAAAAGAAAGCAGTGAAAAATGTTTCCCAATGAGCCCAACACAGTCAGATAGATCAAAACTGTCCTTGGCAGTGGAGGTCTGTTTTATTCGCGTTCTGTGAAATCATGAAGAATGCTGTTGATTATCTTTCCTCTGACTTATCTTCTAAACTTCTTATACTTTTCCATGATGAGTAAGTACATTGAAAAGCAGCCTGTCCAAAGCTTGATTTTTCAGAGGAAATTACATATGTCCTCTAGTTTTCTTTGATATTTTACATACTTCAAAGTGCAATCTGAAGTAGAGTAATATACTTTTTGTTCTGTATGCAGTTTGAGAGATGTGGTTTACAGATGTTTAAAATCTCATGTGTGGACCTTAAAAATGTAAATACCTGGAAGTGGAAAGTGTAATTAATTTATGAATCTTTTTTCCTTCCCTCCCTCCTTCATTCGTATCCAACTGTGTATGTGACAGTACCTACCTGGTACAGATACAGAAATACACATATAATATGCAAGTTCCATATTAACTCCTTCTGAATGATCCATATAAGCTCTGTAACTCTGTTCATTACCTGGAATGGTCAGGGATTTTTTTGTGTAAACTAGAGAGGAAGTTTACATTAAGATGACAATTTTGAGTTTAATTGAGGTCAGAAGGGCATAGGCTCAAGCACTGAGATTCTGACACTAGACATGAAATTTCAGTAGCTTGTATAATTTTGTACATTACTGATGGAAAGTTTATACAAAAAGCTTCTTGAATTTTAGAGAATATCTTTCCTGTTTCTCTATGGGCTCAACCCTGAAGTTTCTTATGGTTATGTCAGTTTTACCTAGTTTTCTTTGCTGAATTTGGTCCTCATATACAGAATATAAAGGAAGACTTATATTCTATGTGAAAAGGAAGAAAACTACATTGCACTGTAGTTTTCCTCAATCCATATCTCATCTCTTGTCCTCGCACAGCAACAGCTACTACCCCTACAATTAAGGAAAGCTTAAATATGCCTATATCTGTCAAAATGAATACCTGAAATTGAGAAGAAATTATTTTCTGACCACATAATCACAGACACTTAAGTTATTCTGTGAAAAATGCAATTTTGATGCTGAATTCATTGTTCTGTCTTGTATATCTATAGAAATTATTAGTGGTCATAAATGATTCACTCATTTTAAAAGTCCACTGACTCAGCGAAAGGAGCAGTTCGTTCCTCAGGTCCACTAGAGATAACACAAAAAAGTCTTTAGTGTTTTTTAACTTTGTAACATTTCTGAGAATAAGATCTGTAAAAAACTTTACCCACACAAAGCATTGTGTGTGGTATTGGCCTTGGCTTTGAGACTGGGGAGGAAGAAGCACATATTATGTAGTGTTCTATTACCTTTTAAACATAGCTTAAACTATATATGTCAGAAGTAACATCCATTTTCATCTCAACCCTTTTGTTTTTTTTAATGTTCATATTTTAAACAGAAGGTGGGAGGGAGAAAGAAAGAAAAGAAAGAAAGAAAGTGAAAAAATGTAATTTGCATTGTGAAAATATTGCTATTTGATACTAGTTGAAGCTACATAGATTTGGTTCATATTTCCACATTTTCTGTAGTGTAAGTCTTATGAATCTTATTATATACAGTGTAAAAAAAAAATCCAACATATTAAACAATGCCTTACATTGATATAAATCAATACAGCTTTGCACAGCATGTAGAGGACTAAGTGTTAAGTGTGTTGGGGGGTTGGAATATGATCTCTAAGGTCCCTTCCAACCCAAACCATTCTATGATTCTCTAACTCCATGTGTTATATTACACAGCTGTTAATTGTGGTGTGTGAGTAACTTGGTATCTATTTGTGAAAAACTGCATCTGAGATATGCTTAATAATTTTATGTGGACGTTGAACAGGGGAAGGGTTTTACTGGACCATTGTTTGCAGTCTTCTGCACTTGGGATGAACTGCATCATATAATCCCATTCCTAACCTCATTATCTTTCATCATTAGCCAATGAATTACTTTTTGCTCCTGCACTTCTTTCAGGAAGTTCTTTCAAGGCTTTGTGCAGCTGATTGTAAGGAAACTTGTTCTTTTTTTTTCTTTTCTAAATTAATTCAGGCCACTTTATTTCCCTCCCAGCATGACCCTGTAGTTAGTCGTCCAGTTCGCACCTCATTTCATCTGTGCTCCCATTTTTGTCGCTCCTCCCAGAATAGACTCAGTTCTCTACAAGGATGACCAGACTTTCCCTCTACCTGTTCTGGTCTGAATTCATCTTTGCACACAGTGTAACAAGGAGCACTGTCCTCAGTTTATTGTTATCATTTATAATGATATTAATACATCCCAATTTCTTTTGGATAAACTTTGCTTTTGCCAGGGGCTAGTATCAGATTGCACTTTATCATCACTCTGGTGACTCATCATAATCTTGTGATTAATACTATGCCCAGGTCTTCTGCTGGGTCTGTCATTTCCAGCTGACCAGAACCTTTTTTTTGTAATGGTACTTATTAGTCACAGTAACACTTGGTGAAGAAATATGTTGGCTATCACGTTCAGGAATAAGTAGGTCCTACCATATTTGGTAGCATGTTTTTTCCAATATGTCTGGGAAATTTATGTGTCTACACGATGATACAGTTTCTGATAGTCATTTTCTTTCCAACAAAATATTTATGAGGTCCTCATTCAGGTTCAGATTTGATCCATGTGAAGCAATGGCAAACTTCTGACCATAATTAATTTTTAAATTTTAAATTTAAAGCCCTTTATTCAAATTGATTTTGACCTTATAAGCTATGGTTTTATCCACGTTACTGCAGATTTTTATTTGCAGAAGTGGTCTTCATTAAACTATGGCAGTATTCTACTGATTTTATTTCTAGCTTTCAGAAGATTATCATATATATGAATATCCGCTTTCCAATAAAGAATGTTAGTCCACCAAGTCTTGTTCTGGCTCTACTGTCTAATTTCATGTCCTCCCCTATTGGTTTCACTTCCTCTGGTTTGTACCCTTGCCACCTTTCATTGGTTTCCAAACAGCAAAATCGTTCCTCTGTTACCTCACCCATTTCAACTCAATCCTTTATAATCCTTTCAGTAACTGAACTGTCTCCATGACTACTCCTATATTCTCTGCTTATACTTTTCTCTTTGCTGCTTCTGCTGATTTTTTTTCTTTTTACCAAACCCTTTCAACTGTTTTTCTTTTGCCTGTGTAGCAAAGTGGGATTTGGAGAGTTGAACATGACTTTTTTTCAGTTTTCTTCCTTGGGTCTCTTAGTTTAAAGCTCTTCTGAATGGTGATGCTCGTTTGAATCTTACAGAATCGGTCCCTCAGGCACTCTGGTAGAGGCTGTTTCACATGCGCATTTTCTCCAAATGCTTCCTTGTAAATTAAGTTTATTGTGTTATTTTATTTCAGGTGTATGTCAGACCTGAATCATACATAATTGGTTCTGTTTTTTTCCCTGTGGCAAGAGGTTAGAATATTGGTATAAATATTATCATTTGCCATAAAAGGATGTAAACAACTTATTCCCTCCACTTCAAGAAGCAGCTCCTGTAAGGAGTGTTCAAAGTCAAGAATCTTGATTTGGCTGCAGAGTTATTCAATGTAAATCTCACGTAAGCCACAAAGCCATTTTGGCTGCCACTTCTGATAAAGCTGCTTGTGGATGTAGAGCATACACTGACAAATCTTCTCCTTCCCATCACCCTGATCCAAAGAAATGCCCTATGGAAATACTTCTAGAGAGACACACGGTCTTTAATTGGCAAGCCTTTTTCTTTGGATGCCTGGCTTTTTGCCAAGAAAGGCCATTTCTTGAGTAATCTGAAGGCAATATGTATTTGTTATATTTCTGATTTCTTCAGATGCCTCTGACTGCTTATTCCAGCTGATTGGACAGCTGACTTATTCTGAGCAGAGCCAGGTAATGCTTCTCTGTGGAGCAGTGTCATTGAACACAATCAGTGCATTCTGTTAAGACTGCCAGATGTCTTCTGACTTAGTCAACAATTTTCTGTTTTATTTAAGAGGCTTGGGAGGGTATAGGGGATCCACCAATGTAGGAATACACTTGAAAAAAAAAAAAAGATTAAAGTCATGTTTAGTTTCATCCCCTAAATCCAGTCAAGTCTCCAGACACTTCTACAATCACAACTATCAGGAATATTTGATTGTTAGCTCTCTAGTTAATTAGCTGCAAGAAGTGTTACTGGCTCCAATACAAGTTACATCTCTCCCAGTGCTAGCAGTGGGTCATCAACTTTTAGGAGAAATCTGCAATAGGAGATTCTGGCACTTTATGATCATTTTTGACCCTCTATCTTTAGTGTTTGGTTTGTTCATGCAAACAATTGTGCTTACATTTCCAAGTGGAACTATTCTCACTCAACACAGAAGTTAGATTTCTTTACGTGCAAATTGCCAGAGTGCATCCAGGCTGAGAGTTTGTATTGTGGATGGAATTTGTACAGATTTTGACTGCTTACATACTTGAAAGTTTTGACATCCAGAACACTGGAGAACAAAAAATTCCTCCTGTAATTCTTCTTGTGGGAAAAAAAAAAAAAAGAGTTGGGACTGGACATTTTCCACTGTTTGTTTTTTGTCTTTTTTCCTGCCTACTTATGCTCAGATATTTTCATGTGGCACTTTGGCAGATACAGGTGTATAATTCATGCTGATTCTTTTGTCTGCTTGAAAAAGCTTCTGTCTTTGGAAAATTTGACCCTATCTATTCATGGACATTTTTGACAACTCTATGTATTTCTTTTTCTGTTGTTTCAATACCTCTTGGTTGGCCAAAGGCACACTGTGTTGACACTACACTGGCCAAAAAAACTCCTGCAGCTTCAATTGGCAGGGTTATTTTCCAATTCCTTCCCTTGATTACTGGGACATGCAGCTAACTTTATGCAGCTTCTTTGTTTCAGCCAAAAGATGGGAACATTTTGTGGAGAGAGAAAAGTGTGCTCTCTTTACGTTCTGTTTATTTTACATTTGAGGAGTCCTTGAGGGAGGATGTTCTACATCACTCCATAGTTTTAATAAGGAAGCTGTCAGACTTTATTTAACAGAGCATTATTAAGTGAAAGGATACAAATACTTCAATCCAAACATCTTTATACATATTTTCCAGCAACTTGCTTCACCACATCAGTTTTTCAGAATCTGTAAATGTAACGCACTTTAATTACACATAATGTGATCATAATGTGATGTAATGAAAAGCTTGTTAGTCTTCAGCCCAAGTAAATAAAAGAAAGCAACTCAAAAACCTTGAATTTAATTTGTGTGTTTTTCACTTGCATGTTTTTCTGTGCATATCTTAACATCTATTGCATGTTCCTCTCTTACCTTCTCCTATTTTTTTTCAGTGATACATTTCCTAATGTACTCTGTGAGCTTGGAAAAAAGTAGGTAGAGGGGAGAGGAGGTAAACTGGGAAAAAAGAGTTCCTGTCTTGTATTTACCACTTGCAAAAGTGGAGACTGGCCCCTTTCCAGTACAGTATTTTGATTTATTTTTAAATCTACGTTCATAGTAATTTTTCTTAATAGCTTATTCCCCCCAGTTGTGACAATGAAGGCAACAACTTCAATGCCCAGAGAAATCACTTGGCACTGAGAAATGACCAGTTGCTTGTTAAAACAAGGACAGGCAAACCATACTGGGCAGATCCATTGCCATAACAATGAGTTTTGGCTGATCAGACTTTTGATTTTTTCTTTTGTATACATTTTTGCAATGATATCTGCATCTATATTTTGTTAAAAGCTCAACACCCCCATCCTTTTCTTGTTTGATGTACCTTTTAAAGATCTTCTTGCTTTACATTCTGGTTTCTAAATCTTGTAAAGATTGTCTTACTGTGACATAAATCTCACACATATAAAGTGTTCTTGTCAATGGTCAAAAACAAAGCGCAGGTAAACAAGTCAAAGGTGGTTATCTAGCTACTTGCAGAATAATAAATAAACTACACTAATTTCATGTAAGAAGTTTATTACCTCCAAGAAGGGGCTTGTGAATATTAGCTAAATTCTAGGATTGGTGAAGACCATTCATTCTCATTCATAAAAAACCCAACCTTTCATTCAATATCAAGCAGCTGACGTTATTGACAGTATATTCCTTTTAAGGACAAAACGATGTATCCTTACCCTCTCCTAGTTTTTAATACTGTTTGAGATTTGAAGAGGACCTATGGGATTCAGCAACAATTTCCCTTTAAAGGGCACTTGGATTTGGAAGAACTCTTCTAGGTTCTTTCAAAAATACAAGCTGTTATTAATAAACTATCATCCAATGCCTGTAACATTACATCATACTTCAGCTTTTTTTAAGTCCAGGAGACCATATGGGTAGTTTATTCTCAACCACTTCTAAGAACTTCTAGCTATCTTACCAAATATTTAAGAAAATTTGTTTAAGAGTGAGAGATCACTGGTAATTTGGTGTCCATTCTAGGAATTTAGGCAATGAGGGAGCATTCATTATTTAGTGAACTTCTTATTGAACTGCTAAGCACTGTATTTATAATATAATATAACTATGAAGGTATTCTTATAAAGAGATCACATTAATTTTAATATATCTAGTACCTCATATCTAAATGACTTGAAAGAAAAAAGCTATATCATAAGCAAATAGGAGTAATTTTGTAACAATATTTTCCATAAGAAACTAAGAAATCATGACAGCTTTTGGAGATATTCAAAGACATCTTCCTAATTAAAGCTGTGCTAATATGAAAACCTTATGAAATCCTGTTTTAAACCCCACATATCACTTTTCTATGGGAAACTGCTTTTACCAGGATGTGTCTAGGTTTATTGTGGAGAAAAAGTGAAAGTGTTTAAAAAAAATCTGTTAAGTAATTTTGCAGTTAAAATATGATTGACACAGTTTCAGGACTAATACTTCAAGTATATGCTTTACACTTTAGAGGGATGATTCTTGAAATAGTAACCTTTCAATTAAAGAGAAAAAAAGTCCTCACATTATTAGATTTCTGTGGTTAGGTCTCATGGACAGCAGTTGTGAATTCAGTGTCTCCTTCTGTATGATATTACTGTGATTGAGGCAATCATATTGTTGAGACAGGTCCTGCAAATGTTTCCTCACTGTGATTGCTACCAAATCCTAGATGCCTGCTGCCTCCTAGAATAAACATATGGTAGGAAAGCTGCTGGTGGAAATTTTGTTTTATATTCAGTGTAACAGGGTAACAATGGTAACAGTTGCCACTGTTCAAAGGGAAATGACTGATTCAAAACAAAACCTTAACCTGGCAACTTGTCAGAGCGAGACAAGCAGTGATGCCAGTCAAAACAGCAAAGGCTGTACTGTTCCTCCTCCCTCGGTCTTTCTCCTACTATGAAAGGCTGTATTATGTTTACAGTGTTTATTTTATCTCTGAACCTTTTGCTGATGCAGTGCTCCAGTGCTTTTTTATAGTCAGTTCCTGCTCTTAGGTGGAATACTTGAAGAAATTGTCAGTCTGTTCTGTCTGTTGCTCTTGTGCCTGTGTTGCACTTCAGTGCCTAAAGTTTTACTGTGTGTTACTCAGAGCTTCTGCCTTGACTGGAACTGGAGAAGATGCTCTGAGAAAGGAGTGGGATGTAGCTGTACCATGTTGGGAATAGGTGAGAGAAGGAGCTGTGACTGCCAACAGCTGCAGGGTAAACTCTGGCAAGGCATCTGGAAACATCTGGCAGCATCTGGTGAGGCACCTGACAAACCCGCTCTCATCCCCTCTGACGTGCTGGGTCAAATGTGGACAGAGGGAGGTTTTGGCTGGGTCAGGGTGGGACTGCACACCAGGCAGCTGAATTTTTGAGTAAGACTGTTATAGTCCAGCAGTTTGGGCCCTCAGATCCGGCTCTGTGGCAGAAAGGGAAGGACCCAGGTGCCGCCCTGAGACACCCCCGGTTTGAGGCAGAGAAGCTGATGAGTACCGTGCTCTGCAGCCTAAGCACAGAGCAGCAGCATGAAAATCAATCTTATCAATAGCTCTCGTGTAGAAGGTGAGTCACCTTATGATGATACTACTTTCTGTGAATAGATTGGATAATGCCTCTACTTCCAAGGAGATCCTGAAGTGGAACAGTCAGCTGCTGTCACTTGAACAGCATCCTGCTCCTTATGACACACTTCAGCAGTGACTATAGCCCAAAGCAGATTAAAAAGAGATGAGCATAAGTAAAATTGTCAATAATTTTCTCTTTGAAAATAAGGTCTTCCATGTTGGTAAGAGCACTAAACAAATGGATTACCCAAAAAAGAATCACAGATACTATCTGCATTCATTGGAGCCAATAGTTCCCAAATAACCTTCTTAAGCCAGGAAGAAACATAGCCAAAATTCACCCAAAGGCCTGACCTTTGCCCAGCACCTCCCGTACCTTGGTGAGTGACTTTGGCCAGGAATGAAGCAGAGAAACATTGGCATTTCCTCTGTCAAAATATTATTCTGCCCCCATGGATGTAGACAGTCTTTTCAAAATAGATTCGATTTTTATCTGCAAAACAACAAGAAAATTTCCTCACCAGAGGAAACCTTAAAATCAGCTACTCAGAGAAACAGCTTATTTGAACCAGACTATTTACAAATCCAAACAAATGTGCTTGGCCAGAATATGAAGATAGAGGCAAATAAATATTTCTCATGCAACTGCAGGGTTATGGATTTAATATCCTTATGCCTCATTTGGTGAGTTTTGGAGTTTCTTTTGCTGCTGCTGTTATATTCCTGTCCAATGCATTTTCTTGCTAGGGACTGACCATAAACCTGGATGGTCTGTGTAACGGAAGGGCAGGTGGAAGATGCTGGATGTAACCATAGTTATATCAGAGAGGAAAAGATAATTAAAAGATGAGTACAGCGCCTCCTGAAGTGCAAGCACAGGTTTGTGCCAAACTCACTCAGTTAAGATGGCAGGGAATCGAGCACTGGTGCCAGGCTACCATCCGAAGTTGTCCACAGCTGTCTTTTTTTAAAAGCATTTCCCACTTTTCATTTCAGAGACAAAGGGCAAAGTCTGATGCCACCTAATGATACAGACCAAGAAAAACTTCAAGCCATTGCAGCTGTAACAGTTCTAATCAGAAAGGGAGTGGGTAATGAGTATTTGATGTGGCAGACCCGGACTGTGAGAGAAAGAGGCTATTTGCTGGAGAGCCAGCATCTCCCTGCTCCTGTTCTCATTCCAGTGATTTTACTTATTCCATTTTCAGCCGAAAATTTTGCTTTGGAGCAAAGTATTGCTTGTGGTTACTTTCCCTACCCGCCTTGTACCCACACTAGGAGGGCCTGTCTCCCTGCTATAAAGACTTTTCCTAACATCCAATCTAAGTCTTCTCTCACACATGAAGCTAATTACTTCTTACCATCCTTTGATGGAAACAGGATATGTGATGACTTTAAAATTTTTAAAGTCAACATTGGCTGATGTTTATAATTCTGTCTTCAGTCTTCTGTTTTTTCCTGATAGGTCACATTTTATAAATTTCCCCTTGTTCTTTGTTCTCCTCAGGACTCTTTCCAGTTTACCACATCTTTCTTAAAATTGAGAGACCAAAATAGATGTAGCAGAGGCTTTACCAGTCATTAGCAGAGTGGATAATTTCCTTCCATGTTTTATGTAGAACTTTATTTTTAATAAACACAGAATTATATTATTCTGTTTTGAAACGTTCATCTGCAGTTGACTCATATTCAGTCTGTGATCCAGCTTACCCAGTTCTTTCTTTTCCAGTCTTCCCTTTTTTATACTGTATATTTGAGTCTTCCTTTTAATGCAGAACTTTGAACTTTATAAAATTTCATCTAAGTGATTTCATTCCCCTCTCCCCACTAATTTATCACACTTACTTCGGATCTTCTCTTTCAAATTGCTTTCAGTCTCTTCCACTTCTGTCTTTGCCCAAGTTTTAGGACTATTTCCTGTTCCACCAAGTTATTAATGACTTCAAGTGTTCTGAGACCTTCTCAAGCATAATCTAGTTTGAAAATGAGCCATTGGCAGTCACTTTTATCCACACAGTTGTATACTTAACTTATAGCAATAATATCTAGATAATGTTCCACTAGTTCTCTTAGTGAAGAAAATGGTTTTGAGAGAATATCTGTATTTTTTATATTTATTTCCCTAAATTTATCCTTCCTTTTTTTTTTCTTGAGTATAATTATTCTAAAATATTTAAAAATTGTTCTTTGCATTTCACTCATTTGGTTTCTAAGCATCTTAAGCTTCCTGAATAAAATTCTTCAGCTGGTGGTTAATTGAGTTCAGCTATAACACAATTCCTTATCTGGTGAATAAGACTCCTGGTTGGTGTTTGTTCTTTACACATTGACAAGCCAAGGGAACACTTAGTACAAAATTAAGTGTGTTGCTTCTAAAAGTACATGCCTGCCTGTCACATTATCTTTCCTGTGCTCTTTCAGTTAAGACTATATGATTTTGTCTGGTTTACAATGTTTTTTAAAAATTGCATTTCCTTCATCTGATTTTTTTGCTGCTTACTTTTTTTTTTTTCCTTCCAGCCTAGCATTTGAACTACATGTTTATAAAATGATTGAAATGTTTAGATTTTCATATTTATGTAAATAGCCTCTGGACTTTCTGTGAATAGGGGTGGACTGGAAATATTTCAATTTTGTTTGTATTGACTATTTTATTTGCCTATCTACTTATTTATTTAATTTAGTCACCTTGGATAAAATGGATCTTATATTGTAGTTCTCTTCTGGCATCAAAAAAGTTTCAGGTTTTAGTAAAGTTCCACAAATAAAGTGCAATATTAAAATGTGCTTAATACAAAAAGTTGTATCTATTGCTAATTTTCATAAATATTACTTTCCCTGACTCCACTAAAGCTTCTGAATAAATAACCATTGACTTTAATAATGCTAGAGTATTTTCTAGTTACATGAATAGATACATCTAGTAATTTTTGTGGTGATTTTTTAGAACAAAACTTTACTGTGTAAAGTTTTGAATAACAGGATATAGCTGTTAATATAAATACAATAATGCACAGATAATGTAATTCACAGTATCTTTTTGGCTCCTAATTTTAATGAAACTTTTCTGAGACGTTGAAAATACTTCCACAGTGGTTGCATTATTAACTCAGTGCGAATACACTTGGACATTAAACAATGCTCTCTGTTGGGTAATTTTATTTCGATGTTATATCTTCTTCAAATAAGATTTAATGAGAAGAACTTTTGCACTATGGTGAGAATAAAACCAATTTCTAGAATATGTTCTATTTTTTGTTAAACTCTGACTTTTCAGAAATGCTGTCTTTTATTAATGATAATCGTCTTCCTTAGGGGTCAATATTGGTACCAGTGATGTTTGACATCTTTGTTGGTGACATGGACAGTGGGATTGAGTGCACCCTCAGCAAATTTGAAGCTGTGTGGTGCAGTCAACATATTGGAGGAAGGGGTTTCATCTCTTGTGTGAAGAAGGCCAGGAGATGGGGATGTTCATCCTGGAGAAGAGAAGGCTCCAGGCACAACTTGTTGCACATTCCAGTACCTAAAGGGGCTACAAGAGAACTGGAGAGGGATGTTTTACAATGGCATGGAGTGATAAGACCATGGGGAATGCCATCAAATGTGCTAAAGAGAGTAGCTCTTAGATATTCAGATTAGATATGAGGAAGAAATTCTTTACACTGAGGGTACAGGGGCACTGACACAGGTTGCCCAGAGAAGCTGTGGATGCCCCATCCCTGGAGGTGTTGAAAACCCAGGCTGGATGGGGCTGTGAGCAACCTGGTCCGGTGGAAGGTGTCCCAGGCCATGGCAGGGGGGTGGAACTGGATGATCTTTAAGGTCCCTTCTAACCCAAACCATTCTGTGATAGGATATGATATGAAATAAAAGTAAGGCAGTCAGTTGAAAGTAACCTGTTGTATCAGACATTAAAATCATGACTCAGATTAGTCCCACTATCAATATGTTTGTCCTAACAATATATTATTATTTAATTTTTAATTGCATTCTGGTTTCTAATTTTTTAAAACACATTTTCTTAGTTTTGTAAGTTTATTTCTCAGTTGTGAAAACTCCAGATTTAATTATTTCATTTGAAATGAAATTTCTTATTCTTTAGGATTATTAAGACCTGGAAATTGAAGGAAAAAATGACATATTTGTAAATCATTCAATGGTCATAATAATTTCTTCAATTATTATTTTATTTGCAAGCTCCTGGTAGGAAATACTTGTATTTTCTGAAATTAATACCTGTTTGGTCTTAGTGTTTTACTTTTGTGTGTACAACTTAGTTTGTATTTGATTCTAAACAGTCATTATATCCCTTGAGTATAAAAAAGTCTAGGCAAAATTAAACTAATCACATTTATGAGTAATAACAAATAATACACAAACAATAATGGATAAGGGCTTACTCCAGTTTAAAATATCATAGATCTTTAATGTTGTTTCATGGTTTGAAAAATTAATCTTGTTTCCGTATTCACTAGTTATTGAGCTGATTGAAATTGCTGTTTTACATCAAACAAGTGTTATGTAAGCTCTGCTGCAGGTTATCTGTACTGATGGACCTGATTCACTAGACATACTTGAATGGGAAAAAAGAATTTGAAGAGCTAATATTAAAATTTCTTTGTTTAATAAAGTTTTTTTGTGTTTCTAAAGTAACTGAGTCTCAGACTTCAAATTAGAGACTCCTACTTTCTTGCAAAATTTCATATCAGCATTCAAAAATGTTGTGCCAATAATATTTATACTCTCTAATAACTGTCTTTTTCTTCAAAAATTTATAATACCCTTTTCTTTCCAGAACAGGCTATTATTTCATTGGTGTCATATAACCTATTTTTTAAGCTACCTTATTTGTTTTTACTTGAAGATTTGTTAGGTTAAGTGGTTTCTTCAGATTACATTAATTTTCTTTGATATGTGGCATTATCCTAATGATAGCCTCTATGCTGAAGTCCTATGTTTGAATAAGTGATTTTGCTCAAACTGTAAGCTGAGATCAGACAAGGTTTCTTCTCAAGCCATAATTCTAGTAATTGAATCTGTTTGTGATATGTATTGGCAGAACAGAATGACTAATCTTGCAATGAATAATTTATTTGACAAATGTAGATTCTCACTTCACTACATTATAAGAACAAAGCAGATATTTTGAATTATTCATTATTCAGATTTAACGAATTTTTATAATAATAAAAAAAATACTGTTATTGATAATTTCCCTGGGAGCAGTGATTCAGATAAATTTGAAACTCAAATGTAACTATAAGTGGTTAATTTCTGGTGCCTGTTAAAGACAGATTCTGCTACAAAATTGGATAAACTTTTGAGTGCCTGGCACTATTGTTCATCATGAAGTTTTAAAATATGATTTCTATGAATACTTTTGCACCAATTCAGAAACTCACTTATATATAGTATTTGGAGCATATGACTGCTTGAACATTTGTGGAAAGGCACATATAAACAATATTTGGGCATATTCAAGGTATATTTGTTTATAAATACATGGGAAGGGAAACAAACTATTAATTTTACATTATTTTGGCTGAGCTTGTAAATGATATCATTTATAGCTCATTCTTTTCCAATTCAGATCTGCTCACTTCAGGGGAGGAAGGCTGTGCACCAAGTGCAGAACTGGGTGACAATGTGGAAAGATCTGCCACAGCTTTCAGCTCTTCCAACTGAACCTTTCTGCTCTGGTTCTTCTCCCGAGTCTGCCTGCTTTGTGCTGAATCTGTGGAAAACTTCACTGAGAGTTATTCCATGTGAGGCATCCCTGTGACAGGTCTGTGCTCCTCCTTGCATAGTGTACAGTTTAAGGAGATAAATAACAAATCTCTCTCCTTGAAATTGGGCAGCAATTTACTGGAAGTGCTAGGATTTGTCTCCCAGGATGACAAATAAAAATTACATCTGTGATTCCGTCTTTTGCCTGTAGTTTGCCAGAAGAAGGTGTGAGGATTTAAGGTCATGAAAAAAGCTTCCAGGAAGACAATGGGGTGTGAATTTTTTGCCTCGGGAATCTGTTTGCCGTAATTAGATTGCTGGTAGAGATTTTTGCTCCTGCAGTGTTTGTTTTCTGAAGGGAACTCTGTATACAGCAGATAAAAACAAATGTTCTTAAAATAGAAATCGCTATCTGGAGAAGTTAAAAATGCAGTTCAGTCTTCAGCTATTCAAATGCAAGTCAAATAAGAAGGTATTCAGAACTCTCTGGATA
The DNA here is from genome assembly GCA_013400915.1 of Pardalotus punctatus. NCBI lineage: Eukaryota > Metazoa > Chordata > Aves > Passeriformes > Pardalotidae > Pardalotus > Pardalotus punctatus. The sequence goes on along the minus strand of VZTX01008269.1, from coordinate 574,037 downwards.
GAAAAGAGTAAGAGCAGGGTCTCCAAAATGTTATGCTAGAAATAATATTCCTGAAGAAAAGAAGAATTGATTTCCATCTAAACACACAATAGATGCTGCACATTCTTTGGTATTTGTGGGAACATCAGGACTACTTCCAACAAAAAACTTAATGTAATTTTGTGGGTCATTTTAGGTTTATTTCGTTTGAGACAGACATATTGATGCCCAGGGAAAACTTCAATGCTAATAATGGTAAATAATCAAACATATTTCATGTTGAATATTTTAAGAATTTCACCTGAGTTCTTCAGACCTCACCTCCAATCTCAATATTGTTAGTACCCTGACGAAAATGTGTTTTCAGTCTCCTGCATTCCAAGTTTATAAGTAAAGAATTCTCTCCTTGAACCAGAGTGCAGATTAATTACTAGCTGGATGTTGTTCCTCTTGACCGGAGAATGTGAAAGTTTTTAACAAAGGGAATATTCATTAATCTTGTGAGATGTTTTTTTGGAAGACATATATGGATTTCTGAGGGGAAAGAAACACTTACAAGGTTTAAACAAAGGGCCAAATTTTCTGTATACTTGTATATCACATGTTTCCCAAACAAGATGATATAATAGTTGTGTGTCCTTGTAATGTCAAGTGCAATTTCTGGCTACTATGAAACTGAATATTTATTTTGAGATATTAAACGATTAAATATGAATTATCAGGCCAAGTCAGACAGTCCTGTTTTAACAAGACACTTGAAAAAATCAATTGCTAACAGTCTGAAGAAAATTATTTAAAGAAAGACAATGAAAATATGTAATAAAGCAGACAGACATACATCACTAGATGGGCTGTGCAATTAAAATCAGTGGCTTCTCTACCAGGAAGTTTAATCAATTTAGGAGTGGATGGATAAAACCAGATCTTTAGGAGTAGATGGATAAAACCAGATCTATATACAGGTATCTTTATTACTATATTTTCCTACTGTTTTGGTTTTTTTACTCGGTGTGTTTTAGTCATGTTTCTTCAGCATTAGGTGGAGCAATGTCCTTGCAGCTCTGGCTCACTTGCAACATGAGGAATGTTGCTCCAGAATGTTGCCATGTCTGAGGGAATGCCCTGGGTCCTCTGTAACTTGCTCTATTTTTTGAATTCATAGAAGGCCGTTGTGTATTATATGTGTGTTCCTTTGATCCATAGAGCATCTGAGTCTGTTAGAGGTTGTAGGTGGCAAGTTTGGTTCAAAACCTTTAATTTTAGACCACTTCTTTGGTCGTAGGAATTCTTGGAGCAGTTTCTCCTATCAGCAAAAGTTGTGACTGCTCACAAATATGAAGGAACTTGTGAGCTGTAGACTAAAGATGTGAATTTTTCCACTGTTCATTTTTCGATGGAGTAAAATTAGATAATTTTCCTGTGTAATGGCAAAACCCAATTTTCACTTGAATTTAAAGTGAAGAAATTCCTTCTGACACAGAATGTTTAGAAATATGCAGAATCTTTCCTGAACAGTTCTAAAGCCGGTACTTTGGATCAGACGAGTTCTAAAATATCACAGGTAAAAAAAAGGGAAATCTTTGGGACTACTAAAGTCTCTAGATCCTAAAAGCTAAAACTATGAGAAAGGAAAAATATCACAGAAGGAAGGAAAAAAGGGCTAATTAATAAAGAAAGATGTAATGAATGAGTTTTCCACTGATTTATGTCACTAGAAGGGCTGTACTTGACGCACCTTAGCGGCATTTGCCATAGAAGTGTTTTTGTGCATGGTTGTATACGCAACACAATAAATATTTGGTCATTATGACCAGAGCTAACAGCAGAGTTCATGGGTGACAGGAGAACAGTGTGAGGGCAGGAGTGTTTGTGGTCACCATCAAGTACTCGCAATAACCAAGCTCACAAACCCAAATCTTAACAGTTTCTGCCAGGTAATGCTGAGCTACTGGGAGCAAATGCTTGAAATGAATTTCTTGCTGCCATCTTGTGTCTAAAGGCTAAATGGCAAGGAAATTTCTGGAGTTCCAAGTACTGATTTTACATTCAACATCAGGTTATTCCTCTTATTTCTCTTCACACCAAAGTATAGACAGAGGCTAGTCCTAACATGAAAGTTTTCAAGGCTTGCTCTTAGGAGGAATGGGAAAGTGAAATTTAGCTTGTGCAAGAGATTCTGTGATTTTTTGGTGCATGGCAACTCAGGTGTTAAAAGTTGCTTTCCCCAAGTATATTCTCAGCAGAAGAACAGAATTATGAGGTGACAGAAGAAATGATTAATACTATTACTTCCATGATAGCCAGGGTGGAGCCTATGTTTGCAGTATTGGTCTCCCTATTAATTTTCTTCATGAACCCAGACATGCTACACTTTCTAGCAGTGCTGTGTTGTGCTCCAGAAAGACCCCAAACGGCTGTTAACCTCTGACATATAAAATATAATAGAAGAGCACTGTAGCCTACAATAGGGTGCTTTTCAGGAGTACGCAAAAAACTTGGATGAAGATGACATTACCTCTTACATAATTATTTTATTAATTTGCCTCTAGGCTTTTTCTTCATTCCAACTATTCTTGCTCATGACCCTTTGCTTCCCTGTGCTCCTTTTCTTATATCCTACAAGTCCCATCCAATCTTTAACTCTTTCCCTTCTCAGCTGAACTGGAGCTTTTGGCTGATGGGCAGGACTGTTACTCTGTGCTTTTTTGCAGGCAAGCAGAGCCATTTCCATTTGTTTGCTAGAAGGCCAGCTGTGAGAGACAAGCAGAAGCTGACTGTGTTGGTGGCAGTTCTGGTGGTAGGAGTAGCTTGCAGTAATTGCTGACTGCAATGATGATGGTGAACCCACCCCACACAGCTATTCACTGCAACAGCTTGAGTGCAAACACCTGAGGAGACTGTGACCATATTTACCATGTAATGAATGAAGACAGGGGTAGCAAGACATTATTGAAGACAATGCAAAATCAGTTCACTTGAGTAAGGGGGTTGGTGGGAAGACATTTCCAAAGCAGAGGAAAAGGATGATTTTGCATTGAGAACAACCACCCTCTGTGTTCTTTGGTCAATACTAAACTCATCTAGATGATCCAGTTCTTTAACAAATGTTTGACTTTCTTTCCAAGCGGTACTGACCCATCATGAGTTTGTTTGCCAGCAATGTACGACCACGTCCTTTTGGGTAGTTTTTTTAAGATCTGTATTTACCATGCTGTCTACACATCTGAACATCCTCAGTCCTTATCCAATTGAAACAGTACAGAATAAGAAATTGGTCTACCTATTCCTATTGCCTGTCAAGCAAGTAAACATCTTGGGGGCTCTTGGCATGACAAGAAGTTTGATGATATTAAAAGTAAAGACACTCAATGAAACTTAAAATTTTTGGCTTAAATCAGTGATGACTGAGGTCTGTTGACTTTAATGAATTTCTGTCTGCATAGATGAGAGCTGGAATTATATAAATGCAGAAAATATCTCTTCATTCTGTAGGCTCTGAAAATATTGTTGGCATAAACCACTGGAACAAACTACCCAGAAGAGAAATGAATTCTTTCTCTCTTGACATTTTTAAATAAGACTAAATGCCTTTATGGAAGATATATTTTGTTCAAACATTAATTATATGGCTCAGTGCAAAAGTACCTGGATGAAACTCTGTGGCCCCTGTTATACAATCAGATGTCTTTTTGGATCTCAAATCTAGTGATCTTCAAAGTTTTCTTTGTCTTACTTTTTGCAGTCTCATGTTGGTTATATTTGCTACTTTTTAACTAAGACTGTAGACTTCTGGGGAGCCAAAAGCCTTTCTGGAAAATTGCATGCAGGACTGTAGAGGAGCTAATAAGTGGTTGAAGGTTACTGGACCACTGACAGTAATTTTGAATAGTTACTAACATATTGAGGCACTGAAATGAGAAGTCATTTTCAAAAGAATGTGGAAGTCACTGTAACATGCTAAAGACATGCGAAATATATATAAAACATATGTGAAATTGCAGAAAATATTCGTTAGACATGAACCATTATTAGGGTTCAATGTTGACTTGGTTTGAGGTGACTTTCAGGTTCTATTTCTCCAAAGCTATTATTTGAGGTTTTTTTATTTTATTTTTAAACCTTTTTTTTTTTATTTGCAGATTTAGTCACGCATTGCAGAGTCAGGTAATATTTGATTCTGAATTGATAACTTATCCTTTCAACGCTGAACTTAGGGCATTCATGTAGTTTTTGGAGCTGAAAGTTGACACAGAAGAAAACAATCTCCTGAAGGAGATTCTTCTGGAGTTAACATCCATTCTCAAACTGGATCAGTTTAGCATTGGCAAGTGACCATTGGTAATCAATCTTCTGACAAAACAGTAATAGAGTGGCTCCTTTCTTGGGTTAAATAACTCAAACCAAGTTTTGGGATCAGTCCTTGGTGCATAAGTATCAATCTGTAAATAGAATTGGTTACATTTCTACAAGGAGATATTTGACAAATGCAGTGATGTCTGCAGATCAAAATAGAGTCTGAGGGGAAGGGAAGGGCAGAATTTCCATTTCAGCTGACCTTAAGGAAAGAATTTATCTCACACAGGATACAGATAACTTAAATGCTCTGGCAATACACTTGCTATGGATGCACTTTCTGATGAAAGATGGTCATGGAGTACAAATAGAGACAGCTAGATGCCCTAGAGCACGTATTCTTCACTGATATAATTTCAGCATAGTGAGGTAAACACTTTGCTAATGTAATGCTTAGATGTGTCCTCTGTCATAATAGAGTACAAAACCCTAAACTTTTGTGCTGAACTGCGGGGGCTGTTATTATTACATTTAAATGTATCTTGGAAAAAAGCATCAATGACCTGAGATAAACTGTAATATGCTAAACAACAGATTTTTTAAAGCAGTACTTAATTGAAGTGGTTTCCATACAAACTCAAACCCATGAGAGCTCACAAGGTTTTTAGTGACATTATGACTGACATATAATAGCAATAATAATAGTTCCCATATCATCCTTATGTATGTTGTACGTGTTTTGATTTCCTGATACTGTCTTTCAGAATAGAATCTTCATTTTAAACATGAAGAAATACTCTATGTACCACCTCCTTGAATTTCTGCAAATGCATTCTTATTATGCACAGAAAATTTACTTAAAAAGAAGTACAGAGTGAAAAGTTTGGGATTTACTTGTACTAGCAAGGAATCTTCTTGCTGCAGGTTCCAGCTCTAATCCAGGCCAGGCCAGGCCAGGCCAATGTGAAAGTCTTTTAGAGCTGGTAAGAAAATGTCAGATGTGCTGATAAGAAATTAAACACATTGGATCATGGAATCATGGTCACCCTCCAGTGTCTTTTTTTATGTCCTTTTACCAATCTGAGCCAGGGCCACTTGACAACATCCCAGTATTTGGTTCCTACTCATGATGGATAACTCCTGATATCTAGGTTGCACTCTTTAAGCTGGCAATCACTCTTCCTTCTGTAGGCATCTGCATGATATCACAATTTGCAGCCTTGTTAGCAGTCTCATTTCTAGTCCATGTACAAGCAGAATATCAATAATTTTCTTCTGTATTTCCACTCACCTGGACTCTTTTAATTTCTTTAAGTCCTCCTCTTTTCCTTCTTGGATGAGATATAGTGTTTTGTAATTGTGCTGACTTCTTTGATGTGCCCAAGGCAGGCAGGAGTGAGAAAGCCCTTGCTGGTTGTCCAGCCTGCTAGGAGATTGTGGCCTGAGCCATCTTTATTATTGGGAGCTGCTCTGGAATTTGATCTTCTGTCCCAGTCAAGCTTCTTGCAAGGGTGAGTGTCCCCATCTTGCCTGCCTACAATTTCTCCTCTCTCTTCCCTTACCTTACACGTGCAGATGGCTCTCTCTGGGGTATGTGTGTGCATTAGTGCCACATTTATTAATAAGTATGTGGTGTGGTTTTCCTCAGTGTTGTATTTAATGTATAAGTATCACTTGTATGTCTGTCCTTCTACAGCGGTACAGAAAATCCTGTGTTCTTCAGATAATAGACCTATATATGCTTACACAACTTGCAAACCAGTTCTTTAACAGAAGTGATTCTCAAATATAATTTTGAAGTCTTTGTCTCCTAATGGGGTAGATTTCCTCTGAGACTTCCCCTTAAAGAGAAATCCTTTGCTTTGTCAGCATGACAGACCCATTTAACAATATGTGTCACTGGAAATAAACATCATGTATTTTATTGGTGTTTCTGCACATTGAATTGTGGAAGGAGGTGAGGTTAGGCATTGAACATGCAAAGCAACAATTGACAAAGTAACGTACAGCATTTGCTTGGTGTCCAGCCAAGGATTTGCAATGCTTTTAAAATGGTAAAGTACATAGCAAATATTTGATGTGCCAAACCACAGGAGATGGTTGATGATGCTTATGGAGTGGAAGAGACTCTGTAAATAGTCCCTGTAGTGTATTTACTATACTGTACATTTTACACATGCTATTTATTATACTGCTTGTTTGTAGTCTTTTTTTTCCCATAGTATATTATCATGAGCAGAGACCCATTGGGAGAGTTTTACTTATTGTGCAATAGGAATTGTGCTTCTTGTTGTCTCCTTCTTCCATAAAATCAGTTTCGGGAATGGACAATGCTGAAGCATTTTATTACCATATAGAAAAGTGTTCTGGAAGCAAAATTAGATGTAACAATAATGAAAAAACCCAAACAGTCCAAACAGAAAAGCAAGAGTAACACCCCAAACAAAAAGCAAATGTGCTCTTCAGGGAAAAACATCAGGGAAAGCTGATGTTTTGAACATCTCTTATTCTCCATTAATCTTCTTCCTTATTTCACCATTGATTTCTTGCCCTCCATCGCATTCCCGCATTTTCTTTGTATTGACTTTTCTCATCCTGACTTGTCTATAATTCAGTCTACTGCTGCAATGAAGGCATGATCTGGCTAGTTGCAAACTTGCCAACTCAGTTGCCATGAGCAATGCAACTGCCAGAACCCAAATTATGCTGAACACTCTGAAGGTGGAAATGTTGTTCTTCTACTAATGCATAAACAGGATGCTGCATCCTAATGGTGTGAAAACATCTGAAGTCTTCCAGTGTGCTTTTTGTCCAAATTTGTCAGATCCTTGGGACTAGAGGTGACTTTGGCATTTCTTTTGTCTGTGGTCAGACACTCAGGAGCAGGGCTGAGTGCTTGCCATATAAATTTGATCCTCCGTTTAAAAACTCTCTGTGAGAAGCCCTGAATTTTGCATTTGTTTTTTCTGTGACTAATCCTGAATGATCCCTCAGGTTCTGGTCTGTTTTCACTTGTGCTGGTAGACCTAAGCAAATCAGTTGAATTCTATTACAGGAGAGCTAATGTGTTTTTTATGTTACCCTCAAAAACAATTAAAACAAGAAAAGAAGTTTGTCTGGGGTTCCCTGACTTGAATTATTACAGAAATATCTAAGGTCTACATGTGGGTTAGTTTTCAGTACTAAAAGAGCCTACAGGACTGAGACTGCTGTTCTTCAAGTTCTTGAGTGTCTACTTACCTTTCAGCTTGTGAGTGTCCCATTTGAAGGTGGAACTCTCACTTGCTTAGTGTTAAACACATATGTAAGAGTTTGTCAGGCTGAAGTCTGCAACTTTCTTCTCATCTACGATTTACTCTGTGTGTTTGCTAGGCAACTTTAAGCAATACACCTTTATTCTGTTTACATCAGCTGTGGATCCATTTCCCTGTGTTTGTGGAAATCCACATTTGGCATTTTCAGAGATGTCTGAGCCAAGTTCAAACCTCACTGTTTAGATATAGGGTGATGGTAGACACATGTCTTGTCAGTTCCACAGTTTTTTTATTTTTTAAATGTATTTGATTATGCACTGGACTTATATAATGAAAAAAAAACCTTTCATTAGTCTGGTTTGGGAGGGACTGTGGTTGAAGACAGGAAAGAGAAAAGGATCATGGGGAGGGAGGCAAGGAAAGCTGAAGGAAGACAAATAGCCAATGATGCTACAGCCAGTGAGGGCAAAAAGTCTGGAAGCAGCATTTCAGAGGTCATTCAAGGGCTGGGTCCCTCCAGTTCTCCTGGAGAAATGGACTGGGAATGCAGGTGTGTTTCTGAGTCTGAGCTGCAGTTATCCTTCTGTGCATGAGGTACTCTTAATGAGGTTTTGTGAGCCTGACAATCCTAAGGTTATACCTTTTAAAGGCTCCTTCCCTCTCATGCTTGCAACTTCCCAGTAGTTGGAAGAGGATACCTGGTCCCTGCTGTAGCTGGGCTCCTCTGTTTCTCAGGGAGAGGGAATAAAGGAGCTAGGAGGATCAAATGGAAGGGAAAATGGTAGTACTTTTGAGACTGCATTTTAAATTAAATTAAAATAATTTCATTTTGATACTGAGTTTTTTATAGATTTGATGGCACCATGGGACCTGATCAATGGACAACCGGGGTGAGCAAAGCCTGTGCATATTTATCTTTGCTAAAGATGTATTTCACAAGTCAGAACTGAAACAGAGTAATTACAGTGCCTGGATCTCAGCCAGACAGTCTTGGACAGAGTGGCTGACCAGTCACATCTGTTCTGTGCCTTCTCCACAGGACCTCTTCTCAGGTTAGGAGCAGTAATGAACTTAAACCGAAATGGATTATTTATAGTGATATGCAGAGCATGAAAGGAAAGTAGGCTGAAGTTTTTCTGAGCCTGGAAAGACAGAGAAACTAAACTGTAAGTAAAATCTCTCTCTCTGAAGATGAAGGGCAAGATTCTCAATTGATGTTCATCTCTGCAACTTGGCATCAGTGAAGCTATGTTGATTTACACCAGCTGAAAAATCTGGAAGGGAACAATGCACTTTTTGTTTAATTTTTATGTGATCGTCAGACAATCCGTCACATTCAGTTGGAGAGGAATAACATTTGGTAGATGTTTAGTCTTGATTTTTTTTCCTGAAATGGGAAGTGAATTAAATGAAGTGAAGACAGAATAAAGCATTTTTATTATTTGAGCTAGCTGAACAGACTGAAAAATATTAATTTTTTTTTAAAATTGTCAAATAAAGAATTTGACATCATAGCAAAATACAGTTAAATGCATTATTTCTTATAAGAATTGTTAATAGGAATTTAGAGAAGTCGGTTGTGCTGGACATGACTAGATTTACAAAGAGTTGGCTGTATGAAACTGTCTGGCTAATCCATCTCTTCCGCAGCATGTGTTACATAGGCCCTGCCTGTTGCAACTTTGACTGGCATTACTCAGTGCTGAATGTCATCAGAGGACCAAAGGTACAAGGATTATCAGTGCTGTTTCAGGGACTGAAACGAAAATTGGACTGGCATCTGCCTCTACCTGCTGAGCTCATTTTGCTGCGGAGGTGGGAATCCTGTGCCTGTATTGCTGCACACCCTTTACAAATGGCTTGCCCTGAAGGGAGGGTGGCACAGTGGTGGCTTGCTCAGAGACAGAGGCACTGTGCCAAAGCAACAGAAATGATTTATGGACTAAGGTGCCTGCCCAGCCGAAGGAACAAGTGACTGTACGGGGCTCATCTCTGTTTCTGCCTAAGCCTGCTGTCAAAGGCAGTGGGGATGAACAGGCAACGCCAAACTGTTCTCTGTCTCCTGTGCAGACAATGTTGGGCTGCAAACAGCACTGAAGACCAGGCAGATTTTTGTCCGTCTCTGGACATGCATCAGTTTTGGCACAGAGCAGGAAATGACTGCCACAGCAAAAGTTTTGGAGCAGGTCATCTCTCTGTTTCATTGAATTGAAACTCTGGGACTTCCCATTTGGGACTTGTTCTGCTGCTGGGGAATACATATATCAAATTACTATTATTCCAGCCTGACAGTAGATTACAGCCCAACCTGTATTATGTTTAAAAACCAGTTTTTAAGGGTGCTGCAATTTAAGATGGGAAAAATATTCCTAGTATATTATTCTCAAAGTTACCAGCCAAGCTGTGCAAACCGCCCTTCCAATGTCAATGGCAAATAGTAGTGTGGGAAATGTATTTCCTCTTTCATAGACAATTTTGCCATTTCCAATTATGATATTGTGGATCCCAAATCAGAAAAGAATTAAAGTATGGGATGTTTTCAATAAGGTGTGCTTTAAAAATCCCTAAACCTATCTAGGAAAGTCTCAGTGAATTTGGAAACACTGAAAAACCAGGTTTTCCTCCCAGGCAGCATGGCTAGGGAGTCCAGGAGCACATCACCTTGCTACTCAGCAAGGCAGGTGGGGCAGGGTAATGATGAACCAGCCACCAACCAGCCTCGGCATCAGGGGATGCTCAGTTTGAGAAATATTTACCCTCTGTGAACATCAGGTTAACCCAATGTGAACTGTAGCAGGAGAGGAAATGCCACTGGGCATAAATCCCTTTTCTTCCAGCACAGGGAACTCATGCTAGAAAAAAAAAAAAAAGAAGAAAAAGAGATTTTCTGGCAAATTTCTTCGTGAAGAAAATGGAGGAGAAATGTTCTTCTCTGGCTTCTGATGATGGGTGAAAGAGATTTGAGTGTGCACTTTATTTTACCTACAACCTGTGTGTGAAATGTGTTTTCTTGTGCAAATGTGGAAGGCAATTTAGTGTTATGCCCTCTACCAAGAGAGGCAGTTCTGCTGAGTTGAAAGTGGAGAATTTCTTCATGTAATACAGCAGCTGAAGGGAGTGAATATTATGTGGGTTGTGCTGGTACACAGTAGTACACCAAATGTTGCTCACATGGTTTAGAGGTGTTCAATCTGATTCAGTAGCTGCCCAGCAGGTTTAATGCCAGAGACCTATATAAGAGTATCCTGCTCTTGGACACATAGTTCCTGAAAACATAAATCCCTCGGTGTGGTTACTGCACAACCAGCATCTGACTCATTGCTTCGCAAAGCACTTTTAGTTGCTTGGGAAACACAATGGTATGCACTACACAAACCCAGGAACTGCAGTACTCCTGTAGCACTCTACAATCTTGGAGCTGCCAAGAAAAATTTGTTCTCTGTTACCCGCAACACAGTCACTAGAAACTGCATGTGATGACCCAAACAGACTCCTGTGTCTCCAGACACTCTGAATCCATCCCCTTGGTGTTCCAGCTGATGGGGAGCTCTTGAGGGGTGTTAGTAGCATGGGCCACATCTATCACACAGTTTTCTTTCCATACAGCAGGGGGTAGTAAAATACTCAGAGACTACATATGCAAGAAAAGAGCATCAAATAGTAGAGCAACTGAATGGAAAACAAACAAAAAGCCTATTTTTAAACTGAGCTAAATCCATATAATTTTCAATAGGGAACCTTTTGAATCCTTGTAAAACAAGTTCCTTAAGCGTTTGAAGGATGCTATTTAAATGTGTAATGACTTGGCCTGTTAAAAAACCCAACATATTGATTGCTGCACTTTGAGGATGAAAGTATTAAACATTTTAATCGTGCTGTGCATGTTTAGGATGCAAACAAAAGTCCTCATTGTGAACCTGCCAATTAAAGTAGCTGCCAGTAGGGAAAGGAGACATGCCTGTGGCTTTCTTTGGGTTAGCTGAGGTCATGGCTACAACGAATGCAAAGGTTCTTAAAGAAGTTTGGCATCTGAATGCATGAAAATCCCAAGCAATATTCCACTCTTTCTATTGAAAATTTTGGAGCTGTTTTGGACTGACAACAATGTTTACAAAACAAGAGCAAGGCTTTTTTTTTTCCTTATATTTTTAAGAAATAGATAACATTCTAAGAATGCAAAGGACAGTCTAAGATGTTAGTGCTAAGGATCCAGTTACAGAACTGCTCTTGAGCTTCAGAGTACTGTACACAATCATAATCTAGTCCAACAGGCAGCTCATAAACCATTGAGGAAACCCAGGAGAAGCTGATGGGAATAGTCATGTGCTCCTAGTCAAGGAATGGTTTAGAACTTCACTGTTTCTCTGCTTAGAGTTTTGAAGTAATAATTTAATTTCTATTAAGTCCTTGCCTGCATATTTCTATCATACCATTTATCAGCAAATAGAGTAATACCACATTTCTCTTCCAAACATTGCAGAAAAAAAAAATCAAACTTCTCATTTCCTTAAGGATTTAATAGAAATGCATAACCTATGAAATTGGTTCCTAGTCATGTTCTTACATCAACTTAGCCTGGTAAGATCTAAATCCCAGCACACTTATTCCAGTGTATGTTAAGAGCAATCCGAATGACTAACACACAAGGTACACTGGTGTAGAGAGCTGTGAAGAGCTGAGTTTGGCTCAGTGTTCCCTATTGCAGGAGGAAAACTGTACTTAAATCAGTGTATGACATAGAAGATATTTATTTTACATTTCTGCAAAGGTTTTAAAATTTACATCTAAATTTTTCTCTGTGTTTTTGTCTCAGCTGCTGTGGCTTCGTAGGAAGATTCTGAAGAAGATATAGAAATCCTTTGGTGAGTGTATGCTGAATTTGTGTTATATAATGATTTGGATTTTATTGGTAACTATTACTAAAGATTCTGCAGTAAGTTAAAAAAACAACTTGTAAGCCAAATCTACTTTATTTTCAAGAATCTCCAGCTATCACTCACATATTCTTGCCAAATGTGTCATTTCTTTTAGCAACAGTTTAGATGACTTTAACAAGTATTTTTAACCTGTAAAAGAAAGCTGTATAACTCACTTCTGAAATCTGAAGTTCTGTGCAGATACCTAAGGGCTGGATTCAGTGATAAATTGCTTCCCATCCTGAGAAGACCATGGAAGCTTTTCTTGCAGGGAATGCTTAGTAATTCAGTGAAAGCGGTTTGGATGGATTTTTGTCTTTCCAGTTGAATCTGGCTTTACTTTTTTTCTAGCATTATAAATTATTGTATGTGTAATAAAACACACACACCTCTTGAGAAAAATGTTAATTCTACAGAGAAAGAGGCTGATTCAAAGATAACATTAGTTGTAGATATATTTTTCTGTAATTTATCCGCACTTTAAATTGTCATCTAGGTTATCTTGGAGCAATGGCATCTTGGTAGCCATAGTTTTAACATAAAATGCCCAAAATCTCATTTGCAGTTTTGCCTGCAGACAATTTGTAGTGCAGTCTTTAATGCTCTTTTAGATCCCTTTAAAAACAGATATTTCTGGAATGACAGATGCTAGCAGTGGAGATAGTCGGTATTAGCCAAAGTAAAAAACTGTCCAGTCTTTTGCAGCCACCTTGTCAGAAGTTTCTGTCATCCCTGTGGGTTGTATAATGCAGAGTGATGTGGCAACAGCTGAATCTGGTTGTATGTGTGCCAGAACCACAAATATGTTGCTGAATATAATGTACCTTTTTTTCCATCTAATGAGCAAAAGCACAGATGATACACAGGGGTTCTCACATCCCACTCTATCTCTCATTCCCATCTTTGGATTGCCTACCAAGTGCTCCAAGTGCAAACTAACCTCTGAATTTGATATACCAGATGCTGCTATCTCATTTAAACTGTGTATTTGTGAGACATATTAATATTTAGCAATACCAGTTAAATAATCTCTTTACTCCTAACATTTATTTAATCAGGTGGGTCAGGCAGACCTGCAATGAAATCACATTGTTAGTGTCCTCTTCTAAACCTTCTACAGCATCCTGTCCTCTTCAAGGCTCTGTTTTAGTGCTGAGTTTCATGGGGCAAGCATTTTCTTTATGTATTGCTTGTTCAGTGCTAAACACTCTTTCACTGTTTTAAGGTTAGTTATAAACTTCAGGCAATGTACTTATAATAAGAACTTTACGTGACCCAGTGTCTTAATATTGTTCTATAACTGCTTTTTGATCTTTTGAAGGAGTCTTTTTAATGGCCACTATGGTTTAATTCACCAATTATTGGACTTTGTTCTGGAATAATAATTTTCAAACAGTAGGTTTTAATTAAAAAAGGTCATCTTATAATGAGATACTTGTGTGGCTATCAAGAATGAAAGAGGGAATGGATAATGTTCAGCTGTTCTAGAGGGCTCTTGTGTATAGGTAACCTATAAGTTAGATTTGAAATTTGAAAAAAAAAAAAGGGAAAAGAAAAGGCTTGAGAACCTGCTTTTATATCAGATCCACATGACTGTCAAGAATAAGAATGTTGGTATCACTGGGGAGGAATTTCTTTAATTTTTCAGTAGGAACTGGGGAAAGATAAGGTATCAAAAAGGAAGGCTGCAGCAAGTCTGATTTTTGCTGGATTTATAAGAGTTCAGAAGGCAGCTACTGAAGTCATAAGCAAATATTTTATTTTCAGTATTCCTGGACACATCTTCCATTTAAGGAAGGCTTGGGATAAGGCTGGGGAACTGGAAAAAAACATGTCAGGGAGAGTACTATGGCGTAGGCAGGAGCATATGCTTCATATTAGGTATTCCAGTACAGATTCTTCCTCTCTCTACAGTACATGTTAATTTTAGGGCTAGGGCTGGAATCAGGTTTTCAGAAAAAAAGGTAGAAAGCCTTTTTATTCTTGCATTCTGCAAGACTGGCAGAGATAGGATGAAAGTTTGCATAATTGGGAACAAATGTTTTATAATTGGATTTACTATACAAATTGGTCACTTTGAATTTAAGAAAAATAATTAGGTTTTGGGTGGCATTATGACCTAAAAGAAGGAATCTTCATCAAAATACCTTGTTCACCTGAGCGGGAAGGGTGGATATTTGGAGAGACTGTTTTGGTGACTATACTGCTACTGTCTTCAATGAATTTTAGCTGCAAGAATTAGTTCACTGCCCATATAATAGGTAGGGTTATGGCTGGGGTTTATCTTATGTCTGGGAAGGAAAAGTTTCGATCTGGAAGTTTGGGATGACAAATAATATCAACAGCTGATGTTTCATGTTTAGAGATTCTTGCAGGGATTGGTTCTACAGTTGCTTTTCAGGTTGGGTTAGAATTATTTTAAGAGTGTAGAAAATAACTCTTGAAGAAGTCAAGGTCCTGTTGGATTCACAAGTGATAAGAATATCTGCTTCTCCAAATGCCATTAATTCTGTTAGATTTTGCTCTAGCTATTGGTTACCTGTCTATAATCATAACCTTGTGATTGTGTAAGGATTTGGGAAGGCAAAAGCACATAGTTTCCAAGAAGTTGTTAGCCTCCATAGTTCTGTAGAAGTGCTTACAGAAGAAATTGTTTATAATGAACAGCAATACATGATATTCACCCAAAGGTTCTAGAGAAACTTTGAAGCTGGATTACTGTAAATAATTGTTTTGAAGAACCAGTGAACAGGAATTAATATTATATGTTGGCAGAGAGTCAATATGGATTTTTAAGGTTGTGTCATGCCTCACAAATGTAGTAGCATTCTTCAGAGAAATCAATAAGCTTGTGAATAAAGGAGTTATGCTTGATTTAACCTTTTTGGTTATATCTTTTAAAGAATCTAGGAAGTCAGAGGATAAAAGAAAAAGACAGAAGTCAACAATAAATGGTCAGTTTTCACAGAGGGAGGAGGTTACCGGTTAAATATTCATGGGATTTGTCCTGGGGCCTGCAATGTTCCCAATATTAATAAATGGTCTAGAAATGAGAAGGAGAAATTTTTGAGGTATCTTAGTTTGCTGACAATACTAAGTTATTCTGAATAGAATGATAGAATCATAGAATAGTTTTGGTTGAAAGTGACCATTAAAGATCATCCAGTCCAAACCCCCTGCAATGAGGAGGGACATCTTCAACCAGATCAGGAGACACATCCAACCTGACCTTGAATGGGAAAGCTGTTCCAGTGTTTCACCACCCTCATTGTAAAAAATTTCTTCCTTGTATCTACTGTAAATCTACCCCCTAAGTTTAAAACCAATACCCCTGGTCCTAAGTCAACAAATCCTACTGAAATGTTTGTCTCCATCTTCTACATCCTCTTTAAGTACTGAAAGACCAATATGTCTCCCCAGAGCCTTTTCTTCTCCAGGCTGAACAAACCCAGTCTTCTCTGCCTTTTTGCATAGCAGAGGTGCTCCATCCCACTGATCACCTTGGTGTCCCTCCTCTGGACTGTCTCCAACAGGTCCATGTCCTTCCTGTGCTGAGGACCCCAGAGCTGATGCAGTGTTCCAGGTGGGGTCTCACCAGAGTGGGGCAGAGGGGCAGAATCCCCTCCCTGCCCTGCTGCCCACACTGCTCTGGATGCAGCCCAGGGCATGGGTGGTTTCTGGGCTGCCAGTGCACATTGCTGGGTCATGTCCAGCCTCTCATCCAGCAGCACCCCCAAGTCCTTCTGGGCAGGGCTGCTCTCCATGTGTTCGTCCTCAGCCTGGATTGATACTGTGATTGCCCCAACCCAGGTGCAGCACCAGCACTTGGCCTTTTTGAGGCTTGTGGGCTTGGCATAGGCCCCCTTTTCAAGCTTGTCCAGGTCCCTCTGGATGGCATTCCATCCCTCAGGCATGTCAACTGCACCACACAGCTTGGTAGTGTCTGTAAATTTTCTTAGAGTGAACTTGGTCCCGCTGTCTCTGTCTCTGCTGAATATATTAAACAGCACTTTTCCCAGTACAAACCCCTGAGGGACATCACTTGTCAGTGATCTCCTTTTGGACATTGAACATCCACCATATCATTGAGCTGTTGGCCACTACTCTCTGGACATGACCACCCAACCAGTTCCTCATCTACCAAACAGTTCATCCATCGAATCCATTCCTCTCCAATTTAGAGATAAGGACGTTTTGCGGGACCATTTCAAAGTCCAAATAGATGACAGCTGTAGCCATTCCCTTATCCACTGATGTGGTCATGTCATTGTAGAAGGCCACAATCACTTCCCAGTTCTCCATGTGCCTCAGCACATCTCCTAGGAGGATCTATTCCATGGGCTTTGTAGGCATAGAAGTGAAAATGTAACATAATTTTACTGTGAAGAATTATAGAAAGGAGTAGGATATGTAAAGTGAAACCAGGAAGTGACAATTTCAAAACAGGAAAAAAAAAAGTAGTTTTGCTTCACATTGCATTGTTAAGCTGTCATGATTCTTGCCACAAGATGCTGTGGACAGTAAAAAACTCTCAGATGTAAAAAGCTGTTGGATGAAAAGAAGAAACCGTTGAGGACTATTAGAGTTGCAGCATCTGGTTAGGAATTGCTCAGCCACAAATCCCTGGAGGCTGAAAAATATTCTGGGAAATTAGTGCTGTATACTACACTGTTCTCACCCTCTTCCCTGGGACCCATTTCGGACACCATCAGGAATGGCTGCTGGGAAAATTGGAAGTTTGATCTGATAAAATGTAATATGAGAGGGTCTTTATAAATTATTCTTGGAAAAAAAGAAGCAAATATTCAGCATATCTGATTATGCATAGGCGTTATTTGAATTTTCCAAATATTGCCATTATCAGTGCAAAACACTTGCTATCCTTGTCATATTTCTAAATGTTTGAAAAGAGAAGACAATTGCTTTAGGAAGATTAATTTGGTACTCTGCACTCTGAGAACCTTTTCATATCAGTTTATTTGGAATCAAATAAATTGCGGGTTTTTTTTTCCTTTTGCATAACTGTCCTCTTTTCCAAAGTCAAAACTGAAAATAAAAAATAAGTTAATTAGAAGCATAATATATGTTACACGTCATGTGCTGTCTTGCAACATAAATTGTACAGTTGCCAATCAAGAAAACCCACGTCTACTAAGCACAGACTACTCAGGTTTAAGGAGCTGCTCTCAGTTATGTTTTACTGCCTTTGCTAGAAATATAGTAAATTTGCCACAGTGCCATCACTCACACTATAGGACAGGACCCTCACTGGCTGAAATCAGCAGTAGCTCTGTTTAGGCATTTAAAATAGTGTCAGAGAGTCATGAAGGAATATTTGGCCCTTTTAGTTGCATGAAAAACCTAATAAAAATACCATATTGCTCAGAAATAAATTAAAAGGCTTTGCAAAATGTCAGGTGCAGAGAAACATGTAGGTACTCGGGGCATGAGATCCCCTTTGAAGCAAAGTGCTGTATACTGCTGGTGATAGGCTTTCATTAGCTTTATTAGCTTCAGCTTCCTAATTTGTACTTCTGCCATCGAGTCCTTGTCCCTGTTCTCTCACAGATATTTTCTATAGTCTGGAAGCATGAAGCTTTGTTGCAAACACAGTAGAAAGTGGCAATATTGTTAGATGTGTCCTTGGATGCCCTGTGACTTGCAGCAGCAGCAACAGCAGGAGCAATGATCTTGTATTTAGTATCAAACAATAGTTCACTATAGAATTTTCTAAACTAGAGTTGGCTTCTCACCATGTCCCAGAACCAACCTGACATTTCACAATAGAGGAATCAAATGTCTTTTGGCAGCATCTGATGTCATCGTTGCTTAGGGCCTGATCTCAGAATTTGGCTGTCATGAGTCACTCTACTCAGTTGTGTAAAACAGAAAAAATGTGGGCATCAGCAGTGCTGTGACCTTTATACAGTTTTCAACAGATTGAAAGAAGGCAGAACTGTTATTACTAATTTTAAACCGCTAATATATGTTGGGCTTTTTCAATCCATGAAGCTAATGGAGGTCTATCACCAGAAGTATACATCATATTACTTTAAATGGAATCTCATTTGAACGAAATAATTCACAGTGGAATGTGCTTGGACAGAAGTGTTGCGCCTCATTTTGCACTGTCTTGTCACGGGTGATGCATTTGCTGGCCTGAGGGAAGGACAATGCCTATCTTCCTTTTGGCATATTAGCTAGAATTGCATTGAGAAGCAAAAAAAAAGATCACTTTTGGGTGCAAGCATCACATTTGATGTTCAAAGTTATAGTTTGTGTTGAAGACCTGCTGAAATTCTTCTGAAGAAAATATTCTGTATGATATGCAAGTATTACTAATCTGCCAAACCTCTGAGGTTGTTGGGGTAAAGCTGGGATCTCTTCAACAGCTTGTGATCTGGCTGATCTGGTCTGTTTGTAATACACAGCATTTATCACTCGTGGGGCTTGACTGGTATCATAAATCAATAGGGTGCTACTTAAGTAATATTTGAACAGCAGTTAAGATGTGAGTGAATTATGGGGTGATTTCATATGGTGGCCATCAGCCACAGATAGTTATGTGAGGAAAATGGACCAGAGTTTCACATCCCAATCCTTTCCAATGTTCTTCTACCTTTAGTAAAGTTATGTTACTTCTGCTTCCTGTCTTATACAGGTAGTGATTGAAGACAAGAATAATAAAGTAATTGTATAAGAAAGAAGATTATTTTATATATATAAACAATATATTAATAAACAGGAGGTGGTAAAAGATTATCAAATTAAAAAATGCAGAGCAAGATTTTAGAGCTATATTTATTGTGAGTTATGTGGTACATTTTGATGTCTGAAAGTCCATTCTTTTGGGGACATGCATAACATAAAGGCCTTTCTTTTAATGTTATCTTTCTGACTACGATAGTTGCATAATAAAATTTTAAAATGCAATGTCTAAGGACTACAGCAGGCAAAGATTTGACATACTAGGAATTTGAGCACAGTCTGCTACTTGTGCCAAGCTTTCAGTTTCCAAATCAAACTTTTTGTCTTTGTCCTTCAGATGGTCTTTCTTCCAGAAATTGGAGTGGTGTAGTTGGACCATGGAATCTCATCAGTAAAACTGGGTTGGTCTGTTCTGCTCTGTTCCCAGTTGAAGCTGGGATTGAGCAAATTTGCTGTCTAGTTCTGCTACAAAGATCACAGTCATTTCTGCACACCTCATGCTGCATCGTATACACTCAGAACCAGAATTTATCTCTGGCAAGAGCAGTGCTTCCTGAATTATGTTTGGCATGCCTGTTCTCAGTTGTGAAGTATTTATCCATTTCCTGGTGTCAGCTACTGAATCCAATGGGATTATGGTCTCTTTTAAATAAAATCCTATCTTGTCATCTGCTACTGAATCCAAGAATTATTACCACGTGTTTCATGGACTTCTTGTCAATGGCTTACTTCGGCCTTTTGGTCTCAAAACAGTTTCATTACACCTCATCAGCCCCTGGTTTTGCTAATTCATGATGTGGCTGAAGCTGAAGTACAGGTGGGTCTGCTGTCTAGTTTGATTTGGATCTATTGCTGACTTAATAATATGAGCAAAAATGGCAGCTGAGCGTCTGTCTGCCTTTTTCTGTAAAAAATGTACGTAAAGAATCTCTGCATCTGCTAACTGACACTGCAGATTGCTTTCCCTTCAGTGGAGGTCTTTCCAAATGGTCTCAGAAGCAGCAAGAATGGATGCTTGTGGTTGTTTTTCCTGGCGTATCAGTGGTGTATGGAGATACATCGTTTCTGCTTCCTCTGTTTCTGTCACTGCAGTTTATAGGTTGGCCATTAATTTTTCTGTCAAATTGCAGTCTGGAGCATATGTGTTAGATGGCATCTACAATACATAGCACCTGCATGCTGCATACTGTTTGCTTAGTTCTGTGTCAATACATTATCATTATATTCCTTTCACTGATCACTTCAGTTGCTCTTTCGATGAGTGGCATGTTTCTAACACTAGGTCTATTGTTTTAAAAATGTAAAAACTAGTTTGCTTCCATTCTTTCTGAGATTAATTGTGGGTGCCAAGGATGAGAGCTCTGCAGTATAAGCATGTTTTTCTCAGTATTCAATACAAATTCTTCAGGTAAAGGCAAAACAAAACACTTTTGTATCTGCTGTTCTTTCCGGGCTCCTTGAATATTTTGATGATCTGTTCCAGCATTTGGGGGCATTATTCCATCAGGATTGCCCGGATCATCTTCCCCCCACTATAGCCCCTAGATGTTATACCAATGATTTTTCTCTCCTTCTGTTACAAATTCTGCAGGGAGACTTAGTTCTGGTGTTCAGTTTTACTGCCTGCACACAGATTTTGCCTGGAAATCCACCATGCTTGGTAGCTGGCATCACTCCATGTCAATGATTTCCTTTGTTTCTCACCCTTATTTTTCTCTTTGTAAATTGTGTTTCCTATATTATTGTGGAACTCACAAGACTGACCTCTGCTGTCATCTTCCATATGCCACATGCTGAGCAGTAACATAAGAAAACAACACATTTCTTAAGGCTTTAAATTGAGAGAGCTGTAACAGAACTGAAGCCTTGTGGCAAGCCAGCGTTCCCAGATGGGAAAGACTACATTTAAGGCCTTTGGTGCTATTAATTTTTAAAGGCTGCAAAGAATGAATAAAGTGTGAGTGAGGCCTGATGGCTGACAGGGATGGAGAGGCCTGAGCTTATCGTGCTACACCAGTGCCCCTCTGAGCACCAGTGCCCCTGACTTCTCCCTGGCTTCATTTTGGAGCAGTCTCGACATCAGGTCAGGGAAGTATTTCCAATGGGAATAGACTTGCCAAAATATGCCCTTAGATTCTAGTGCTGTGCTGGCAGTGGTGTGGTGCTCAGCAGGTGAAAGGGAGGTGCTGTTACAAAGATGTTTGCACTGGGAGATGTGGGATTCAGGTGCAAGGTTGCTGAGTTATTTTGATGGTTTTTCACTCTTTTTAGCCCATTCTGATTAGTTGATATCTGAGGGCAATATTTTTGTAAATTGGTGATGAAATGCAATCATTCCTTTTTGCAATTCTGTCTGTATTTATGAACTTCCACTTCCCTGAGTGCCAGAAGAAGTAAACATGAGAAGTTCATTGCTTTAACAGTCTCCTCAGATAACTGTCTACCCTAAGCCCCTCTTTCTTGCTTCATTTCTCTATCAAAATCATTCTACATGCTCTCTAGTTGTCTCTGGGGCTTTTCTGCTGTCTGCTCTATCTGTGCCTCTATTTTTGCCCTTTCTCATCCTTGGTGAACTCAACTGAACAGCATTCATTGCCCTGAATTTGAACTTGGTCCCTAAGGAAAATTGCAGTTGTTGGTTCTTTTACTAGGCTCCGTTTTGGGTGCTGACCTCCAGTGTTTCTTCTCTTCCATGGAAGTGTTGTAACCAGCTTTTTACATTTAGCCTACTACTTTAAACTCAACAAAATGTGACTCCTAATTTCAACTCTACTATCACATAGCTTTGTAATCCTATTTATAAATGGCACTGGTTTTGTTGTATGTTATCAAACTGCAGTTCTCCTTTCCCCCACATCATATTTTTCTTGTTTTGCATAGACTCCATGTTTCAGAATAGAAAATAATTGACTTTTCAGGTCACTCAGGGAAGATATTTTGTTTTTCCAGGTTTCTGGGTGGGGCACTTGAGCCAATCACATTTATTACTTTAAGAAGACCTCTCAGACATTTGAACTTGACCCTATTTCCTGCCAATAACACCTGGCAAGAGAGTTAGTTAAGTTAAATTGCAGATATATTAAAGATTTATTTTAGGTAAAGGCTGTTTGTAAGATGTTTTTGTGCCAAGTTATGTCTGGAGTAAACTTTTATAGCAAACACTAAATCAGAGGCAAGCAGTACAGAAAGAAGTGTAAAGGGGAGTAAAAGAGAAAGGCTGACAGACCCTTAACTATAATAAAAATGGTTGTGGAGAATTCTATGGCATTAATGTAGATAATTGCCAGAGTCGTAAAATCCAGATTTTTCTGTCTTCAGGACTCTTGGGAGCTGCTGGAGAAGAAGAAAATTAAATGTAATGGTTCATATATAATTCAGAATTTTGTTGCTTTTTATCATTCTCAAAAGAGTAAAAGTGACCTACTTTCTATATGTTGTAGTTTAGTGGGAAATTCCCCCGACTCCCAGTGTTAGCATGCTTGTTCTCTTCTTAAGCAGGTGCTAACTCCCATCTCTGCTTTACTACTGCTGGCATAGTATGTGCTAAATGTGTTGTGACATTCTTTCCTCTCAGTGTATGGTGGAGATGGTTGTGCTCCTTCCCAAATTCTAGTTTTGTTAAACTTCTGGGATTAAGGCAGGATCTAAATTAATTTTCTGTATGTTAGTTGTCAAACACAGTAGAAGTAATTAAATAACAAGCCCTCCTCTAAGATTTGTGTTTTTAGAATCGATAAATTATGTGTAATGATTACCTAAAAGACAAAAAAAAAGATAAAGTGTAAAGACGCGTATTAAGAGGCACCTCTTCTTGTTTATTTGTTACAATGTATATTTAGAATAAAATGGGAAGGAATAATTAGAAATGTACTTGGAACTCAGAGGAGATTCTTTTTAGGTTCATTGTAAGGCTGGATTTGAACTGGAAATATTTGAACCTGGAAGACTTCTTCCAATCCATATTTACAAAATCCAAGGAGAACAGTCTAAAAAATCTGAGTGAGAAAAACTAGGTAATTGTCTCCATTTACAGTACAACACTACAGAAGTATGCTAGAGAGAGTATGAAACCAATCAGTTCTGATCGTGCCCTCCATGAATAGCCAATGTTTAGTTTTCTGGATCTAGCTCTATATGGAGGAAAAGGAGAGAAATTTAATCAGTTTATATTTTCCCAACCTACTGCTGAACTTATTATGACTGAGGAAATTCTTCAAATTTTTCAGTTCTTTTCCCATTCCCTTCATGGATAGAGACAGATAAGAGAACATGTTAATCCTTTTTTGCTGAAAAAGAAATTTCACTGACCAACTAGAGATTCTGGGACATATGATGGACAGTGCTCTAGTTTCTTTTCCAAAGAGAATTGGCTACACAATTTGATTT
Source organism: Pardalotus punctatus (assembly GCA_013400915.1). NCBI lineage: Eukaryota > Metazoa > Chordata > Aves > Passeriformes > Pardalotidae > Pardalotus > Pardalotus punctatus. Next base: position 550,501 of record VZTX01008269.1, on the reverse strand, counting down.
CAGGTGTACGTACAAGAAGAAAAACAAAATCATATTTTTCACTAAATGAAATGTATCCTTTAGAACTGTTTTCAGGGAAATATTTGAAAAATAAACATGGTTCTGTTTAGCCATGTTCTATTTAGTTATGTATTTGAAGTAAGCAGTTTCATCCAGCTATGTATATTAGACCAGTTAGCAGGAGGACTTGTTCATATATTTTTGTTTTACTTTTTTGATCCAAGTTTTAGGAGTTGGGAATTTGGTTCCAAAGGGGATGAATTTACTATGCAGGACACGTTGTTCAAGGAGCTAATACTTACAGTAAACAGAGGTTGCTTAACTGTTGAGTAATGCTACAATAGTTATTTCCAATATTTTGCAAGAAACAATGTTCATGCAATGTTTTACCACTAGCAATTTGTTAGTGGTTTTAATTTAATGCCAAAAAAGTCTCTAAGGGCTGTAATTTCAAAAACATGGAGAATCACACATTGGGAACTATACCCTCTTTTACTTTTGTAAGGTAAGACATACATGAAAGAGACACGGTTTCTTTTTTCCTATTAATAGTACTTTAATATCTAAATAGTGTTATAACACCCTTGTGACATCACAAGTTGTAAATTATATCCATTGAAAGGAGATGCATATGTGTGCAACTTATGTTACAGGTTAAAGAGAAAGTCTTTAAAAAATGCTTAAAGAAACTCTTTCTGCAATGAATTATTTCAGGAAGGCAGATGCAGTCTGAAATGGACTTATTTGTCTTCTGGTTTTGGAGCAGTGATGTGTTTACATTATAGTCAGGTCAAACCTAGCAGTGATACAAGCCTGTACGTAATTCTTTGTACAGTTATTACATTTATTGTGATTAGCATTTGAATAGAGAAAGTTTTAAAGTGACTGAAAATAAATTGCCTGTAAAGCGTCCCTGGATCTCTCTCACTCCAGATCCTATAAACATTCATAGTACTGTTCTATTTACCATATTTCATTGTAGCTTTACAGTATGACTAGAAGTTTTCCTTTATACTGGAAATAGAAGGCAATTTCCTAGTGGAGGGCAGCTTTAGCAAATACTCCTATTTATGCAATTCTCATCAGGTTCTTCCATTTGAGACAGAAGCAAGTTCTTATTTTAAAGAGGGAGAACCAAAGGATAAGGTGAAGGGAATGTCTTTGAAATGTCTTACTCTTTTTAAGTGGCAGAGAGAAGCAAAAGGTTTTATCTCCTATGCTTCTGCCTTCTCTACTGCTGTGACATTTGAGTAGGTATGCATGCCTATATAGGTATATACATATTTAGATTTCCCTATTGAATAGAGACAGAGTCCTGAACTAGCTTTGATTAAAATCTACTTTTCTCTAGTTAGACATTTGAGTCCAAAATCCTGGAGACTAAGCGTGAACATTTTTGCCACTAGTGTAATAATCCCATCATTATAATTTTCTTTAAAAACAGCAGCATAAGATCCTCTTGGCCTGAAGCAGGTAAATTAATGTGTGTTTTTTTATGTGGTATAATACTGTGCATACCTACACAAATACACAGTTTCTTTTGTGAACACATCTACATTTGCTCTTGTGGGTTTTTATTCAGGACAGAGCTGGTTGGTCTTTGGCCTGCTTCATTTTGTTAAAATCTGAATAAACTTTAGGTGGCCCTTGGGAAGGCTTGCCTTCAACGAGGACTTAGAATTTAAGACATATCAGCTGATTATTATTTGCATCAAACTCACCCCAATTGTGATCCACTTGTGAACTATAAAAGTAGGTTTCTTCTTAATTTCTTTTCTCTCTTCTCTAACCATTAATTTTTTTTATAACTAGGAGCAGAACCGGTATCAGAGAGTCTGTGTGGCTACACCTGTGCCTTTTAATACAAAAAGCTCAGGAAATATTTAGGTATTCATGCTAATGTCACCCTCAAGATCTTGCTTTGTAGATCATATGTTCCTTTGAAATACTCCATGTCTCATATTCTTTGGTGAAGGATCCACAGAAGAAGACTGGCTTTCCATTCAGATGTTGACATACACATGGTGGTACATGGAAAAGTATCAGTAATGATTTGTCAGACTCCTCATGAAAATTTTGATGGGATGCTAGCTTGTTAGCTTAAAGGAAAAGTATGCAGACATGTCTTAGAACACGGAGAAAGAGCACAGTACTGATATGATCACATGAAGGAAAGAAGCCTGTGGAAGAAACCTGTGACTTTAACTAAAGAGGCAGGTTAATTGTGATGAAGTTGCTGGCAAAGGCTCTGCTTTGGGGTGGAAAAGTGAGCATAGTTATCTGGCAAATGATAATGAGAAGGAGATGAAGACATGCCGAGCGGGACATGCTCCAGTGACCCAAATGCACATCAGGGGTATGACTGCTTGGGAAGATATCTGCAGCAGTGCAAGATATGATGTAATCACAGATACAGAGTGAAATATCTGTTCTTTGTCATGAAAAATGGTCCAGCATCTTTTCTTTGGTATTGTTAAAAGAGCTTAAAGAGAAAGCAAAGGAAGATAGAAAATAAAAGAGTAGAAATTAGTGTAAAAAATGCGAAGTGATGAAGAGGAGATAATGAGGTGGATTGAGAGGTAGAAGTGGTGATACAGAAGTGAAAATAATTCTTCTGCAGAAATTGTATATGAGAATGAAGGGAGTGAAATGAGAAAGCTGAATGTAATTCCATTACTGTGGAACTGAATAGCATAAAAGGAAGAAAGAAGGAAACTCCAAGGAGGCAGCAGATAAAAGAAAGGTTGTGTTAGGCTGGTGTGTCACTGGGGAAATGATTTTCACACTGATTCTTGTATTTTCTCCAGCGTATTCCACTGTTTATTGCCTTTCAGAACTGATAACTTTCTGATTATTGGATGTCAGAATATTTTGTTCCACAAAGGAAAAATTTGCTGATGGGATTTCATAGACTTATTTTGTGCGCCATTACTTGTCATTAACCATATCTTTTTCCTACTGCCCTTTAGACCTGATGTAATTCTGGTTTATACAGCTCCTCCTAAAGAAAGGCTCAACATGAGCAAGTTATAAAAAATATTCTGCAGAGTTTGCCAACACTTGAGGGCAGGAACACTCAGACATTTTTGAATACTTTGGTTCTAATTTAGGACTAACTGGAACATACCTCATCTCCACAGCATCTTTTTCTTTAGAAAAGAACATTGGTTTCATATATGGAACAAAAGGATGATCATTAAAACCCATCTGTGGGCCCCTTTAATAAACAGAAGCATGAGATAACCCAAAGAGCTTTCACACAGCTTTACACTGAAACTTTGTGTCAGGGAAGTTTGCAATGCTCAGAGATTGTTTGGAAGTAAGAAAGTAAAAATCCTTAACTATTAGCCCAGCTAAACCATTAACCAACTAAAAATCAGTCCACACAACAGCAGATATTAGTATGCACATTGATACTGCATTCCTAGAATCCCTTAAGAGTAGCAATAAAATGTCCATATTTGCATATCTAAACACTTATGAAGAACTTCTTCTTCTAGAGGAGTGGAAGTTCATTTGATGTAAATAGTGAAGCCTTTTCAATATCCACTTGAGACACACATATTTTTCCACCAGTGAACATTACTTGGACCAGTATAACCATGAAATACACAGAGAAAAGCTGGTCTAGAAAAGGAAAAATTTACCAAGCAGAAATATAATTTTTGGAGCCTGAATTATCAAAAATTCTTATCTTCCATGTGAGGGGATGCTAGAAAATGTTATTATTTGGATTTAGTTGCATAGAAGCTGGTTAAAATTCAAATTTGGATATTGAGGAGGCATATTAACCTGCCTATCTACAATATGATAAAAAATTGTACTTGATATATGGACCATTATTAGTAAAATTACTTTAAAAAGAGCTGGTCACCCTGTTTTCCTGGGTTGTCTGTAAGGTTAAAAAAAAGTCCGAAATCGCACGATTTTGGAAACTGGGTGACCTTCCTGTTTCTTTTCCAGAAGGTGAGTGTATATGAAAGAGATAAGCTAGAATGTCAAATAGCAATATGCCAGATATAGCATGGTGGTTGTTCATATTCAGGCTGCTGCCATACAGAAAATGCAAACTAAATGAAAAGTCACTTTGCCTTGATAAAAGGTGGGAGAAGCTACCTTGCATTCATAGCAGGACTAGATGATGTACTGTAAAAGACTGCTGTATTCTACCCCTTGCTCTCTGGAATACTGTTAGAGGGAAGAAAGTATGGAGAACCTTGAAATTCAGAGCCAATTATTCTTCCCAGGTTTTGCGTGGTTCTCAGGATGGTGAGTAATGGGTTGCTGTTCTGCACAGCAGCACAGCTGTACAGCTACTGGATTTGCTTCAACAAAACATCAACTTTTCAGTAAAAAATTGGCTGCAAGAAGATAACAGATGTACAAAAGAAATAGGGAAAGAATAACTCTTAACATCTTTATATTTTGTTTACTAGGAATTTTTAAAGGGAGGAAAAGCTTAACTGTTATGGCAAGTTGATACTTTTGCCCTTATAAACTAATTTTATTGTACTAATTTGTTCATATTATTGTACCACAGATAAGAGTGCTGTTGTTGCAGCTCGGTAGGTTCATATTCAACCTTTCTTTTCCAGGTATTTGTATCTTTGGTGCTATTTAAGTGGCAACAGAAGATGGCAAGAATCTATGGCTACACATCTTGTTCTTTTAAAGAATGAAAAACACCCTGGTTAACTCTTGTCGTTGTTTAGTCTATTGTTTCAGTTTCTTTGAAAAGACAATGGCAGACATTTTGCAGGAGAGAATTATGGTTCAGTCTCTAAGAAATTTATTTCTGTTTGCTAACAAACTAGTCTTTTGGGGGCTTTGCTTTTCTTGTATTATGGTAGCAGTCATGGACACTAATTCCCAAATATGTGCTTGTAATTCCTGCTTGAGGTTATAGTCACAGAAACATAAAAGGCACAGGAACTAGGAATATTGACCTGATCCCAGAAGTGTTACAGAAAGAGATGTCATGGTGCCCTTTAAGTGAAGTTGTGACTGGAAATGTTCGGGACTTACTGTCCCAGTAAACCTATTGTTGTCATTATATGACCTCTTTGTGGGCACCATACAAACACACAACAAAAAAGCTGTCTCCTGCTCAGAAAAGCTTAGTTTCTAATTTACAGCTTCTTTGAGAAGCTACTGTCCACAATAAATCTCAAAAGGTTGCTTTCTGTTAACAATCCATTAGTGTTTTCACTGAAGCAAGCGCTGAACTTGGGCAGTGCTGACCCGCACGTGCTCCCGAGTGTTTACACTGGAGTGACTCTGGTGCTCACACTCCATCCTGTCCCTGCCAGTGTCATAAAAGCCAGTGTTTACAGAGGCATGGAAGGGCATGGAAACAGGCAGTGATACTTCCTGAGAATAGTTTCCCAGTTCTGCAACCCTTTGAAAGTCAGGGACTCTTGAACGAGAAATAATGATGTGGGTTTGAGGTGTCTTTTCCTTAGTGGATTTCTCTTCCATGAACTTGTCTAGTTTCCTATTGAACCCATATCAGCTGCACTTGGGGCGCAGTATTCCACTCCAAAATTGCATATTATTGTGAGTGTGCCTTGTTTTGCTTGTTTGGAGACTGGTACCTGCTAAGTTTTCAGGGCAACTCAATGTGGTAGGACAAGCAGTACTTTCTCGGGATGCCCCCAGATAAAAGGTGTAACCAAATGCATGCTTGTTTTACAGCAAAAAAGGAGATTAATACTATGATACTGTAGATATCAGCACTTAAAAAAAAAAGTATTTTAATAATTTTAATAATTAAAAGTTCTCTTGGTGATAGCTAACCAACATAATGTCAGGAAAAGTCAGTGACAGGAAAAAACAAACAAAAAAATCAGCAAGGAAAAACTCCAAACTATTGTTCTGCCTAGAAGACCTGGTGTACAGAACAAGATAGTCTTGTTCACAGCCTTGGGAGACATAACAGACAAGGGTGGCTTTTTGTTTATGCATCATTGCATTTTTTATATATAGTGGTTCAGGGATTCCATCAGATGAGGTTTTTACTCTCCGTCTCTTTTTACAATTAACTTTTAGACATGGTATGTCTACAGCATGGTTACAAAAATTATTTAAGTTAACCTACCCAGAACCTCACGCTGCTGCAGCTCGACTGTCAGCTGGACTCATTTTACAGCCAACAGCAATGTTTCCTCTCCACTGCAGTAAACTGCCTGGTAAACAGACACCTTAACTTCCAAAAGTGCCCACAGGAGTCTTCATTTGCTACATCTTTCTAAAATGTATTTTTCACTACTTGAGCAATTGATCAGAAAGAGAACATGTATTATTGAAACATTTGCATATCTTGCAAGTAAAGTTTTGCATGTTATACAAACAGAAATTCACTCTATAGTTTCACATGAATGCTTAAAATAATTATTAAACAAGTCTTTGTTTTCATGCTGGGCTGAGGTTTCCTTCCACATCTGTAGTAAATTGTCCTAAGGAACATTGATTCAAAAGAACCAGATTGTCTTTTAGTGGCATGGTTAGGATAGGCAGATGAGTCATGAAGAAGATTACTGTTATAGTTGATGTCAGGAAAAAATCCCCAGTTTTATGTATTATATTTCAGCAAGTGAAAGACATAAAAATTTAGTTTCTTTAGCAAGATCATGTGGTTTCACTAAGTCTTCTGCCACCCTTTGAGCAGTCTACCTTCTATGTCTAAGGGGTATTTATGAATAGACGAAATGCTAGAAAATAATAAAAAAAAAGGGTAGAAATTTATGTGCCAGTATATATTGCCACTTGACAATTTTCCAGCATGTGATTGATGTTTAAGTTTTCTGCATTATACTTATTAACTCCAGTTGACTTTTGCTGACTGGATTTAATTTGGATGGTATCTGATGTAATTTAATGCGCAAATTGCCCTTTATCAGAACAATGGATATGCTATATCACTGGTTCTTGCAGGCTTTCTCTCCAAGCAACATAAATAATTGTCCTTTCTGAGTTATTCTGTTACCTTTTTTGGGGAGTATTAGATTTCATTTGTCTTCTGGTAGTGAGGGAGAGCTGTGTTTCACTGTTAGAAATCAAGACAATCTATGTTACAAAAGAATGTTTTTCTTCATGGCACTATCTTGCAAAGTATGTATGTGTGGCAGGAGAGTTACTTTTATTTTTTTAACTTGAGGCAGATAGTGCATAAAGTGAAAGCTCCGTGAAAGCCCAATTTGAACTGCCAGATTACACACTAGGATTTGAAGAAATGAGGGTGCATCAGTGTAATATAGGAGTAAAACTCAGTTTGAACCAGCATTCTTGAAAAGGGATTAAAAATATGTTAATTTATTATAATACTTATTTTAGTGATCAAGAAATGAGACAAAGTAGAAATTAGATTAGTCTTGCAGGTATTCCAAAGAAGAATTATGTATATAAAAAGGCAGTAAATAATTGAGGGAGTTATGCTCTGCTTTGGCATTTATGTCCTCTCTTAGTTCTACACACGGCCACATGTAACAATGGCAGGTGAAGTCAACTCTTTGGAAACAGCTCTAGAAAGTTCTGATTTCTGCTGCAAATGTCAAATCTCTTACTAGTGCTGTTTCTGATTTCTGTCTTGCATAGTAAATGGGCATTGGCCAAAAATCCAGAGAGTAATAGTATAAACTTGACTTTCAGTTTTGAGCTAGACACATAAGGAAGAAATTTCTGATCTATAATGTAATTTGAAAACCCAACTTAGACAAGAATTGAATATTCTATCCATATCTGATTTGCTTGTTATTGATGATCTATAGTTGGTGTGGCCATTATTTCTGTGAAAAACTGCTCAGTTTTCTTCAAGCATTTCTCCCTATGCTGTTTTACCATCTGTTGATGAATATAAGTAAATATTGTTATTGTAAAGATACTCTCTAGTCTGGCCTGTAACGTGTGATCCAAATTAAATCTTGGCTCTCCAGGGAGTTGGTGATTTTTAGTGGTTCTGAGTATGTGTGACTGAGAGTGTGTATGAAAACCACAAACCACAAAGGTCATTTTTATTTATTTATTTGCTTTGGAGACCCTGCCCTTACTTGGGGAGTGGGTGCTAGAAATCTGGGTGCATGAGGTAAGTTCTCACATATGGAGTAAATTAGGAAACGCTGAGAGAGAAAAATACTGCATTTTCCAGTGTCCATCATTATAAATTTGAAATGTGTTAAGCAGCTGCCAGCATTGCTTGCTGAGCAGAATACTGACAGTAATCTTGTCATATTTAAGTTGTTCATTTTACCAATATGTTTCTCTTTGGTCATGATCAGGGGAAAAACTTAGGCAATCTCAAATATATTAAGTAGTGAAGTACACCAAGTTAGAATTGTTTAAATGGAAAATTTAGCCACATTAATTGTGCATCATACTTTTTCTATTAAGAAAAAAAAAATAGCAAAAGTTACAGGACAAAATTTAAATATAACCCAAGTAAAATAAAGACAGGGTGGCCCCATGGTGGGAAAAGAATTAGCCTAAAACAGCTTGAGAGGAAACAAACACATTGCGGGTCTATTTTCTGTATTTGTAAATAAATGCAAAATGAAACACTGAAAATTGACCTGAGAGGCTCTCCTTGATCTTGGAGGAGATAATTCACTGGAAATGTTAGAATAATAGCAGGCATGTGTCAGGTGTATGTGAAAAAAGAACTGAATTCTTAAATTCTATTCAGAAAAGTATTTAAAATAACACCAACAGTGTGTGGAATGATATTCTCTTGGGTTATAGTTGTCTACACAATACAACTCTCAGTAAGTAAAGGAAAACAGGGGAAGAACGTACTTTTCTGCATTATTTTACGATGTGAATTTAGACCATTTTTCCAGATGTCTCTGTTATATATCTAGTTGGACAAGCCAGAAGGATATTCTGCTGTTTCATTGAATAGAGTTCTTTGTAAATTAAGCACACTACATTTATAAAGCTTTTGGCTAAGTAGCTACCTGAACTGATGCAGAGAAAGCAGATGAAATATACTCAAAATTAATATCGTGTGCTTTCACTTGTGCTAAGAAATATTTTCCTCACTGAAATGTGAAACACTAGTGTGAACTGAAATTAAATCTTAAGAATAGGATAACATCTAGGACTTAATTTCCAAAGACATAGAAATCAAAATGAGTGCAAAACATATTCTGTGAATCAACCATATAATTCCAATATGTATAATGAAATAAATTTTAATGCTATTACTAGAGGGCGAATTAAGCAGTTCCCAACTGATTAAAATGACACTGTGCACTTTGAAGCAACGCGGAATAAGGCATCAGATTGGAAACCTTGTGATCAGAAAAATATTCAGAACTTCTGATCAAATATATCGTAAAGACGGGCGTGAGTCAATGTCCTTTGTACCCTTATCCAAACCAAACCAAAATGCTGAGGTATGTAACATTCATGTTGTTAGTGTATCATTCAGAATAACTTCCATGATTCAAATTAATGCATAATGAATACTTCTGGCTTCTGTTAGGAACTCTGTGTCCCCTCTTCTGGACAGCAGAAATGATTTCAACTGTGTACCCTGCATGCTAGCATAAAAGAAAGATTTTCATTTACTGTCTCAGTTCCAAAGTTTAACTCAAAGTGTTAAAAGTGTTTCCACTAAATATAAACCAGGTTTTCCACTAGCTCTTTTATGTTTTTGATTTCTCAATATTTCTCAGTATTTCTCTTGATTTGGCAGGTCAGTCTGTTTATACGGGCAGTGATCATGATTACCTTCCATTGGTTTTGCTTTTGCAGGAGGCAATCAGAACTTTGTAGAATCAGGGATTTTTTTTTTTTAATTTCCAGAGCTCTCTAATTGAGACATGAAGAGAGACATAAGGAGACAGAAAATGTGATGAGTTTTTAACAAATACGTTTTTAAAGTGTATTTGCATAATAGCAACATTCTTAATTGAAACTTTCTTAAGAATCAGCGAACTTGTCCTAATCTGCAAAAGTCCTGCTATAAAAAGTAACACTCTAAGAGCTAGTAGTCTAAACATGGGAATATAGAATAGTTCTAGTTTAAGAATATAAACCTGATGAGGTTCAGCCTTGGGTTGCTTCTTGAGTCATTCTTGTGATCTACAAAATAGTGACCATTTTATGTTTCTTGTTTCAGCTTTATCTGAAGCATTTTGGTTTAAGAATTATAGGGGAAAAGGACAGTTCTTCTAATAAGACAAAATCTGACAGAACTGATTTTGCTCAAAAGTAAGCAAAAATTGCTGTGGATTGAAATGAAATTTGTAAAGTATTGGCACTAGCACAGCTTGTTTTAGTACTACAATTAGAACAAATCTGCAGCCTTCATATACCCAAACTGACATCAATCTGGAATGATGTGGCCGGTCTCGTGGGCTGGACCAGCTAACCACCAGGGCCGATCGGCAGCTCGTCAGCGGTGTCTGCGAGTGTCCCTGAGCGCCAGGTTCACTGCAGTCGGGGACCGTCTCCCCCAGCCGCGAGCTGCGATTCCCTAGGACGGCAGCCACGCTGTCCCCAAAAGCCGGAGTGCTGCAAAGAGAGTGTTCCTTCGCCCGGACCCCAATCAGACACGCAGTCACTCGGCGGTCAGGTGCTTGGGGTCAAGGGTGAGAGACCCCGGACTCAGTCGGCACCAGACTTTATTCTGAGGGTCACAACCAATCCCGGAACGTCACAGGGGAGGAACCAGGGAGGGACAAGGGACAGGGACCAATCGGGAAGGAGGAAGGGAGGAGAGAGGGAAATACGAAAATACCATTATGAACTGAGGGACAGGGGGAGCTCGACCCCTCTCTGGGGCAAGCCACCCTCGACTCCACCCCAGGGGGGTTTTATTCTCTAGGTCTCCACAAATTCCTCAGGGGGGAAGAAACTCTCTGGGCTTGAACCACCGCTACAGAATGACTTTTCCAGAAAGAGGAGTATGCTGAAGAACAAAGTAACATGTAGGCATCCTCAGCAGTGGCATGCAAAACAATGAACCATGTGATTTACTTATTCAGTATTTAAAAAAGAAACTGCTACAACATGAGTGTATTTCCCTACATCTGCCCAGAAGGCTGGACACTGTGCAAAAATGGATCATTTAAATGTGCGACTAGGATACATGTTTAAGAAAGCTTTATCTTACACCATGGTATGAAATGATCTCATAAATTGTAAATGGTTTTCCCAGATTAATTATAATCCTGAAATTCAGGAATATTTTAAATCATCCTGATTATATAGATAGATTCTAGTCTTCGTGTGTATACACATGATATACATAATTAGAGAAATACGCTTCATTCAACCCAACTGCAATCATGAAATTACTTTTTCCCATTAAACTGTACAGGAGACTGTGATTACATCCTTTTTATTTTTAATATGAGTTCCCTGCAATTCCCAAGCTCTCAAATGTTTCAAACCAGCTGTAGTAGTAGGACTTTTAATTACACTCTTGTTTAGTGAGTGACATATAGCTCCTTCTCAGTTTGAATTAGCCTTGGACAAACAGATAGGAGTAATGTGAACTAAAAATCTAAATGCAGAACAGCTGTGGACAGAAATGAATGCCTTGATTGAAAACACTCTCCTGGTAGTTTTCTTGAATGTTGCTATGGTACAAAAATTGCATTTTTATTGCAGGTTTTCTAAAGTGACAGGTGTCCTTTAGAGCAGCTTTCCTGTGCTTTCACCTTTAATTTTGAAAACTAAGTTGTTAATTTGCAATTTACTTCTATATATTGAAAAAGACAGCACATTATTGTTCCTGCAGTGACTAAACCCCATTTTCCCAAAAAATACATGTGAACAGAATATTTTCTGGGGAAGGGTCTAGCCTGCATTGGACATAGTTTCTGATCGTTTAGAGGTCCTTAATGAGCTTCCTGTAAATAAAAAAACCACCAAGCCATAAAATTACTGAACTAGCTGCGATATTACTTAAAAGTGTATTTTTGATAAATTGTATTTCTCTTTTTAAAAAATTTTAGTTTAGAAAATACAAACTTTTTTTTTTTTTTTTAATAAGCTGTACCATTATAAATGTACCAATTTCCTTAACTGACCACTTAATATTTGATGCATTTTTACTTAGGGTAGAGAAGGTTAATAGTATCATACAAACAAATGCCGTGAGCCTTATTTCCATCACAGGGTCAATTCTTCAGTGCAGTGGGAGTTTTTAGAAAATAAACAGGAAAAGTGTAATAAAACTGCGAAAACAAGACTATCTTAAAGCATGGTCTTTGGAAATGACACTTCTAACTGCCCAGGTGCAATTGGATTGTCAGCTGTGTCAGCAATCCCTCAGAATCCCACAGATCCTGATTTTGGTGCTTCTCAGCTCAGTAGCACTTTGTGTAACCGACCACACAACTTTGAAACAAACAACTCAGGGCAAGAATCCAGAACAGTTGCAAAAGCATAGATTTTTTCTTTGTCTTGAAGTAGTTGTATCATTGCTGAGCATGACTTTTCATAACTGTCTGTGTTTCTAAATTCACTTTCTATCTGCTTTGTCTTGTTCATATTTGGGATTTAGCTAAGTGTTCAAGTAGACATCAGAAATCTCTGTTGACTTCCATAGCTAACCACGGAACATGACATGAAATTTAGAGACTTGCTTTTAATATCAGCATGATATTAGCTTGAGATAAGCGTTCCAATGCTTGATGGGGACTTGGTATGATTAGAGACATACGCCTGCAGAGTTGGCTGACAAAAACTGGCAGCATGAGGCAGAAAACCTCAAGTTCCTTGGAATGGCAAAATTGTGGGTGAGCTGTATCACTTAAGTTCAAAACCTCTTAAGGATGTCCTTTACATTGGGAGATGGAAAGTACGTACCAAACTCTCCCTTAGGAGTCAAGGGGGAAAAAACTTCTCTTGGAGGAATTAAATTCAAAAATCTAACCCACATACATTGCATCTCTCTTCTGCTGGAGGAACATGTCTCTTAACCAGTTACAAAGGTGTCACAATTAGCTAGTTTAGGTACCTAGCACTGACACTTGGCTTGGGAATATGTGTTAAATAACCAGAGCAGTGTTTCCAAGGCATTCTGAGTGGTGTCATTTTTGTCCATCTCACAGAATGTAATACCAGAAGAATCTACACCAAGATCTTTTTGAAATCTCTGACTTAATGCTTGAACAGGTAGCAGTGCTAGTGCTGAATGCCCTCTTTCACCACAAAGTTTCTATAAGCCTATGTAGTTTGCTTGGATCAAATGATATCACTACTCAGAGATTAAATTATGGATTCTTTGGCCAGATTGTCTTCAATTCTGTGAAAGGTTATTGCAGTTTTCTAGCTGGTATTAATTAGTAAATGTAAAATTTTCCATGAGAAAAAAAGCTAAAGTTGGAAAATTTCAGTTCATACAGCATGAATTGTTTATATGGCTGACATTTCTGTCACTTGCAGCATCTTAGAAATTGATACATTTGGGCTTTTTACATTGCAAGATAAGCTTCATGAGGCTATACTAGAGAAAGGATGGAGAATGAAGGCAAACATGGATTTTGCAGTTACATCTGAGCATAAATTGTTTTGTTTCATATTGCTTCCAAGTTTCCTGTTCTCCTATTTTGGATTAAAACAAGCTAGTTTAAAAACAAACTAGGGCAATTGTGATTAAAAATTATTGTTCTTTGATTTTCATGCTCTGATAAATGTGATGCAGTTTTCTTAAAAATCAGATGTTCAACCTGAATACTTAGGATATTTCAAGGGAGCATGCAACAGCTAATCTTTCACCAACAAAATGTGAACTTTAAGTAATACCCATGTTCAGGCCTTCTGAGTGTGAGTTGAGCATCTTTTACAAGATCCTAAAAGTAAGCTACATAAATGCTGCTTTGCTAGCTCCATTTGCTAGAAATGGATTCCTGTGTAGTATTTTCAGAATCCCTCACCACAGTTAGCTTTGTTTTGGAATCTGACAGCCATTTGCTTTTTCAGTTGAAGCAAAACAAAATAAAGAATGCAAAATTGTCCTGAAAATGAACACTGACAATAAAAACCCAGCTTCTGTTAGAGGAAGCTGTTAGTACTTAATGGTATAGGGGTAAATCACAAACTCTAAAGGGCTTTCCTAGGAGACATCCAGAGAGGAGTGGGAGGACAGTCATTGCCTTCCTTTACTTAGGCAGCATGAGAAGGACAGCTCAGCCAGATCTTGGACATGAAATTTCTTCCCACTAATAAGTGCTAACCTATTTTTAAAGCACTTAGAATGTTTTGTTAACTATAGTAATAATAATAATGGAGTTATGAATATAGCTTCACTCTGTCTAGACAGATCTATATCTAGCTGAAAATTATGAGAACAAAAAGAAGAGAAACAGATTTATTTCTGAATTCCAGCATCTCTAATTCCAAAAGTTTCACTGAGTTCCCACCACCCACCATGCTGAAATGACACCAGTGTACAAGAAGTTGGCAGAACACAATGCTTAAAGCAAGCATGCACTGTAACTTTTTTGGATTGCACCAAGCACTCGCTGTCATGTTTAGCAGCCCAGGCTCAAAGGTTGCTGTGTTTGGCCAGAGCTGATATCAAAAATCAGGTGGCCCAGTTACAGAAATAGAAGTAGAATTTGGTGTGAACCAAAGAAATGTGTCCCCAAACTCCTGCAGATCAGCACAGCTCACCTGTCCTGTCCCACCTAGAAACCAATGGCCCTGTACTTTTGCTCCAGAGTCTGAGCAGCCTCGCAGCCTTTCATCCTTCCAGTGCAAGCAAGTGCTCGGGTTCTCCTGCAACAGCCACATTCCCTCAAGCTGCAAGTAGCAAACCTCTGCCATACGTGACCTTCCACCCCCAGAGAAGCTGTCCACATCCTTCCTTTGCCTGAGAAGAAGCTCTTGCCCTGGGAGGAGCTCCCTCAAATCAAGCAGCTGCCCCAAACTTTTCGGTAGAGCAAACTGCCCTCTTCTTGCCTAAGGTGCTGCTTTCCTCCTACCACCTTCCTGGTGCTTTGTGGTTTAACATTATCCAGAATAAATTGTAACTCTACGAGCAATGGTATTCTGAAATTTTTATCCCATATCTTGTCTGGCATTGGGAATTTGGCTAGCTCCTGAATGACAAAGATGATTCCCCAGACTAAATCTCCCTCTCTGAAATTTTCATTCTACTCCTAATGTCAAAAGGTGCATTTCAATATTGTTTTAGGACACTACAGGTCTTCCATTTTTTTCTTCTAGGTTGTGCCGTACTTATTATCAGGAATGTCAAATGCTTCAGCTCTGCTGTGAAAGTAAAGAGCATGACTGCGTTGATGACCGTTTTTCTTTTAATGGTTCATAACCCTCCTCAGGCACAGTGCAGCTCTGTAGAAATATTCAGTGGTTTTCCATATTTCTGGATGTTTTAAACTCTGTTTATTACTGTGATTTAGAACTCTTTTATTTCCATCAGTGAAAAAAAGCCTTGAGAAAATGTGCTTGCAGACCTCCTCACTGGAGGGGAATGAAGTGGGGAAAGACTGGGGGTGGCAGTGTCTTACTGTGGTGAAAGTGTCACGCTATTGTTATATCCTTAATGCCAAGCTGGGCTACTGCGCAAGGATTCTCTGCTACTTCAACTCTTGTCCCCAAATCCTCAAATCCCCCAAACCTGTATCCCACCAGATATCACCCAGCAATCTCATCTTCCCTCATCTCTGTATCAAGGCCTTCCAACTTGTCATCAGTCTACTTAGTACTATTGATGTTTTTCCTTTTGTGGGTCACCCCATGTTTCTGAGGTTATATCTTGAAGCTCTCTCCTTTACTCTGTCCTGGATACTCATCTGTAAGTTCCCTATTTCTGTCTGCATTCAAATCCTTTTCCACCTGTGCATTCACCCCATTAACCTTCCTCCTCATTCCAAGTCTGTATGTCTGTAGGAACAATTACTGACAAGTCTATTTCTGTTTTTAAAGCTATGGATTTATGAACCTTCCCCATGTCCTCTTTCACTCCATTGGATGCTAGTGCCTGCTAGCTGGCTGAACTTATCCCGTTTCTTGGATCTGCTGTCAGAAATAAACTTGCCCCAGCTCTTGTTTCTGGCAGAACTCTAAGAAAACCTGGACACTGGCTGCAGTAATCAAAAATCTACTCAGATGATGTAGAAAAACAAGAGAAGTTTGGGATGAAGAGTCCATTTAGAGCCCTGAATGAACTGCTGTCCTTCAGTTCTTGATTTATTGTACTCCTGGTACACTTTGCTCTTGGTTCTGTAATCACTCAGGTGCAAGAAGGCCAGCTCCTGAAGGCCTAGTTAAATCAACATCTGTGGTCTAACTGATCAGCATTACATAAGACGAGCTTCAGCAGAAAATAACTGGTCCCAACTGAAAGGTACATTGCTGCACAACATATGCAAAATACACGATCATGCGAAGGATGAACAAATTGCTTGGCTTCATTCTCCATTTCTGTAATCTCTTCCATGTGGGAACATCCCTGCACCCCGTCAGAACCCTCATGGCCTCCATGGGGATCTGTGCTCCCCTGCCGTGGCTCTGGCCATGAAGCAGCAGCATTTGACATGATCCTTGAAATGACTTTTCTAAAGCTCTTGTTTCCATAGGTTATTTTGTGGGGTTTTAATGAGGCTGAGGGACAAGAGGAATGAACAGGGAGAGAACGAGCCTGGGTTTGTGCCAGAACATGTGGTGGATAGTAGTAGTCTGATTTCTGAAATTGAGGTGTTGCAGCCAATGAGCTCAGTATTTCCCATATTAATGAATTTTAAGGTTGGCAAGAAGCTGCTTAGACAAACACAAGAAGTGTAACTAGGAAGGATAAGAAATACTCTATTAATATTACTCTCCCCCATCCATATTTGTATGTACATGAAACCCCCTCTGTTTATTTTAAATTCTACTCAGTTTAAACAGTGAGATGACTTTAAGTGACCAGTTTGGCAACATTTTGGAAATATTATATCCAGAGATAATTTTATTCCCAAACTGAATTATATGTGGGAAACTGCAAGTTAATAGTTTAGACCATGAAAGAAATAATAAGATAAAAAAGGATTTTTTTATTGTCAGTCAGCCATATGTGTTTCAGAACAATTAGCGTTTTTAAATATTTGGATGCAGTTTTTGTATTGGCACTTGCTGGGAAGGCAACAAAGTGACAGTGAAAAAGATTAGTATAAAATTTTCATTCTCTTGATATTGTTCAGAGTAGCAATTCTTTTCTCCCTGAGTTATTGACATAAATGTCCATTTTGATTTTATTCAATCCTGAAAGGGATGATGCTTTAGGGCTTTATTCTTTTTTAACTAAAAATGGGTTGAAGCCCCTTATTTTCTTTCTTAGCTTTTCAAAGCCTGCTGAAAGGAGACAGTATTTGTTTATAGTAGACCCTTCAATTTTTTGAAGGTTTCTATTGGAACTACTGTAGAAAGATAAGATGTTTTGCACATTTACTATTGTATATTCTGTTGTAGTTCTAACTTCAACCCCAATATATTTCCTTTGCATTTGTGCTTTGAATTGGTTTCACTGATGAAGACACAATAAATTATACATAAAAGAAAGTGATCTTCTAAGACGATGTTCATTAGGCAGTTTTAACTTGTAATGCATCAGAAGCCATATGCTTTGTGCATTGGCTCACAGCTGTAAAACTGACTTGAAATTACCAAATGAAGGCTTGGTGCCAGTTTCCAGTGAAACCAATGACAAAACTTCATTTATTTCAATGTTTCAGACTGAAGTGTGCAATATTCACAACTACAAATTAAGAGTTTTTGGTTTTGAGCCAAAGTCTCATTTTTCCTTTTGCTGGTTTGCAATGCTGAAAATGTAGGCAAACCCTCTCCCTCTTTTTTGAGTGTATGAAGATATTAAAAAATGTAGTCTGTTTTTCAGTCATTTTAATCCCCTCTGTTTCTTCACTGCAAACCAATTTTTAGTAACTCAGGGCAGTCAGGTTATAAGGGCAAAGGAGACTGAAGTGTCAGGTGTTTCTGGTCACAGCTCAAGTGATATAGAGAGCAGCATGGCTGTGTGAGCCCTGATAGCCTCTCACTGGGTTGGAGGGGCAGGTCCTGTCCATCAGTGTCCATGATGTTGCCAGACATCCCATTCCACTGTGGATTCCATAGTCTGATCCTGAGCTCAGGTAGCAAAAGAAGAGATCATTCAGTTTATGGAAACAGGTGTGTTCAAGCGCCAAAGGGGCATTTGGGGAAATGTGCCCACCCTTTGTTAAAAATCTATGTAATTTATTATTATTTTTGTGCAATAATTTATGGAACTGTCACCTGCACCCGGACAAGATTTGTAACATGCTTCCAGATTAATGATGGAAGACTTCCCAACTGTTGAAGATATTTCTGAATATAGATCCCCTTGAAAGAAAAGTGGATGAGTGTCATCTCTGTCACACTTCTCTTGCTTACTTCCTGAAGTGCTTTTCCAACTTTTAAAATATTTCTGCCCTTTTTAACCTTGGAAAAGAGGCTAGGCTTGTGGCTTGTAGACTGAAAGTGTTCACTGTCTAAGTAAGTTTGAGTCTCTTAGCAGGGAGTCCATGCTGGATTTAAGGCAAAAACCTTTCCCTTATCCTGGAATCATCATGAAGCAGAGAATGTTAGAGTCATTTACAGCTGCCTGGCATTGCTGCTGAGGGACAAATTGAAATGGCTGATTTGCCTGACTTGTCAACACCTTTGAAATCTGCTGCCTAGCCTGGTCCCCAAAAAGACGCCTTGGAGAGAGTCGAGGAGCCAGAATGATAGACAAAGCCAGTCAACCTACTTGTCAAGTTTTCTTCCTTTGTATTTTTTTCTTTTCCTCTTTTATAATTGACTTTCTTTTTGCTTGTTCTTATCCCAGCACTAATGTTGTAATATTGGTAAGTGGTTTAATTATAAGATTTATTAACTTGTGTTTTTAATCTTTTTACTGAGAAAAAGTACCAAAAACTTAACATCAAAATAAAAGCTGTTACACAATCCAATAGTTGGGTGCAGTCTGTCCCCTTTGAATTCCATGGCTAAATTCCCATTGGCTTTCATGGGAGCCTATTAAGGAGCAAGCTAATGTTATTTTGTAATATGTATGCCACATGGGGTCTCAATTTAGTCACTTAACTAAAGACACCTAAACAAGTGGCCTTCTTTTTACTGATGTGAATGACTCAAATGGCTAAATGGGAATACAAGTGCCTAATTTTACTATACCCACAGCTGAATATGGTAAACCCCAGTCAGTGGTTCATCTATATGGCTTGGCATTTATCAGTCATGCTGGGAATGTCTTGACAATGAGTGCTTCAAAAACACTTCTGGTGAGTATATCCCATAAATCTAAAATAAAAGCAGATAGCAAAGGAGAAAAGTAAAAATGAAACAAAGATCCGGGATTAGCTTGACAAGAATAAATTAATGTCTGTTTGAGGCTTTGCTTCATCTTAGTAATTAATCACCTCTTTTCAGTTTATTTCTAATATTTTAAATAAGTAATGTTTTAAAAATATAAAGCAATTTAAACTGTTGTTAGAGCTGGGATAGAGTTTTCCTGGAGCAGTCTTCTGCAATTTGGTGAAGATCCAAGAACTGGTTAATTTAGAGCAGAAAATGTTTAATGCACTTGGTTATTAAACACCAAACTATAAACAAGTGCTTCAATATTTGGGAGATCATGGCCTCCAACATAATATAATTTTTAAAAATTAGGTTTCCAAGTCACAGTAATATAAACTAAGACACTTAGAATTTACAAAGCCATTGTTTGCTCTTTTCATAGCATGAATATTAAAATTTATTTTGTCACCTTAAGGATTAAGGCCAAATCTGATTTCATGTTACACCTTTGTAAAGAAGAATTGCAAGTTCCACTGGTAAAGATTTTAAAAAATGTATATATTCAGAAAGTATGGTCTATATAATAATAGATATATAAGTGTGTCCTGGCTTTAAATGTTAATCAACATATACATTCACACAGAGCATATGAATAAACCCTGTCACTTGAGACCACATATTTTATTCCTTCAGCACTTTAGTGTGTGAGCTTTGTGATTTATGCACATATGTATAATGAGAAATGTCTCATAATGCTTCCCTTCTTAGTGACACAATTGTGCTGGGCTTCTTTGCCTTTTGACAGCTTTCAGTGTGATCATGGGTTAGACTTCCTTTGGTAAACCCTGAACTATTCTTTACTTTATTTCCTCTGGGGAGCTGTGTGCAGCTTCTACTTGTTTATCTCAGTTCTCCATTTTTTATTTGAACCTTCTCAAGAAAGTTTCTTCTGGCTTCCACTTACTGGTGTGCAAGATGCCTTTATTGTGTAGGAGAAAGGCATATTCCAGACTATTCTGAAGTGTCCATCTTTCAAGCCTCAAGTTTACAGGACAGGAGAGCCTAATCTTCAGAAATATCTCTGCCATTGGTCTTGCTTTGACCCTGTTTGAGCCTTCAAAAACCACATATGCTTGGTCAGATTGTGTCATCCTACTTCAACAGTAATGAAGATTTCATGCACCAAAATTTGCAAGGGCTTGAGAGGATTTTCCTATGCCCTGAAAGACTTTGTTGCACTCGCTTGTTTTTTTGGCTATTAACCCCAGAATCAAGACACCCATTAAATTTGCCTGGAAAAGAATTCCAAGAAAAAAGATACTTACCACATTCTATGCCCTTATTCCAGCAGATCTCTGGGTCCTAACAGGTTGACTGAGTCTCTCTTGTCACAGTAGCAAGTCCACCATGAATAACACAATTTTTATGCATAGTGCCAAGTGTTTGGAAGCAATCTGTCCATTGTCACGATTGCTGGGACATGACACAAACCCAGGCCCTTCATCACTGACAATGTGAGTGTCCTCAACCCTTCTGGCATCTATCTCCTGCACCAACTGTCTGAACTTGAGGTGTTAAGAGCACATTTCCCTCATTAGCCCTGAGATCCAAACCAAGATTTGAGTACCAGCAGAAGTTCCTTTGTTTCTCCTCTTTGAATAAAAAGTGCATTTTATGAGAGGCAATGAATGCAAACAACCATGGGTGGGCAGAATGTCTGTTGGAAGCTGGAGCTCATTCTTCAGCAGAGACAATGCCTTTCTGCATTGCTGCTGGGTCTTTTGATAGGCTTCAGAGAGGGCAGAAGAAAAAGACTCCTTGGCTTTTAGTGATATCTGCCTAAAATTGGTTCCTAGAAATATGTGGAGTGTGTCAGGATGAATACTCATACTACTTTCAGACACCAGTTTGGCATGTTCTTCTTCTGCGGCTGTTTTGTTATCTTTCTCCATGAACAAGTCAAACCCTGGATGTTATTGAAAAACTAGCATGTCTTTTAAGAACTGATTAATTGAGTTAATTAATTTTTTTTGTTGTTTGTTTGTTTTTTTTTATTTTATTTAATCTTCTGGGCCACGGTAAGGGGGAAGACGGTTACAAAATGAGCAGTATACTCTGTTTTTTGCAGATGGACTTCTGGCTCCTGATCTTCAAATTTCTGAAACAGTTGATGAAATTGCTTTCATTTCTTAAGGACTTTTCTCCTCCTTGAGACTTAAAACTGCTGCTAATGACCCTCACATCCTCTCTGTGAACCTTCAGCAACTTCCTCACTGAGGTGTCTGTCAAAGATGTGTTTATTATTGAATATTGTTTCCTTTGGAAGGGTAAGAGAATCTGTTTCTCTTTATCATATCCATTCTTCATGGGATGTTCCTTTCAAGAGTTTTCCTTATTTCTGACTTGGAATTCTATCTCAGTCAGAAACTTAAATTTTGTCAATTCTTCATGTCTTTCCTTCACACTTTGAATGCTAGTAAAGCTCTACCTTCTTTCTTGTTTCTCTTCTTATTTCTGATTTCTGACAGGATAAGAAATTCCAGGTATTTTCTGAGACCCTTTATGTCGACAGCTTGATGATCTGGGGATGTTGTCATCTTTGTGTGCAGACTATTTGTACAGATGAGAGGCTGTCATGGCCTGTTTTGAGACTACAGTCAGGGCTGCACCCATGATTGGAGTGAATGCCACTAGTTCTTCAGGTAAGTGGGTGGTAATGCTGATAAATTTCACTGTCCCTGTCATCTGATGAGCATTCATGTGGTGCTCTTTTCAATTTCATGAGATCCTTGGTGATCTGGGAGCATTCAGGAATGGTGCTGCACTTGGCAGTGTTCTTACAATTTTTATTGGTATGAAGAACTTCCATTACCTCTCTGGCATAATTTTGCAGCCTTCCTCTGTGCTCACGTTGTGTCAATATACATGTGTGCATTCACTATGAAATAGAAGAACAGCTTATTTAAAAGTTAGACATTTTCTTCAAAGTGTGCACATAGATTTTCTGCTTGTAGTGGACATAAAGGAAGACAAAGAATAATTTTTTTTCTCTAGACAAAAGAGTGGAAGGGAAAATAATGTAGAAAGGAAAATGACATGGTCAAGAAGCAAATATTTTCTCTACTTTCTTCCATGGCATGACTGTATTTGTGCACTACATATATTTGTTGGTAAGTTGCCTCTCTTCCTTTCCAAAATCTACACGTCAAAAATGCTAACAGAACTATTAGCACATTGAATGGGCCATCATATTGCTTTTGGAAAAGCATTAGCCAGGGATGCTAAACTTGACTTGTTGCTTTCAAAGTCTACCACATGAATAAATATCACCAATCATCACTGTTAGTCATTAGCAAGTAACCAGTTGCAGCTACTGGGATCTAGAGGCAATTTTTTGTCTGAACATGTTTTTCATGCTGACATTTGCTTAATTGGTGGCAATAAGGCAGCTATGCTTGCCAGTGGGGTGAGAAAAATCTGACACCTTCTGCATCCTGGGTAGAAATATTTCATAAAGATCCTGTCTACTCAAGTGGTGCCCAGGAGTTTAGGATTTGACTCAGTGTGAGGGAGCTATTGTGACCTGCTTATGTTAATTGTCCTGTTGCAGCCTTCTTGCAGTGCCCTTAGGAGACTTGCTTCACTTTACCCCAGTTTTATGGCTGGCTCCCTTTTTGCCGTATGGATAAGAAAGGTTTTGTGATGCTTTTCTGTGCTATGTTTAGAATCTTAAATTCAAGACTTGTAATTTCTCAGACAAATTCAAAGTTACACAGGACCTCACAGGATCTGTCCCCCAGTAAGAACAGAGAAAGGAAGCCATTACAGTGGTTGGAGGGCAGAGTTATACAAAAGGTTACTAAACATTATTTCTTGTGCTTGATGACTTCCAACTGCCCTGCCACCCACCTTCTTGCTGAGCCAGAAGCAAATTTGAAAAAGAAACCGCTGTGCATCACTTCCCCAGCAGAACATGCTGCAGACAAAGGGAATCGAAACCACAACTAGAGAATTGGATTTCTCCTGCTTTCTCCAAAATAAATATTTGTTTGTGACAAAAGCAGCCGGAAGAATGAGACATGTACCTTTGACATAAAGTCTTTTGTGTTTGTGCCAGCTGCAGTAGAGGTTTGATAGTCCACTGAGTGCTACTTAAGGTCAGGCTGAGCTCCATCTCCCCTAGTTTGTGAATTAACGTCTTCAGCTACTTGCACAAAACAGACAGAGGAAGAAGTTCCAGGGAGTCCAACAGGAACCTATAGCAAGTGAAAAGCAAAATGAGCAGTGGGGCTCTTGGAGTTGCTCCCTACGCTAGTCCTTCCAAACAGCAGCATCATTTCCTCTAAAGCCATTGTGAAGCAGCCTCCTGTGCTGGTTGTCTTTTGGAATGAGCTCCAAAGGGACAACATTGGTACAAAAGTGTCTGAACAACTGCCCAAACATAGCAGGCAGATCACAGCCATAATCTGGGGAGGAGATAAGCAGCTCCAGGAGATGGTTAGCAAAAAGAAGAGGCAAAGAAGGTGAGCTCTTTGGCATACAGGAACTGTGTCCACTTCTGGATGCTGACCCTGAAAGGACCCATGCATCTCTGAGCAGGGCTTATTCTTTAAAAAACCCCAGTACTGCAGATCTGGGTTTTGTGTGGTAGCTTAGCAGCTAGAAGCTTTAACTAGAAAGTGGACAACATTTGTAACAACACCTTTCCCCACACAATTTGAGTGGGTTTATTCACTCAAAGTGAATAAACACTTAATTTTTTCATTCCATTTTCCATTGGTTTTCCATTTTCCATGGGAAATGGAAAATGTTTTCCATTTTCTTGAAGATGGCCCAGAAGAATATATTCCTTCTGTGAGTGGTTGAAAAGGCAACAGACTAGTAGTAGAAGAGATAGCAGAGCACTGTTGCTAGCTGATGAAGTCAGCTGGAAAAGTATTTTTTGAATTCCAGAGCTGTTCATGAGGCATCCTCATAGTGAAGCTGTGGATGTGACAGATGTTCTTGTACTTTGAAAATCAAGTACCCCATCACTTGATTTTTCTGTTTTTCTTGCACCTTATGCTTCACTTTTCATGCAAAGGCGCAATAAGGAAAATATATGAGACAGAGATTTGCCATTAAAGAGTCAATTTTTATGAGGAGTTACCACATGAGATTATCTGGAGCACCACAATTATGGCCTTTCGCAAGCTGAGGGAAATGTTGTGGTGTCTCATATGGCACCATTTGCTAACACTTAGCCAGAAGAGATTTTTCTGGTCAGCAAGCACTCTAAATTCATAATGTTTAGCTTCACATTTTTTTTCTCTTGTCCACTTTTCCAGTTCTCATTTTCAGCTGTTACCTGGCATGAATTTGCACAGAAGAACCTCCCCTGTCATCAGAAAGCCAGAAAAATCCATTCAGATTAGGAGACGGAAGGAGATTTAGAAAGAGAGTCTCTTTTGGATCATACTTGTGCCTTCACAAAAGCCATATTTTTATTATGCCCTTACATAACCTGTCCCCTGGTTCAAATACAGCTTGAAAAAAACCTCCTTCATACAAGAACATGACCAGCTGAGTAAATAAAAAAACCTGTTGAACTTGTGGATTGTGCTTACTGAGGCCCTAGCTATTTTGATACATGTGCCTGCATAGCAATACATTTTGGAAAGAAATAGTGATATTGAGACACATGAAAAGAGAGACACAAGTTAACCTGAAAACATATTCCTGGTAATGCAGTTAAAGGAAAGGGAGAGGTGCTCAAAGGTAAATTCAGGTCAACTGGCATCTTCAAAAAGAAGACTTGGATGGTTTATAAAACAAAGTCATATGCAAAGAGGGAACAAGTCACAGAAACACCAAATTTACCGCAGTGTCATGAGGGTGGAAAGGAGGAAAAAAAATGACAAAAAAGAACCCAGCAGTAAAATGAATATATTCATGCAGTGTCAGTCTCTCCAGACAAGAAATGGTGCCAAGCAGAACCGCATCAGCGTGTGGCCACTTCTTGCACTGACACTAAAAACATCTGTTGAGGTACAGCGTTTATACTGTCTGCCAAACAAGAGTTTTTTAATCTTAAAACATATGCTGGAAATAGGAAAATTTGGACAAGAACAAAAAGAAAAAAGAGGGGTGGGTGGCCAATAAATTAAAAGTGAGAAGTGGGGAAGGACAGATTGGAGACAATGTTTTCCACATAGTGCATCACAGTTAATTCAAGTCATCTCAGGTCACCAAGGAAAGGGAAGCTCATGGAGGAATTCACAGATTGCTCAGAGAAGTTGAAAGAAATAAAACTATGTTCTTCATGTCAGAGACTTCATCCTTCAAACACTGGGATTTGAACAGTTAACCATAAAGCACAGATTTTAACAGGAGTTGAGGAATACATCTGATTTGAGATGTAAGAACTGATGCTGACAGCAATACTCCTATTTTTCAGGCAGGCATATCTCACATTTTTTGCAGAAAGCCTGTATTTAAGCCCCCCATCCGTGCTGGGGCCTAATATTGGCTCTACAGAAATTATACCTTCAGGCTGCTTGGTTAAACACTTATGCAAACAAATTTTATACCTGCACAATTAATAAATTATCTAAAGATGCCCACCTTCACATTTATTTCTCTGGTAGAAATAGCCAGAAAATACAAAATTCAATAATATTTCAGTGAGAATAATTGGCAGATATGACCAAAGAAGTTATTCAACTATTTCTAGGATATTTTTCAAATAAACTCCCTAAGTATTCCTTATAATAAAACACTCTCATAGAAGGTTGGTTATTTTCATTTCTGAAATAAAGTATATATGTGCAAGTACATTATTTGGTGAAGTTATCTAAGTGATCAGTTTCCTGAATATCATAAACATGTATGAATAGAAGATTTGATTTTATATCAGTGACCCTTTGAAGTCAAGAAATTCTTTCATTCAAATCAGTCTCTCTTTGGTACCATTTCAGGTCTACACTGTGTGGTGCATGTCTAAAGACAGAAACAGACAATGAACACACTTTAATACAATTTTCCCCTCAAATAATTGCATGTGAATTGTGCTTTTAGAAGAGAAAATGTGCCTAGAGTAAAATGCAGGCCCCTAGAAATCAAAGAGGAAACTCCCACTCTCTTCAACAGATTTGAGATTTCATCTCTAGTATACTTGACTTTCAAGTACAAAAGATTTATGCTTAGTGAATCACTGGATATGTTAAATTGCACGTTTTCAAAATCTGCATCAAATTAATTGTGCTGTATATCCTTCAAGATTTGCTTCAATTTATTTCTGTTCCATTTATTAAATGTTATGTTTTTGAAAAACACCATAGAAATGAACAGATGAATGGATTATACACACCATGGTTTACAGGAGATTTTTGGTCCTTCTAATGTGGCCAATGAGACAATTTAAACTTTGGAACATCGTAGATTACACCAGCTGTAGACAATTTATTTTGGGGATATAAAAACCTGTTGGACAATATGGAAATCAAATTCTAGAATGAGGCGATGGGGTGAAATAGGACATGTTTCCTAAAGGCAACATTCAGGGCTACATAATTTTCTGCCCTATTTGATATTTAATGGCTTTGATTGAGTTCTGTATATTAAGTGAGTATATAGCTGAGTTTTACTGGGCATTTATGTTCTTGTAAAAATACAGAGATTTTATGTGCCCACATAACAGTATTTTGAAATGTTTTTGTTTTTTCCTGAATGCTAAGAGAATATTTTCTATGATCATCAAAAAGCAAAAGACGGTTTAAGCCTATGGGTATCTCTCCCTTTGTTGTCAGCGCATCACAGTCAGAAAAGGTGCAATTAGCACAGGCACTGGAGAAAAATCTTATTGGTTCTTCTGTTAAAATGCTGGTAGAAAATTGCAGTTAATTCTTCATGACTGAAAGACAAAAATATTTTAAAAGACAAGTAGGAAATAAAATATTCTAGGCTGCATTTTCAAATCAGATAATTTCTGTTAATGTTCGAGATCGTTCTGAGGTTTCAGAACTGTTTTTTCACTAATACCCAGTAGGAGATTTTCCAGTGATCTGGAACAGTGGCAGCAGAGATCATGTGGAAATACATCTTGTGATATCCTTCCAGTGAATGTTAAGTTTCTTGTGACACTCAAGCTTTGGCCGAATCTTTGGTGTTTTTAAACATGTCTTCACTTTCAGGTCTGTGAACTAAATTTGTGGATTATTTCCACTTTAATTTTCATTCTTATTTCTCAAAGAAAGTTGACTAACCCTTCCTTCCTTGCTCAACAGCTGTTTGCCTTCTTTAGTGAGAATCTACATACTGCTCTTTGCAGTATGGAAGCCTGAGCTGTAAGTGAAATCTTGGTGACTAATAACTGTTGACCTCCATGTTCAGAACAATTTCACACATAGTGGATTAAATAAATACATATATTAACATGATAATGTGATTACAAAATTCATCCACTGTTACTTTTCTGGGCTCAATTGACCATAATCAATGACTGATCTAGATCTTTGACACTGTAAAGAAGCTCCAAAACCCAAAAAAAACCCAACTGGCAGCATTTATGTTTTTTTCAAACTTTAAACAACATCAAGAAAAACAGTTTAAGGTTTCACAGAACTGTTGAGTTTTGAAAAAACATTTTTCCCCTTAATTTGAACCATCATTTTCTCAAAGAAAATTAAACTAAAAAAAACAACAAACATGTTTTTGCAATTAAAGAGTATTGAGCTATGCAAACAATAAAGATCCTTGTTTGAAATTAATTCTTGTCCTGCTTCTGGGATTACCAGGGGAATAAAATTATAGCAAAACAAAACAGAAAAACCTGCTACAGCCTAGAACTTGCACTTTACCAGAAGCAAAAGGAAATTTAGACTCAATAGTTTAGAGTTCTATTCTGTCTCCAAAAAGCATGGTTTTAGAGTTTGTTAGAAATTTGACAAAATGAAAAAATCTCATCACTCCTGTCACCAGAAGCCAAAGTTGTGCCTCTAATTTTTATTCTTTATAGCTCGCTAGTTTACTTTTCCTCCTCTGTACCTAAGGCACATTTTGAGGTGATTCTAAGGAATGTGAAAACAGGAACAGTGAATCAGGTCAAGAGATATTGATTGTTTACATTTTAGAGGAAAAGGTTCCTCCTAGGACAGGATGCTTGCCTGGAGGTGGGAAAGGTCTCAAAGAAGAATCTGAAAATTTTTAGGTTGACTTTTTTCTTCTTTTATATTTATGTGAAAATTAAAACAAAATCAAGAAAACCCACAAACAAAACCACAAGATGCAACATCAGACCTGTGATACCATGTTAAAAACCCCAGAAACAGGTTAGAAACAGTTTAGAAACAGGTCAGATTCCTGTGAGGAAACAGTACTTGTCAATTAACATACTGAAACACTCAAATTGGCTTCAGAAGTGTAAGTCTCATAGGATATCAGAGTATTAAACATATCAGTTTTGGGTGTCAGTCTTCTGAGGGTGTCTGTCTGCTGTAATGACCCATTAGTCCTTTGCTCTGTTGAAATCTCACCATCTGTTTTGTGTTGAGCCACTTGAATAAACTATTGCTCCCTTATACTTTGTGTACAGAGCTGCCTTTTGGAACACAATGTTTGGTCAAGTTCCTTGGCCCACAAATTTCTTCTTCTTTCCAGTTGTCCTGCCCCAAGTGCCCCAGTTGTGCTTGGGTTCTCAAGAGTCCAAAGTCAACATTGTAGAGGCACGGGCATGCTGAGTTTGTGGTTGAGGGCACATCCAAATATTGCTACATCCCAGATTTGGTTCAAATATTTAGCATAGCCCATTTATTCTAATTAAATAAATGACATTTCTGCAAAGGGAAGAAGAATGGGGAAAGAAAAAGAGCAGGGATCAACTGCTGAAGTGTTCCCTGTGTCAAAAAACATGAGCATTCCTGCAACATTACACTGACCCTGTCACCAGGGACCTGGCGGCCCAGTTTCAAGTTTTTGCTCAGTGCTCCAAGAGTCCCAAGTCACAGAGCTATGCCCATGACTTAATATTGCCAGCATTAAGCAGATTTTCCGGGGAAATTTTTCAAGTTTTTTTTTTTTTTTTTTTTTTTTAAAAACCTTGTTTTCTTCAAGTTGAAAAGTCATATTGCCTCCCTGGGGGCCAGAGGCTAACACGTGGAAGAGATATCAATGAACTGTTTTCATCCTACAAGCTAATGACCATATCAAATTCCTTCAGTCTCTTCCTTCTCCATTGGGGAGTTTTAAAAATATAATTTTCTTTGCTATACCACCTATCAGCTAAATGGCTTGTTGAGCATTTTAATACAGTTTATGTACACATTTAAAATGCTTAAAAATGTGACAGAATGTTAATTTGTCTTGTTACTTTATTAATTTTTTGTTCCGGCTTCCATTTCTTCAGGCTGGCATTCAACGATATCCATTTTCAGTGAACGCGTATAGTTATTTTATATCCTTCTAAGACAGGGGATTTTGCTGTATCACTCACTACATAATAAAATAAATGGAGGAAAACTTCTCAGAGCGCGTACTGCCAATTTATCCTAGAATGTCTCGGCTTGTACTGGCATGTGGCCTGACCACTGCAGCAACACGGCGTGCTCGCGGCCGCGCTTCGGCCAGCAGCTCCCGCGCTGCTCCATCGCCGACTCGCTGTGTGGCCGTATGCAAATAATCCCACCTCAGTTTTCCTTGCTCATAAGGATGGCAGCACACATCTCCAGCACTGGAAGATCGAGACTGGTGAAAACGGGATCCAAGAGCAGCATGCTTTGATCCTGCAGCTATGTACAGGGCAGTGGGCTGGTGGCCCAGCCAGGCTGGCTGTGCCAGCTGGGTCTAAGGCAGGATGGGTGGCACAGGATTCACTCCGGGAAACCTCCTGCTGGAGCTGTGACTGGGTTCCCTGACTCCATCGAGTTCTTCCTGAGTGTTTCATAAGTTAAATGAACCCCAGTAAAATAACTTTTCATAATACCATGAATGTATAAAAAGGTCTTAAGCGGTAATAGAAAGCACACTTTGTGAGTATTGGTAATAATTTAACTATCGTCAAGAGAGAGTTTCCACCTATTCTAGTATTTAACGCTACTTTCAAATAGATAAATAGAATATCCAAATCGATCATATCTGTGTTACAATATTAAAAATATTAGGATCCAAAACTTAATCCAAACCCTTTATTACTTCTGCAAAATGCAAACTTGCATTTGCCCCATGTTGTAGACAGCTTGGATCTGCATATAATATCAAATCAGTTTTCTTAGACTACTAAGTGACAACAACTGAAAAACAGAAATAAAATGGTACATTTCAGCAAGAATATAGGTTTTGAAAACTGTTATAAGCCTGGAGTAAATTTGTGCCTAGATTTTCAATTTTTCTTTAAAGATAACCTAAATTTTGTCCACGCATCTAAGCGTTGTCTATTTAATGAAGGAAAGTTTATTTATCTTTAATGTATGAAAGTATTTTTCTCTTTCCACTTTTCTTTTTTCCTCCTTTCCCTTTTTTTCCTCTTTTTCCTCTTTTTCCTCTTTTTCCTCTTTTTCCTCTTTTTCCTCTTTTTCCTCTTTTTCCTCTTTTTATTTTTTTTATTCCTTTTTCTCTCTTTTCTATTTTCATTTTCTTTTTTTAAGGAATTATTGTTTTCTGAACAAAAAGAAAGAAATTTCTAAAACACATTCTTAATTCACTCATTAAAGGAGATAAACTAATAGTACTTTTTCCTTTTCCCATCCCAAGAAAGAATAATGTTGCAGGTTAGGATCTGCTACAGTAGGCTTTATATTTTAGAAGATTTAATCTGCAGGGATGAGTTAATGTTTCCAGGGAGCGGCATCTCAATACTAGTTAGTATGTCTCCCTCTTATAAATATGAGCTCAGATGGTTGAAAACAAAGTTTGAATACTAAGGCAGTTAATTAGTTTGGCTCCAAAAGGCACCAAATCTCCTTCAAAACAATCTCTGAGTAGATGAGGTTCTTGGAAATACTATGACATATGCCGTAATAGTTCGTTGTAAACATAGGTCTGGAGCCTTGCTCCTGACAATAATAGAAGATGCTAGAGCACAACAAATTGCTCCTGTACATATCATTGGTGCTTCCTGGAAGGATAATTTCTTCTTCTTTCGATATTGATATTCACCCTTTATAGCTCTAAAGCATGGGTGTGGAAACACTATTTTTGGAATACATTTAGACTGGTATGAAACCAAATCAGGACTAGCATCTGAATTTGAATTCAGAACTGCAAAAATCTAGCATAATGTTATAATTTCAGAATTTAAACTGCCAACTGGCAGAAAACTTCCTCTATGGCCAGGTATAAGTAATACCCTTTGCCTAAAATGCAGTAGTCTTTTTTGTGTGTCTTGTTTTAATGAATATAGAAGGAGCCAGAACTTCAAAAATATCTTCATTTATGGAGTATTTGCTGAGAGGACCTTACTTCATGAAGAAAACCCATATCTCAACATATATGCAAAATTAACTTTTCCCTGACATTTGATTTCAATATCAGAGTAAAGGGACTTCAGTAGTGCCAGTGGGTAGGGAAGCAGAATAGAGGAGCCATCAGAGAGGCCTGAGTCGCAGCCAAGTTCTAGAGAAAATATGCACTATTATGGCTCATTGTAATTTAAGTTAATACAAGAGAAACCCAAGAGAGAGGTATATTTGGAATCACACCCAGGGCACTCATTCTTTTTGGAGTGAGATGAGAACTTATGTACTAGTATCATCCTGTTCTTATTATTAACTCAAATAGCTGTAGCATAAATACAAAAATTTCTGAAAAAAAAAAAATACTGCATCTATGTATTCTATGGAAGACTGTCAAATACCAGTAATGTCTGTTAAAATTATTAAGTATCATCACAGATTAATCTATTTTTCAGTGTGAGACTTGGAAAAATTCAAAGAAATCTTACATTGTGTGTGCAAAGGACACACACAAAATCCAAGTCTTTTCTTTGGCACATCTGCAACTTTAACATGTCTCATGCAGTTTTTGAAATGTTTTTATGAAAAAATGTAAAATGTATATTCTTATATGTCAAGGAATGTATAAACTAATTTGTGAAGTGACATGGTCTTCAATTCCTTTGTGTTTAGAAGATTTGAACCCATCTGTTTTTACCAGTAGAAGGAGAACAAATGAAGCATTGTTTCAACAACTGAAAACCCTCACAAGAGACAGAGATCAACTTAGACTAGAACTAAACCAATGGCAGAAATATCACCACCACAATCCTCCAGTCCTTTAACTGGTACTTATCTGACCAATAATGGCTGAAAGCCATCTATCATTGCTTAAACTACATGATGATAAAACCAGAGTCTGGAAAATATCATTACTTGATCTATTTGGTAAACTTTCAAATATTTCTTTCAGAAGATTTGCCAGGCAAACAGCATAGTATAAAATTTAGTTTTATTTAATTTGTGCTTTATTGCTTTTAAATTTAGCATTCGAAAAAAAGACGTGATTAAAGAGCTACAGCTGAGTGAAGGTACAAAGCTTCTGTTGTAGAAATCTGAGTGAGTCTGGGTCTGTAGATCATTTGTAGCTGCATTTTAGCCCAGAAAATTGTGCTGCAGGGGTGTTTAGTGGGTTTAGATGTGTCTGAAATGAGCTGGATAGGTTGAATGCAATATCTTACTTGACGTTTTTCTTTGTTATGGCTACTGTTGGTTGCGTCAAGGCCAAAATATTGGTGCATCCAGACAGGGAGACCATCCATTCCTTATTTCAAAGTAATATTACAAAATTCATTATTTAATTGTCAGAATAAAAGAAAGGCTCAGTCAACAAACAACTGCTTTACAGAGACACTAAATAATGAAGCATTTAATTGATCTTTGTTTTCACTGTAGAATTCAATCAAATCTAATCTTTACATAAAACCTACCCACAAATCTTCCTTCAAAAATAGTGTCTTCTTTTGGATTTTCTGAAGATCTCACTGTCTTGCAAACCTGAAATAAGAAATGATCCATTTAAGTTAATTTAAAATCTTTTCTGTTAAAGGGAAAAAAAACAAACCAGAGACAGAATTTTATTGGCACAGATCTTTAATTTTAGATGTGTGACCCAGGTAAATAGCTTGAAAGAACATTTCTGGACAAATTTAATTAACTGTTTTATATACAGCAAATGTTTGGTACCTATGAATGCTGCTAAGCGTATTGCTGAGTTTTGATGGGTAGCATGCAGGATTGGAATGTGCAACATGGCAATATTTTCTGAGCTGCTTTTGGGGCTGCACAAGAGGAAGCTTCCCAGCTAAGGGAGAGGTACTGCAAAGAGGTTTCTTTGGGTTTTAGGCAGGACAGGTCAAGACTTTGAAGTCTTTTGAAGGAAATAAAAGTTCTGCCTCAAAAAATTGAAGTGGACACCAATCAGCTCCAACATTGACATCACTGCTGGAAGATTTTTCTTTTGTATTTGGTAAAAGAGAGGAAAAGCACCAAGGACTGATGGTGATTAATGCAAATATGAGAGGATTTGCTTCTCAAGGAGAGATTTGATGAGTGACTGAATCTAAAGCCTCTTTGCCAAAGGTGTCTTCATTTCCCCAAGTCCTGTCTGAAAAGAAAGGCAAACTGAGCTGTAACTGAGCTCAAGCAATAATTTGCATTTATGTAGCATGTTCAAAAACTCCCAACACTTTTTAATAATTCGCATGGCAAAGATTTCAAAGGCTTTTAAAATGCAAGAGGTGGTAAATGCATTTGCAAAATAGCTGCAGTCATTCTAAAGAAACTGCAGCTAGGATATGCCCAGGCTTCAATTGTTCAAAGATTATGATTGTTTTAGTTATTTTTATTTATTTTTTAACTGAATAAACAGCCTGTGTGTGTAGGCAAATATCTAGGAGCATAAACCCAGAACACAAGTAACACAGAGGAGAAAAATTATTAAAAATAAGTAAAAACTGACTAATTAATTTGACTTTGTGTATTTTATTTGCTCAAGAAATTATTTTTTAAATACCAGGAAAGAGCACAATAACTGTCCCAAGATTTACTGTAGATAAAGCGAAAAAGTATTTTAATCACTCATGATGAAATTATAATAGTAATTCCAGCATAGTTGCTCAGAAAGAAACAGAAACTTTTATTAATCAAATGTAAAATTATAGAAAAATATATATTGACAGTTTTAAAAGTAAAAAAAAACTCTATGTACATGTTGTCCTCTCATGATAGCAATTTAAAAGAGTTTGGTTTTTTGAAGTTCTCTCACAGAATAATAATAATAATAATAATAATAATAATAATAATAATAATACATGTTTACAAGAGAAAATCTCTCTGTAGTGAACAATGTAATAATTTTTCAACTGTAAAGACAATGATTAATTGAAAAAGGCATGTTTTTCTTTGTGCTCACTAATGCCTTAACCTGTATAAATATAAAAAAATATCCGGTGATTGTTATTCCACAGTGAAAGAGGAAGAATCAGTTGCCTGGATAATATTTTTCAAGATGGGAAAGAAATAGCAACAGGAATATGATAATACAAGAAGAGTGTTGCAGAGAGTGGTTAGAATTTTGACCTTGCACCAGCTTTTGCATAAATGTAGAATAATGGCCTTGTATATGATAAAGTGTAAGACAGTGTAATAATTGAAGGTTAAGTAAATGACAAATTGTTTGCTGAGAAATTCGTGTTAAACTAACAAGGGTTTCATTCAGTAGCATATCCAACTTCACAAGTGTCTGACTGCATATTTTGATTCTTGCTGCATTCAGTGAGGAAAAAAATCCATTCTGGAAATTGTAAGCACCACTGAGACACTGAAACCTCAAAAAAGTTTGAATACCATTTCTTTGTATGAAGGACTGTGCATAGAAAGATTATGTAGTACATTTGGGTGCTTCTAGAGTATACCAGAAATTTTTTAACACTCTACCTTACAGTTGTAGTGCTTTCAGTTATTAAAACCTTCTGAAGTTCTTCATCTGTCTTACCTCAATGCTGTAATCAAGAGAATGTTCTCCTTCTGTAGATAGACATGCAAGCAGAAGCTATTTGATGTTGATTCTGATGTGCCTGAGCTACAGATTAGAATTAATTAAAACCATTTGCAACAAAGAGTTTAATGAATTAATTTAAAACAATTATGTATGGAAATTATACAGACAAATAAGCATAATTTAAAAAGTAAATTCAAGTGTCAAATAATTTAATTGCATGCTCAAGGGTTTAATTGCATGCTTCAGGGTGTTTTAAACAAATGATAGAAAAAATGTTATGTGGTAACAAAAGTGCTGCATCCTCTAAAGCACTGCCTTTCATTTTCCACATTATTCCATACTCCCATTCTAGGAAGACTGCCATGCTGTTTCAGACACTCCATAGTCAGAAGGGATTTGTACCCATACAGATACTTTCCAAGACTGGGCCTTTATTTCAGAATTTTAACAAAAGAGTAAAGACTTGAAACAGGCACTGTTAGTGAATTGAGAGCATTGAGAATACACAGAAGTGATTAAGCATTCGCAGATGCATTTAGAGATTAATAAATAGCTCAGAAAGCAAAGATATTTAATGCAGAAGAACGGATAAAAGAACACTGTGGGCATTAGAAATATCAGATCAGCTCATGGGGCAGCCAGGCAGAGCACCATGAGCTTGTATAAATATCACCAATGTGTCATCAGAATCAACTTCTGAACTGTCAAGCAACATGAAAATGGACCAAAGGGATTTGCAGAATGAAAAAGCAATAGAGGTAACTCCAAAGTAGTAGGAGCAATGAATCACCTTTGATTGACACCATTGCCCCTAGTGAGGAATTTTTGATTCTGTTAATTTCTTTTCATTAACTAAAACATCTGAAAATATGCTTTGGAAAACCATGAGGATACAATAACTAGTTCTGGGGAACAGTACACTGACTCATCTCTCACCGAAGTCAATGGAAAAACTCTGATTTACTTCAACAGGTTTTACCAGCTTCATGTCTGAAACAAACAAAATCTTTGACAGGCTTTCGTGGATCATGAGATAAAAATATCCCAAGAATGAGGCTTTGAACTTCTCTGTATGTGAGACCTTTTGACTTTATAACAACAGGGATAGACCCTTATATTTAACCTTGAACAACTCACACTCGTTGCTGTAAATGTCCCTCTTCCCTCCACTCCATGTTGGCCAACACTTGGTAACACTGAAAATAATTTGTGGAGAAGAGCAGCATGCCCTGACAGTCTCCCACGCTCACCAAGAACACAAAGCTCTACAGAAACCTCATTTTGTGTTTGTTCTCAGAATTAAAAAAAACATTAATCAAAATTATCTCCTCTAATAATAAAAAGACCCATCATCTGGCTAAAAATAAACACTGGAAACAAAACATAAAAACTGCAAACTTTAATTAGAAACACAGAAAGTTGAACATGTCTGATTCAAACCTTTGGCTTGAGTTTCTGCCTTGAAAACAGCACAGCTAAATGCTGGATTTGTCCTGGACAGGCATCAGGAGCACCCAGGCTTCTCAGCTCTCAACACTGCTCAGCCCCCAGCCCAGGGCAGCCTGGGAGAGCTTTTTTCCCAGGGTCCCCTCACCCATGCACAGGAAGAAAAAGATGCTTGCTTTGGGTGATCCACCCCAGACACCACACAAAACTTCCTGTCTCCTCCATCAGCTTGAAGGGCAGCCTAGGAGATCTGCCTAGTCTTGAGTTGGTTCTTTTAGATGCTTTTGAAGGGAGTAGAGTGTCTCTCATCCTTTCTTCAGCCAGTTTTTCATGTGGTCAGTGAGAGAAAGTGAGGCAAAAAGTGGCTGTAGTTAGTAGGAAGCTATTGTCCTTTTAATCAGAATTGCAGGAATTTTGACTCCCTTGGTAGTTGTTGCAGGGCAATTGCTAAAATATTCCTGTTGGGACTGAGTTCAGAACCTCCTGTACTGGGAGACAAATCTTTTCCTCTGACTTTAACTTATTAGACCAGATGATATATCTTTCTAAGATACCTGATATTTTTATGCATTTCATTGCACTAGCATATATGAAGTCATAAAGAAAGCCTGCTTCAAATATTGGAATTTTTCTGAGGCTGGGGTTGCTTCTCTGTGTAGTGCCAAGCAAAATGAGATAGTGATCACTGAACAGTGGGGCTGCTTACCATAAATCCAATAAATAAGGATAGTTGAAAAACTATCCTTAGCAGTTTCTTTCCTTTATGATGGGCATCTAGTTACATTGCAATGGAAAGAAATATAGGAAGTAATATATGGCAATTTAAAGTGATAGAATTCTGCTTTACATTTTTTCCTCCTAAGTTCGTTAGATGTCTCAAGAATTAATTAGATTTTCTTTTTTCATGATGGCCTTGATCTGCCAAGCATGTTAGAGGCAGTACTTTCATGATTAACTATTGTTAGGTTTGGAATCTAAATCACTTCTTTCAAGTATCTTGCATTTTTTATACGTACATAGGAGCACAGTACACAGAATTGATGAGTGAACCTTTTATCCAACTTTTTCAAATGCTAATCTTTTCATAGCATGCCACTGAACTGGTAAAGAGGGACACATTTATCTTTTAAAGTACTTACGAACAATTGTCTTATAAACTTTTATGCAGCCACATAATGACTGACATCTGCTGACACTCCAACTACTATGTTATGAATTTAAATTAATTTGTGACTTCTTTTTGTCCTTTCTGATTGACTGTTGTATCTGTCAGGTACAATTTGTACTGAAACATGGGGGTCTAGAGGAGAAAGGTTTTAAAATAAACACAGAACCCAGCTATTTGCTGGTCGCCTAGTGCAGTGTCGCTGAAATTTAAGGCTGCTGTGAGGCAGCTTGTGAATAAAAATCTTTTGAGATATTGGCAGATGGTTCTGTCAGTGACTGTGTGAGCCTTGGTTAGCCAGGGCTGTGTGTCAGCCATGACCCCTAAACACAAAGGTCTGCTCTTTCTTCCCCCAAGGTGAGCTCAGGCCCTGTAGGCAGGCACACATCATACATGTGTAAGTACAAGGGACAAATCTCTGTTCCTTCTCTCTGAGAAAAAATGGGAAAAATCTAATTGATCTAAAAGGCAGTAAAGATTGTTCTCTAGTTTTGAAGAAAAATTAAATAGGAAGTTATTTCCAAAATGGAACTAAGAAATATAGGAAGATACAAAATTGAATGCATTAAGAGGACCTTGAGGACCAGAAATTCAGAAAGGAATACAAAATAATATGAATGTAAAATGCTATAAATGTATAAGAATGAGGGGAACAATAACTAAGGTGAAAAAAGACTTTTAAAAAGGAGAACCTGAAGAGTATTAAGAAAAGCTAAATAAGAAAATTTTTAAAAGATGAGAAAGAGCATTTTGGTTAAAGGATAAGAAAATAGACCAAAATAAAGATCAGACTAAGGAAAATATATTTGATATGTATGTTCAAATCCACAGAGACCTGTAAATTTCCTCTCAAATTATTCAAAGCTGTAGTTAAAGCAATCTGCAAAAGATCAGCAATTGTTCTAAAAATTTATGGGGCATAGAAACTGAAAAAGACATTGTCCATCTTACTGTCTGTGTAGCTCAAATTTGCCTCCTAGAAATTATCAGTACACATTATTAAATAATCAATGCATATGACAGGACTGATCTTTTCAGAGTTAGTCCAATGCTCCATTGAGTTCTCTGTCTTTTCCACTGCAGTAGCCAATAATGGGTACTCAGGAAGACAATAAAAATGGAGAATATTTAAAATAACATTTTTTTCAGCATACTCTTCTGATCTTCAGCGGCCAGTGGCTCAAGTATTCCTTTGTTTTTGGTAGCCTACAGTGGATTTATAACTCCTTATGGTGCCTTGCTTCCTTTTGGACACCTGTAACCTTTTATCATGAACACAATCATGCAGCAAGAAGTTTTGCATCTAATGCACAGATTCTCTGAGGAACCATACAAGAGGAAAACAACCAAATCAAAATGCCTTGCAGGACTGATAGGAAAAGAATGTCAGAAAGTCAGTTCTATTTCATTTTCTGACAGAACTGTTTCAGTGATTAAAGAAAAAGTAGGTGAGATGATATACTGTGATTTTAGGAAGTGATGGATTTTGCCCGTGTGACTTTTCTGTAAAAAAAGTAAGAAAATAAACTATGTGTACACAGAGCTAAAAAAAAAACCAACTTGCCAACAAAATAGGGAGGTGGTTCTTCTGATAGGAGCCTGAAAGGACTTTATGACATTTTTATTAAGATGAATGATGCAACTAATTTTGGAGGGTTGAATAATACTCTTGGCAAATGTTGCTTGTGACATGAAAGGAGAAGGAATTGTAAGTGTCAGAGGGTGTATTGGTATCAAAACAAAAAAAAAGTGAAACATATTTTCAGAAAACTCCTATGGAAATGAAGTTCTGTGTAAGGACTTCAGGACAGAATTTCCAAGATATTGCAAATAGTCGTAATTCACAGATCAGTTTCTGATGCAACAACCTGCTTACCTCAGAAAAGTATGTGTAATTGCAGGTTGAGTGGTTTTAATTCTGAACTGGTGCATAACAGTGTGACTACACTGCTGTCAGTGGAATAAGGCCAAACTCCA
Organism: Pardalotus punctatus; assembly: GCA_013400915.1. Classification (NCBI taxonomy): domain Eukaryota; kingdom Metazoa; phylum Chordata; class Aves; order Passeriformes; family Pardalotidae; genus Pardalotus; species Pardalotus punctatus. The sequence goes on along the minus strand of VZTX01008269.1, from coordinate 510,660 downwards.
CCACCAGTTAAACATCTTGTGCTTGTGTTTGTTTTCTTTTACAAAGAAAAAATGTAGATCATAAGGGAAAATTTAATAAAAGACACTCTCTGATAAAGTTTATGGGTGAAATATTTGAGTGTCTTAGGATAGAGAAGTCCTGAAACACAGTGGATCCAAAGTAATGATCAGTTTGTGAGTGTAAAAATATTAATTATACATGAAACAAATCAATGCATTTGTGTAATAAAACCAGAGCTAGTTGAATGTCAAATGATTCCAGAAACCATCTGGGCTAAAAGTTCAGGGTACTTGTTGGTCAGTGAGCAGCAATATGAAACCTCACTCCCTTCCTCTCCCAACATTCAGACTGGATCCTGCAGGCCAGACCTACCAAGGTATTTAGGTTCCCCATTCTTTTATAGAAACCCAAAATAAGATGTTTAAGTAGGGGTTGGGAGCCTGAAATCTTTGTGTTTCTTGGCTTGGTATATGCAACATTTTCTATAGGCTTGTGCACAAATCACAACCGCGAAGGAACACCTGGGGAGGGAGAAAGGGGAACTGATCTCACAGCTTCATATGTTTTTTATTACTAGGTTACTCTTTCCATGCAGTGTATGTGCACAGAATGGCTGCTGCACTTGGAGTCTGGCTTCCAGGGAGGCCAGCTTACATCACAGAGTGGGGAATAAACAGCCAAAAGTTCAGCACTATTCAGTAAAACCCAGACCAAGCTACTTGATCTTCAGACATAGAAAATACATCTTTTGCAGTGCTGTGGAGTACTTTATTAGCTGTCAGTAGATATGGCATGACTTGCTTTCCAATTTCCCATGGCTGCAGTGTGTCGCCAGAAGTATCTTTGTTAATTTTGAATATGTTCTGTGTTGGTGGATGGGGTGCAGGACAAGGTTGAAATGTCAAGAAATTAATCTGAAATGTTCTGGATTTCTTCCACATTGCGGGATCCAGCACATACTGCAGGTGGTGGTCCTGTAAAACAGTTGTTTTTCACAAATCATTCTGCCTGTTCATTAATTTAATGAACCAGAGAGCCATTTCCCTGCAATCTTTTTTAAGAAAAGGTCCATCCAGACCTATATGTCTTCTCTCCAAAGACTGCAAAGAGTTACACCTCACTTGTCAATGTATATGTGAAGACAGAGAATTCATTGAGCATTATGGAGCAGCCAGCTGAAAAGCGAGACCAGATCTGTAAGAAGCATAGAGTCAAAGCCATTTCTCATATGAAAGCTGGTATTTCATTTCAAATTTCTGAGAGTGCAAAATTATCTCATTTTTAAAGCTTTATAGAACAGTTTAGGGAAAAAAACCAGAGTAGCAATAATTGACATCTACAGAGTTCATCTGTTGGGTAGACTTTTTCCTGCTTATGAAACAGATACAGTTACACAGGTCAGCATTTTCAAACAAGATTCCAAACTCAAGTGTCCAGGCAGGACTTGCTAAAACACGTTTAGTGCCCTGTTTTGGTTTTTTTTTCTGTGGTGAAAGATTTAGGGGTTCCAAAATTTATGTTGTCTGAAATCAGAGCAAAAATTATATCATCCCATTTTTGTTTTCTGAGGAAACGATTTTGAGAAAAGGTGCTATGCAAGAAGGTGCACCAGACAAATGATTCAGTCTTGGACCTAGAAGCTCTTGGTAAGCACCTTCCCTGCCACTGAATTACCAAACAAGCCTTTCTGCAGTCTCTCCTCTCCAGCCATTAGTGTTCATGTAAACAATCCAGTGTTGATTGAAGAAGACAAAAAAGGAGAGACATTTAATCTAGATATATCTGGGAAGTGTGAGAACTGATTTGAGCCCTTGTTCAAACTGTTCGGATCACAAGGTCCTGTTTACTATAGGGCAAAAGTTCTTTCTCTCTCTTCAATTGCACCCTGGCTCTGAGATGATTTCAAATTCAAAGCAGTGTATTTCTGTCGACCACGCAGAATTTGCTGCCTTAGCAGATTCAGTGCTTCTCCAAAGGAGCCTTTAGTAAGGGACACTTCAGATGACATTCTCCAGTGGTGCTATGGGCGTGCGTGCTAACAGTCCCCACTCCCTGTTCTCACTGGCAAGGAGTTAGAGCAACTTTTGACCCCAAACATGCTGGAAGGTATGAGTTAAATGATCATTTTTGGTTCCTACTTTCCCTGCAAACAAGGGCTAACCAATAGCTTATAAATTCAGATAATTCAGCAGGGAGTAGATACTTGGAAAGAAGAAATGATAGATGAGATGGGATATAGAAGAGATTTTGTACAGCAAACCAGACAAAATTGTGTTTGCTCCTGAGTTCCTTTGTGTTGGAAGGTCACCTCTTTGGTGGAGAGGAACAATATTGGCACTTAGACAAGGTTAAGAGCAAGACGGCATGGCTGCAAGCTAAGTTTGGGAGGGGTGGGCAGTACTTGGAGGAAGGAGAGGAATTAGAGACTTATGAGAAAGAGCACTGTAAGCAAGCTGAGGAAATGAAGGGCAATTAAAAAAAAAAAATTGGCTGACTATGAGCATGAGCTGGCTATTTAAGAAACTTGGGTTCAATTTTGCCTGTGCCAGGTACAAACTGTCTCATCTGCTGCAGGGAGTAAGTCTAAGATGTCACAAGATGAGAACCTAGTGTCGTTTGGAGAAGCTGAAAAACTTATGTACAACATAATTTTATTCATTTAGGATGGTCTAAAATCAGGAAGTTACTCAGCCCATGTCTGCAAGTTAGTTTAGTCCTTGAGGAGAGACAAAAAAGGCCCAGACTACCCTCAAAGAAGATTGCACCCTTCTTTCCCTTCCCTTCTGCCACTATCCCAACCATCTCCTTTCCTCTACAATTGCAACTCTTTGTGCAGCTAGTCAGTGAAGGTGATTGGGAAATGAATACGCTTAAAAATAAACCTTCTGCTGAGTTAGTTTTAACCTGGATTGGTTTCCTGATCTGGTTCATTATGGTCTATGGTGGCAGTCTCTGCCTTCTGTGATTTGCATTAGCCTTGCAGCTGCTGCACGTGTGCTTTGTAGGACTCTCAGACCGCACTAAGGAACACTGTGCTATGGAAAGAGAGGGCTGGGTCTTCCATGTGGGGAAATAACACTGTATTCAACTGGAAATATTTTACTGGAAATGTGTCTATTGCCATCATTCAGGCTAGGCTTGCACAAAATAACTCAGTGACTGAAATATGCGGGTCATAAAACTACCTGTGCTAATTTCAGACTTTTCTGTGATTTCATGAGTATTATAAATGTTCTTATTCTCATATTGCATTGCCAATTAATGAGCTTTATAATTCTGTTCAGAAACTATCATGAAGCATTAATTCTGTCCTGAAGAATGGCCCTTTCAAAAAGGCATTTCTAATTCTCTGAAGAGAGGCTTGAAAATCGTGACTATGAACACCATAGTTTTTACTGCATTTAAAAAAGCATTTTATACTCTCTCATTACCTCTCAACTTTTCTTTTTCAGTTCTGCAATCAGTCTAGCTGCACAGCTGTGCTCCCTCAAATTTAATTGTACTCTAATCCTGCAGTTCTGCCCATCTCCTCACCACCTTTAAGTCTCTACTTAAACTCTCTTTTTCTCTTGACAGAAAGTCTTATCAAGATCTGCCTTTGATCTTTTTTCTTTTTCTCTATTTCTCTGTTTCTCTCTTTCTCTCTTTCTCTTCTTTTTCTTTCTCTCTCTCTCTCTCTTTCTTTCTTTCTCTCTCTTTCTCTCTTTCACTCTTTCTTTCACTCTTTCTCTCTCTTTCTGTTTTTTTTTAAACATGTGACACAATATTTCCTCTTCCTATTAGCTTGGGACTGTTCCCCTGTTTGGCAGGTTTATCCTTCATGGTCATGGACACAGACATGCTTCATGTGTTCTTTTCTGTTTGCATCCTCTTACCCTCTTTCTTCCTAGTTCTTCATTTCCCATATGCCCATTCTCTTTTCCAGTGTTGTTCCCTTCCTTGACCTCTTGGTCTCCACTCGTTTGTTGTTTTCACTGTTTCTAATCTGTTCTACTTGCTATACCATATGTTAAATATCTCACATCATAAATAAAACGCTTTTGACTCCTTCCATCTCTAGCTACTGGCCCATCTGCAGTTACTCTTTCATCTCTAAGCTTTCTGAATATGCTGTTTACACTTTTTCTTCCTAGAGCTTTTCCAATCTGGCTTCCCTCCTCTGCCCTTAAATGAAACCATTCTTTCCACAACATCTAATGGCATCTGCTTTGCCAGATCTCAGACTCACTGCTATAACCGTAACTTCTCTTGGCCTCTCTGCTTCTGCTGTCCTTGAAATCTCTCTGGGATTCATCAGGTCTGGCTTTTCTTGGCTGCTTCTCTAATCATTTCTTTAATACATCCTCTGGAGGATCCTCCAGTTCTTGGTAAAGAAATTGAGGGTTTTTAGCCTTGTGTAATTTTACCCACAACCAAAAACTCCCTTGTCATCTCTTTGTTGAAGATTCACAGATCTACCAGAATTTTTCTCCCCTGTCTCCTTTTGTCCTAAATAAACTTTAAGTCTGACACCTTTGTGAATGACTTACTATTTAAATTTAATTTGGCTGAATGACAGATTTGTCTACCACAGACCTTTTCACTATGTTCTCACTAACTGTGGACTTTAGTGTGGTTGTCATCCCCACTCTGATTCTTGTCTAGAGCCCCACAACCAAACAATGTACAAATTTAACAGAAATATAATTTCCAGGACATAATGCTTCCTTGCCATGCAGGTTGCTGAAACTCTTATCACAGAATCAGAGAATCACAGAGAAGTTTGGGTTGGAAGGCACCATTTATGGTCATTCAGTTCCAACACCCCTGCTGAGACCAGGGACACCTTCAACCAGATCAGGTTGCTCAGAGCCCCATCCAATCTGGCTTTGAAGGTTTCCAGGGATGGAGCACCCACTGCCTTTCTGGGAAGTCTGTTCCAGTGCCCTCACAGTTAAGAATTTCTTTCTAATAACTAATCTCCTCTCTTTCAGTTTGAAGATTTACCCCTTGTCCTATCACTATGACCCCTATTAAAAAGTTTGTCTTTTCCTTCTACCCTTCTTTTTTCCTGGCCAACTATGCAGCATATTTTTCTCAACCCCTATTGGTCCCTTAATGTTCATTCAGGCAGCAGGAGAAAAAACAAGATCCCTACTTCAAAGTTTAGGGATGTTTCATGTATCTTTTATGTATCTGCCTTCACAGCCTTCAGTTATATTCTTTATTCCATCAATAAGAGCACTGCCTACTTTCAGAGTCAAAGGTATTTCCATTTGCCATATATTATAAACTCTCGCTCTCCCTGTTAACTTCCCAGACAAGGATCCTTGTGGTTTTGATGGCCAAATTTCCTGTAAAATATCTGTAAAGATGCCTCATTGCTTTGCCTCAAATCCCTCTCTAAATCCATTTCCTTTGGGAAACACAGTTAGGCAGCTTAAAGTGATGATACTAAAGTCTCAGATTTTCTTCCTTTTCCTTTGTTTTATTCCATTGCTTACCCTAGACAATCAGTGTAAATTTTTCCAGATACTTTAATCTTTTTTATTCCATCTATATTCACTACATTCTAATTATAACATCTTTAAGAAGCAGAAAAAGTAACTCAAAATTGCACAATAGTTAATTTTTAAGATTCTATCACTGCACAAAGCTTTTTGAATATGTGCGTGCGTGTGCATATGTATATGTATGTCACTGGCAATATGAGATGGGAGAGGCAAATATTCCACGTCTTTCTACATAAAACTAAAAAAGTGGAAAATTTAAATGAATAATAAAGCGGACATTGTCATATACCTACTGTCAATGCCTAGATTTTATTTTTATCTCAAAATGGAAAACCTGATGCTATATGCATTTCTCTTTGTATGTGTCTATATATGTATATGTGTATATATATATATGGCAATATATATAGCCTACTGGATATTCTACTTGGCTGGTAGTATGTGTTGAACTTTTGATGTACTCTATGAAAGGTGGAAAAAATATGTAAAGTAGTTAAAGTGGTGTTGACTGATGAGTGAGTAGTCCTTAGTAAAAGGAGATAGTGTTTTATTCAGCCAAGCGAAGTTATCCTTTGTGTGGGGCAGGCATTTTGAACCTTGTTTTTTTCACTTGGTGTGTGGTCATCCTGAAACACTTTAGAAATGTTTAGTTTTCTTCTTGTGAAGCAGATTTGTTTTTCTTTCCTTCTTTCTTTCTTTCTTATTTTCCGTTTTGGTGGATAGTTCATTTTCCTGGTAGTGAGCTTTTGTCTTGTGGATTTTAAGTTTTTAAAAGTAATATGTGTTTGGGCAGGAAAGAGACAGATCTTCAGATGTTAGCAACTGGCAAGGATATTTTGAATATGAGGCTTATTTGAAGATGTTTGCTTTGATATTTTTGCATTTAATGTAAATTATAAGCCAAGAACAATGTATTATTTAAATTCTTAAATTATATTTGGAGAATAATAATTTTTTTTTGCAAAAATTGAAATTTTTTTCAATTATTTTCACAAATGCTCACCAGAAATTAACATAGTTCTCATTCCAGTTATGGTCAAACTACACCTTCAAGGAAGCTTTTCAGAAAGTGACATATATTAGGCTGCCTACAAAAATTACACACAAATGCATCTGTATTATCCTTCTGCAGATGAAAGTCCTATTTTAAGGTGTAAAGATCTGGTCTGAACTCAAAGGTGGTACCTTAACTACAGAGGGTCATTCCAGATTGCCAAACTTGAATGACATTTCTTGTTTGCCTGTTATGACCAAGAACACTGTGTTATGAGTTGCACACAGATGGACAAGTTGGAACACTCCTTCCTCACATCTTAAATGAATATCTATGGGGTTCATTGTTGCAAGATATAATTCAGCAATGGCTTCCTTTTCAAGAGCAGAGATTAAATCTGTCACCCCTGGAAAATGCCACAGTTCTGAAAGTCCCATACAAATTGAAAGAAACACAGCAAATGGCTATAACATTGGTAAGAGTACTGAAGAGCCTCTTCTATGGGAAGAATGAGATTGGGATGTTTATCTTAGTGATACAGAGGCCGAGAGATGTAAAACCTCTCCCTCAGTGCTCTGGGAAGAGGGCATTTCAGGCTATTTCAACACAAGGGGAGATGAGTATATGCCAGTTGTGACAATATTTCTGCTGCGATCTATAAGAAAGTGCTAGTGGTCAGTGTTCAGATGTCAGTTTTAGGAACCTAAAGATCACAACCCATGTCCAAGCCCTATTTAGTTTCATTATGGAGCCTATTACAGTCCTGGAAAAGATATGTTCAACTTGCTTCTGTAGCAGTCATGTGGATTTGCTGTTCCAAAGTCCCTCTTCCCATCCTCCGTCCTTATAATAACTAACAACATATGAAGATGTTCTTTATTGATCTATATTTTTAAATAAAGTTTCACAGTGTTCATGTCCCTTTACTTTCTAAGTACAAGGCCTTTTTACAGAGGAGTTTGGTAAACCTTCTAAAGTTAGAGGCTGATGGCCAGCTTAATGACCACGCAGAACAATGGTGGAAACCTCAGACAAGGTTAGGAGAGTTATTACTGAAAATTGAATCTCTACATGAGTCTAAGAAATAAGTGCAAACTGACTCTAGAAATTAGAAGACAACTCTCTGAATACCACTGCAAATACCACTGGCAAGAGGCATGTCTCTAAGCTGTCTTCAGACTCCAGAGTAAATAAATAAAATATTTCGGAGCAAAGAGGGCTGTATATGTTGGCAGTATTTCCTGACTTTGTGTGTAAAACTGAGCACGATTCGAACTTCCACTAGGTAAAGACACCAACACAAGAAACTCATTTAAACTGGTCAAATTCTAACAAACATTTTCTGTGAAATTTTGGTGAGGTGGAGTTTGCCAGAAGTTTTTCCAGGAATTAACAACCTCCAAAGACTGCAAACACTTTTTCTTCTGAACATCTCTGGCCAGAATCTTTCTCCAAAACTCATAAAGAAAGAACTTGAGAAAACCTGCCTGAAAAGCAGTCTGCTTTGTAGAAATATAGTAAGAACTTGCCAATCTTTGAAGCCAGAGAGAACCTAAATAAAGGCAGTGAAGACATTGCATTCACTCTGCTTCCCAAGCACTGTGGAAGAAAATGAACAAGTTTTAAACAATCCACTGGGGGACTTGACCTTTTTCTATCCTCCCTCTTCTATTTCCAAACTCCTGATTTCTCTACAGGAAAGTCATATATATGGCTGATCTCAGTTCATCTCTACTTAAACTTACTCCTTTGGGCCTCTCTCCCTACTCTCTCTCCCCACTCTTAGCCCTTGGTAATCAAAACTTGGCTTATACTCAAGTCCAACTCACCCCCCAAAATCAAACAAATAAAACACCCACATCCAGTATGAGATCACATTACTTGGTGATCTCAGTTCTGGTGTTACCTTACACTTTCAGCTGGTCAATTATCTCTTTGGAGCAGTTTGAAATGTTCTGTTGGCCTATGGACTCAGTGGTACAATATTTGCTCACTTCTAGCAAGCATAATGGACAAATGGCACTGAGAAAGTATTCTTGGAAGAGATGCACTTGCCAAGATCTCTGGCAAGAATCAGCTCTGTATGAAACTGAGGCAAAAGTTGGTCTGTGTTTTGTTTTTGTTTTTGTTTTTGGTTTTGGTTTTGGTTTTGGTTTTGTTTGTTGTTTTTTTTTAATGAAAAGAAATTAAGCATTGCTTTTAACACAAAAGGGATTTTACCTTTGGACACTGCCTGTGCACAGTCCCAAGAAGGACAAGGGCTGTGAGAAATATGATGACATTTTGTTGCATAATTTTAAATTGAATGAGATTTACATATATTTTTATTAAAAACAATGAACAGAGCATGCATTCTTGGAGGAGATTCATTTGTCAAAAGTTCAAAAATTTGGCAAGAACAACTACATTAAATAACCAGTCAACTTTTAAAGAGGCAATTATGTAAGATAAGATGGTCATTTGTGCATATGCAGTCATTCATATTCTCTTGACTTTGTAGACCTTAACACTTTGCCAACATCCCACAACACTTGACCTTTGGGATGCTTTAATTATACTTTCAGAAGTCTTACTAAAGAATGGTTAATTCTGGGGTGCATGAAATTTGCACAATACTAACTTCATTTTTTTTCTTAATGGAACACATTTTTTTGCAAGTCATCTGCAAGTTATTGCTTCACGGTTGGTTTTAAAATACAGTTAGGAAAATCAAAACAAGTCTTGATTACAAATTAATTATGCAGTGAAATAAATTAAAATACAAAATAAAATGAAGTAGCTTCTCAAGTGAAATGTTTAATCAGTTTCAAGTGTTCTGAAGAGAAATGATAAATGATATAGCACCTTTTACAGAAAGTGTTAAATATATTAAAAATTTTGTAGACTGGAACTGCATAAATAGTTACAGTTAATTTAAAACAGCTTACAAAGTACTACAGCAAGATAGGGTTTGGCATAGCATGGTTGAATAGAAAGAAGGTTTTATTTTTTCTTCTTTCTTTTCCTTCTTTGTCTGCCATACATATAGCTTGTATCTAACTCTGATTTGTCCTCAAATCATGTCAGACAGGAGTCTTGACCTTGTTGGGATGACATTCATGAGCCAGAGTTCTGTATGTAGGCATCTTCAGATTATCTGGACTCGTGGCTGTTCAACTACAATGCACTCAGGCATAACCTTACCCTCAGCCAGACTGGTGACTCCGTTGCACCTGATGGGCACCCCAGTCTATTTGTCCATATGTTACTGAGTTCTGTATCCCAGTTTACAGATTGTCTTGGGCAAGGATGGCCTTCTTTGTTTCTTATTGGTACTATTTCAAACATAATGTAATTTGATCCCTTTGAAACATAGTTATAAAATTAATAATACTAATATCAGTAGCAACATGAATAGAGATATATCAGATAGGTAATTACTGTGGGCAGACATGGGACCTTCTTTCATTCTCTCTTGAAGTTAGGCATAATGTATTTTAATATTTTTTATCCTCAAGTATTTCTTCCATCATTATTCTAAGAACTATGTGCTTTATGTCCAGTCAAATAGCAATGGTTCCAGGATGCTGTGGAACAGACCATCGACAGTCTAAGCAGTAGGAGTACAACACTCAAGGACAGTTCTGAAGCAGAAAGCTGTAAGATCACTGCACGTCAGAGTTACATCCCTGATGGTCTGAGTTCTGTGCCAAAACCCACTTCAAGACTAAGAAACAAATAACAGTTCCAAAAGAAATCTGTTCATATTCTCAGGAAGCCTGGAATCCCTTTGGCTTACCATCAACACTTCTATTCTACAGCAGATGACAAATTGAAGTTTTTTCTTGTCTTTATCATGAGCAGATCAACATAAACTCCAGTCAAGATTTTTTCCCATATTTCTTCATTTCCATTTCATTTCTGAAAGCTATTCTGGAAAAGTTGTGCTACTTTCCAGTTAAAGACTACTGGATGCCAGCCACTGAAATGTAAAGACTATGTATATATTAAACTTGAAAGAGTTCTATATGTTTTGACACCATCTTGTGTATATCAGGTCTGTTTTGAGTACCTAAGTAGTAAATACCTTTAGTAAAAAGATCTCTCACTTCCTTTTATTCAGTGCATATTGCTGAAATATGCACATTCTGTCATTTAGTCCTGATGATGAAGTTCATTCAAGTCTCTTTGTGGTAGATATTTACAAAAACTCCCAAAGCCTGTCAAAAACAGGACCTTGAAATTGCAGTTAAAGTTTGTTACAGGTGCCAACAAATATCTCCTAAATGAAATTAAGGATATGGCATGACCTCAGAAGAAATTAATTCTAAGACCAATTCAATCAATTGAATCAATCAATTTTCCTTAAAACAACCTTGTACCGGGGATCTGAATTATCTGTGGGACTCATGAGAGTTTGATCAGCAGCTGTGCTGGGGAGCTTAGCCCCAGAACACATCAGACTGACCACATATTTCAATGCCTTTTTGATCAAAGGCAAACACTCACTTACTTGACATAGCTTTCCCACAATAATTGCATGTTAGAAAAAAGCAAACCAAAGCATCTGATGCCCTAAGTAAATAGGCACAATCAAAGGACAGAACAAACAACGTAACATGCCGTTCCACCTCAAATGCTCTTCCTTCCCTCCTTTGCTCTTTAACTCCTCCAAAATGCCTTGGAACATAACCATCATGACATACTAAAATGATTCAGGGAAATTTTCACCAAACAAGGAATAAATTATGAAGACCCACAGTGAGAGTGCCTATGTTATTTCATCCTGTTTGGTGACATGTACTATGGCCAAACATGTCAAACAGTTACCTCTCAGAATTTTAAACCCAAGCAGAATTGATGTCTATGTCTCTCTTTGACTATCTCCCATCTCTTTGACTGTCTCCCTTTGAATTTCTTTGAGTTATTTCAGATTTTTCAGTCTATGTATCTCATCTAGATTTCTTGTAGATTGTAGGGCTGCTTTACATAGAATTTACATGGCCACATACATAATATTTTAGGATGTAATGGCCAGGTGACCATTGTATTACCTTTCCCAAGGAGTCTCTGAAGAGTTAAGAGAGCTCTGGCTTGTCTGTAGCGCGGAGGAAAGGCTAGCCATGGATTCCAACATTGCTTTTTATTATGTTGCAGCTGTACTGCACTCAATTCTTCTTGGACAAATTCCTGAACAAGAATCTATTTCCCTCACTTCACTTTTGGAATAAGTACTGTTTTGGTTTTTGGCTCAGCTTTGAAGCAATGTTCTTTTTGTCAGTATTGAAGGAATGAAGGGTATATTTAAAGAATAAACTTGGGATGTGTTTGGTGATTTTGATTTAGGATGTAGGAATAAGGTTCTCAAGGGATGGAAAACTTGAATTCTAAAAATAATGAGCATCTAAAGTTTAGTGGAGGTATTATTATTGCATTGACTCATATGGGCCTCACTTGATTTACTTGTCTGTTTAGGAACAGGGAATTTATTTACAATGCAATTACAATTTATAGCAGTTACAATTTATAAGTGCTTTATTCCAGTAGTTATCTAAATGAAATTAATAAAATTCAGAAATAACATGATATGTTGGCTGTCATACCTAGAAAATCCCTTAGCCAGAGTTTAGTTTATTGAAGTTCTTAAACATTGATGCAAAATCACTTGTTCACTTGTGTAATTTTTAGCTGGGTGCAAAGCCTGAATAAGTTTTCTGAATATGTAGGTCACTTCAATCTACCCATAGACTATTTAAAAAAAACCAGTTCTTGACTGCCATTTCCTCTTTGAGGACTTAACACAGTTAAGCCTCAAGATATACAAGATTTGATGTTTCTCCATAGGACATTCATAGGTTGCTTATCCCATCCAATCCCTGCACTATACTTAGAACTGTATTAGCTCCATGGTCCCAGGGGTCATTCTTACAGCAGACTCAGGTTTTGGATCTAAACATTTCTTTTGTAAAAATAGCACTGTGGAGAGAAAACAGCAGTACAACACAATTATAGGTTAAAGTTACCACTTCGTTCATTGCCTACAGGCATTTACATATATTTAATGGTATGCTTCACTGCTGGGTGAAGGTAATCCATACAGCAGAACAAAATCTTCCAAAGAGGTTGGCCAAGAGACGCTCTTTATTTGCACTGTGGCTTGCAATTGTGGAGTTGGAAAGAAGAAATTTTGACAAAATAGCAAAAATAAAGTAGACCCCAAACAAGCAAAGCCCATTTTCTGACAGGGCAAATTATCGACCACTCTTGCCTGTAATGGATAAAGAAGTTATTTCAGATTTCCTTTGGAATGGTCAGCTTTCAGTTAAATAATCTTTTGGTTGATGCCAGCAACTAAAGAGAAAAAGCCCTCAGATGTGCAAATCTGTAATTGGACAGAAGAAATCAGGCTTTTCCTGAGAAGCTCTACACACCTCTGCACGTAAGAGCAAGTAGACATTGACCAATGGCTTTCACTGGTGTGTTTAAAGTCTTGGGAAATCACCTAACAACAGGTCAAGCAACAAGTCACTTCACAGAGGCTGGCCCATTGCTTTGCAACACCTGTACAAATTATGATGTACTCCTTACCATGAGCCACACAGTATCAGTCTGTCTCCCACATTATTTAAAGAGGGGTATTTTGGTCTCTGCAAACACAGTCAGTTTCAGCAATCCCTTTTTCCCCCTTTCTCCTATTAAACAATTAATTTGTATTATCTTCACTTAAATTATGTTGTTTTCCAGGAAAACAGAACGTTCTATCTCTTTCTAAATCAGGAAAATAAGAATTTGTTACTGTATCCCTAATCTGAGCAGTGCTGCTAAATTGGTCAATTTATGTACCTTTTTGCTCTCTTAAACACAGTTTCTTCCCAGAAACAAGACTTTTATAGAAAAAGATCATGAAGCAAATGGTTCATTCCACTTTCCTGCCTGATAAGATTTTGCATTGAGCACATTTAAAATACTCTTTTATTGCTCTATGATAGATTTTAGACAAACGCATTTATTTTTGTAGTGATCAAAGAGATGTGGATACATTTGTCATCTGTTACAGATCTAGAGGCAATAGAAGGAAAAGAAGACTCCCCAAAGTATTTCACATGAAGGCGTTTCTGCCCAGTTATATATTCCTGGCTATGTTACAGCTAAGGGGCCCTGGTCTGGCAGAAGTGACATTTTCATATACTCAACTTCATGACCACAGACAATAAGATGAAATTAAAACGTCTGCCCTCCAGGTGCCAAGCTAAGCATACATTTTTTACTTTAAAGTCCTGAAAACTTCACAGAGACTTCTCTGAATGTCCTGACACTTGCATCAACTAAAAAGATCAGCAGCAGTTTTGCCACCTGTGACAGACTTGTGGATGACAGGTCAAATACTGGAGTATACACACTGGGAGTATGGCATGAGAAAGCCTGAGGGAAATTGCACCACCTCCTGAGAGGTTGTGAAAGGACAGGCTTAAAAGCAAGGAGACTGGATTGCCAGTATGTAGCCTGGAAGATGAAGCAAAATGACAGCTTTTAACATTCTTTTCCCTTTCTCTGTAAGGATAGAAACTAAGGATCCAGTCAAGACTTCAAATAGCCCTTGTTCTGCTTTGGGCAACCCTTTTGCTTGCACGTCTTTTTTCTGATAGTCCCACAGTTGTAATGCAAAGAGTGATGATGGAGAAGAAGTGCACCTATCTGATTCATTGTTTATGCTATGATAATGACATGGGAGCATTTTAGAAATCACAACATACACTTTGGGTCACAGGACTCTCAGCATGTTTATGAATATATCTTTAAATAAAGGGATATTCATTGCATAAGATATCATATGTCCCCGAAGCTGCTGAAGAGTTGGAAAAGTAGAATATTTTGCATCTGGATAAGGAGTCAAATTCACAGTATGAGGTAGTTATCATATAAAAAATTTCAAAGAGATCAAAATATCTACCCACTTGCTTATTTTCAGAGCATGGTTATAAAATATAAGTTGCCTTCAATATCTTTTTTGTGTTTTAGTGTGTGCATGTCTTTTATGAATTTCTAACCTATTTTTTTCATACTGAAAACAGGAATTTAAAAAAGGATAGAGAAGTTTCTTTTTTAAAATTTCATTAAATGTATGTCTTTAAAAGTAGATTTATATTGGTCCCATTACTAAAAACATTAAAGACCTCAAAAGCAGAAATTCTGCTTAGAAGCTGCCAATAAAGTGAGTTTCATAACTAATATCAATTTTGATACCAATAAAGCTGTTGAAGACACTGCCAATCATTCATTCTCCTCCAGTTCAAATGTAGATCCTTACAGGGATGACATCTCACTACACTGACATCTGGAACATAACAACAAAATGCTGCTGGCTTGGAGAAACAGCAGCAACATGCAATACCCATTGCCAAATGTCACTTAGCAACACAAAGTGTACAGCAGAGGAAAACTCACACCAGCCATACCCTACCTCTCCAAACAAACAAAAGCTCCTTCTAAGACATATTTTGAAAAGATAAATGATGTCATTATGCTACCTAGGAAAATTTTCTGTTAAAAATACACAGAAGAGAGAGGAATTAGAATACAAGTTCTGGTTCATTCCGTCAGAGAATGGATACAAGACACAGTTTACCTTTGCATTGCAATGACAACCCCCCCCACCACTTGGAACCAGGGTGCTCTGAGTTAGAGGTGCAAATTCACTGGCATGTTATTGAACTGTTGTTTAATGTATATTACTTATATAGTTCCAGGGTTATATATCAGCCAAATAAAGCTTTTTGGCTCTCCATTTCTTTTCTTGCCAGCCTTTTCTCCTAAACATTTATGCACTCTCTGAATGTGTAAAGAGCCTAAAGTTCTGAATGGATGACTGCATCCATGTTTTAAAGAACAATACAGCCCAGTTTGGAGGAATTTCTTTAGTTTCTAAAAGTAACATAGCTGCATCAATGTGTTTCTCAGCCTAAGCAGATTCACTATTTTGATTTGAATTTTTACCTGAAGGAGACAGAAACAAAGAGAAAAATGTACAAAACACACCAAAAGTTTACTCAAGGAAGATATGCTAAACCAACCAAATACTTTCATGCATTTTCTACCAGATGTTTTTCTAAACTGTATCTCTTCTATCTTACCTTGGGGTTAAACATCTTCACAGGAACTGTAAAGAAGATGAGAAGTTGGTTTGCAGAGGGTCAACAACAAAAACATCTGAAAGGTTAGCCATTAAAGGTGGCAAGAGTTACAAATGAAGTTCTACTGACGAGAGTTTGAGGTTCTATTTTTTTTTTTAGGGATTTATCTTGTTTAAATATGTCAGTCCAATCTTCCCATTTAGAAAAATATTAGGTATATGCTAAAATAAAATTCCCAGTTATCAAAGGTAGAGGTATCATTAATAGAACATGATATCACAGAACCTGCAGGCCCTGCAGAGATTGGATACAATGAAGTAACTTAAAGAAAGAATAATAATAACATCTGGTAGCAACTAGGAGCTTAGCAGTTAAATGTTTTTGAGAAAGATCTAGAAATACTTGTCCAGTGCAAGAGGACTACGTGCTGTCAATGCAAAACAACTACTAAAATACAAACGTACAGTGGTGCATTGGGAATTTGCAAAAAGTTAGACAAGTATCGAAGTCATGAACAGAACATGTGTGGAAATCTTAGTTTGAGTGCTGTGTTCAAATCTTGAGAACTTTGTTCAAGAATGATGAAGAGGAACAATGAAGAAAAGAATTATTAGTGAAGGAACTGAAAGAAAAGGAACCCTGTTTTACAGGAGAGATTACTTTCTTGTGAACACAGTGGAGTTGGTAAACACAAGAGTGGGGGCAAAAAATTAAAAACTATTTTGGAGTACCAAAAAAAAATAGTTAACAAATTTTGCATTATAAACTTTGATTTGCAGTTACAAAAGAAGTGTCTTAACACCAGAGGAATGAAGTTCTGCAACAACATAACTGTGGCAAAAAGGCTAATTGGTGGCAAGGTAGAGGACAATCTCTTTCTGAAATGTGAACTTTGATAAGAGCTTATAGTGCTTATAGTAGTCATGCCTGAAACTCTCACAGCAACCTCACTAACACCATTAAGTCTGCCAGAGAAGGAAATTTGTTTTCTCTCTGTTTTGGTAAAGATAGGGTGCCAGATACTACTCCCAACAACAAATAACACAATCGCTTTCCTCATTAAGAAAGTTGTTAATTTTGGCAATGACAGTATAAAAATTTGTTCATTACAGTTTGGCAAGCATCCACATTTCCTAATTTTATGACAATTCTCAAATTATTGTATTGTTGTTGTTAACAGAAATGAGGTCAAAAAGTAGAAAGAAAAGCTGGATGCTATAATGACCTTGAAATTTTATTTACTGAAAACAAGGCACATCTACTGAAGGACTTTGTATTAATTGTCCATTTCCTGACAAGCTGCATTTCAGCAGAAGCATCCCCCAGTTTTTGCCCAGATCATACACATATATTAAGTGAAATTTATTAAAAGCAACACTTTAATAAATTAAGACTTTAATTAAAGGAAGAGCATGACGTGAAGACCCTGGCCCTAAGAAATGTCTCAGCTTGTGCGAAGAGGGGATCTGGTTCCATACAAACAGTTTGTGTTCATCCTTTAAAGAATTTACCTGAATGAAAAAGGGAAACTTTAAAAGAATAACAACAATAACAAGTTTTAAGGTAGCCATCCATAAAAGGAACTATTTTCCTTTCCTTTGCATTAGTCCACATTTAAAGTAATGAGTGAAAAGAGATGAATTCACTTCTGATGTATCTGCAATGTGGTATTACAAATTATTGGAGGTCCCTAGTGTCTGATGTTTTCCTTTACTGTAAATCTTTAAAAAAGCCTTAAAATATTTCAACCAGATACAGGTATAAACTACCCTTCTGATTTAAGGGTTTGAATCTCTTTTAACTGGAATATTTGCTGAGTTCTTGACTCTGTGATTTTACCCATTTTTCAGTGTTTTAGGCTTTATATTGCTTTTCATGGATGATGCTTGACATATAACACCCGTAACTGTAGCATATATAGTATTACTGTCAGTCTTGCCATTTAATATAAAACAAATAGTTTTCAAAAAGATTATGTGGATCTGCTGCAAATGGTGGAATTGGCTTCTTGGTGTATAGTAAGATAATTTAGGTTGAGAGAGGGCTCAGGATCAGGTCCAGCCTCTGCTGAAACAAGCAGATTTCACACTGATTTCAAACCAGGTTGCTCAGGGCTTTATCCAGTCTTGAAAATCTCCAAGAATGGATGTATCCCTTTCAGAGATAGAACTGCCATAACCTCTACACACATGGCTTTGTGTTTTCTCTTACCAAATGTCATTCTATTCTTAAATATGCTTCATTGCTCTGTCCAAATGCTTTAGCAGTTGCTAAATAGATCCAGCAAATTAGAGGGTGAACACTTACACTCGTGACTGATTTGGAATTGTGGATCCTTCTTTTGCAAAGGATGTTCAGCACCCTTTGGAAAATTCACATGTAAGGGTACTTGCACAGGATAGTGGAAATATCAGAGGTAGGTTTGTACTTCCTGGAACACCACCGGTGTCTTTAAATATCAAACAAAGGACTGGAATATACTGGTATGATTCATCTTTAGAAAATCTATGTACTTTTTTGTATTTAGTTTAAAGGGAGATGTTCTGCTCAGAAAATGAAACTCTGTATGATAATTTATTACACTAGAATTTAATGTATCTGTTTGCGATAAATTTTTAAGTGCAGAACAGGTGATATTGAACTAGACTGTTTTAAACTCTGAATTTTTCTTCCTCTTCCATTCCTGCACATCCCAGTTTCACCCTGGTGGTCAGCATTACTCCTTTTACTGAAGCTTATAGCAAATGATTCCCTTAATATATTTGTTTCTTTAAATTATTTTTTTCTACAGGCCAGGTCATGTGAGTCAAGGAGCCTTGCTCATTCTTAAGTGCCCAAGTGGCTAATTTAGTTTCACAAATTTCTGAGAGGGAGCTCAGCTGGGGTCATTTAAAGCTTGGGTTGTGTTTGCTTTTGTTATATTTCTTTAGAGCCTCTTGAAATTGACTCCAGACCTTTTTATTGCACCTGGCAGAAAGCTGTATTTGCTTTCCAACCTCTATCTGGAAATTAAGGTCTTCCCAAATGAGACTGTTTGCTGTCAGATTTCTGCCTTTAATAATGTTAACAAGAGCTCTGTTCCCCACTCTCACTGTAATGGCCCATGGCTGATTCACAGGACTGCAACAATATAATTTTGTTCATTCTTCATCCCCTGGATGATTTAGACCCAAAAGGATTCTGTTTCACCATTCGTTCTGCAGAATACCACATCATTAACTTAATATGTTCACAACTGTTTTTACCGATTTGACCATATGATGATGTGTGCATATTCTCCAGCACCTGCATTCTAGTCATGAGTGTAGGTCCACTGTCTTTTTTTATAATACCCCATTTCTCAACCCATGCTGTTACTAAAGCTCTTCTATTTTGTTGTTCAATCTGGTTGCACCTACTATGTGAATGTTTCAGTTGGGCTTTTTAAAATTAGTTCTTATATATAATTCCTGGGGCAGACTACGTACTTGCATAGTAATTCTCGTCAATGTCAATGATTTCTTTCTGCTCGAAATCTTCTGTTGTCTCTTAGTTTCTTATCAATTGACATTGTCTTCTGTGTCATTTCCCTGTACATTGAAATCAAGGGAAGAAATTACATGAGCTTGTCCTATTTATCTCCGTTCACTTTTTTTGTAACAAGTTCCTCTAAGCAACCATGCTGGACCTCAGAAAACTGTGTGCCTTGTTACACAGGTATTATTCTGCAAGATAAACTTTCTCCCTAAGATGGTATTCCACAGTTCATCACTGGCACCTTTTTTTTGGCCACTTCTCAAACTGCCTGAAGTTGCTAAGATCTGACATCTTTCTCTGCAAAGAAGTAAAATTCCACAGCAGATAAACTGATCTTAATTTCTTTCCATACCTTGCTCGGTTTCATGGAATTGTCCCTTGTGACAATGAACCTCATACTCCCATCTCATACCTTGGTCTTTCAGGACCCTCCCCCATGCCCTCTGAAATTTCCTTCACTTTGTCTTCCTGCAAGCCTGCCTGGGTGCAGGCTGTTCTTTCCCTTCTGCTGCTCCTCATCTTTGTCTCTGCCATCTCGTGATCTCTTGCAAATTGTTTGCGACTCCAGGCCCTATCTCCTCACCATTTCTTCATTTCTCCTTGTGGGGCGACTGATCTATTCTTTCTATTTTCTCCTGCTTCATGAAGAGCCCTTGAGAAGCTGGTGGGTGACAGATGTGAAGAGCACTCACAGATGCCACACACTCACTAGTGGCCCTGACGTCCTCAGCACAAGACACCCACATTGCTAATATCTCTGCTGGACTTTACAGCACAGCCAGAGGCATGCTCTTGTTCTCTTAGCATACTGGACCTATTCCAGGACATTGCAAGAGTGAAAGTGGCACTATTTGATATTAAAGACTGCCTTGCCCATGTCTGTCATATGACACAAAGTTGATTTTATACGAGACAGAATTTAAATATGTTTGCTTGAAAAATGAAAATGTGGAATTTGAAATAAAGTAATGAAAAAAACAGAGCAATATGATCATACTCCAGATGCTCTTTAGCTGTTCTAATTTCTAAGGTAGCTAGTTAGGTTAACTGAATAGCCTCTGCAGCTTACCCAAGGCCAAGACCAAGAGAACATCTTACTTCAGGTACAGAAGGTCTGTGTGGGTAACCTGTTCTTTTCCACCCCAGCAACACAAGCTGACTTTTTTCCTCTTTCTTCTTTACCCAAAACAAATTTCATTTATCAGAATGTTGGGAAATCACATTGTTTTTTCTGTGGATAAGACTATTCCTTTTGTCCTTTCTCATTATGTTCTTTTCACTAACATTTCTACTTATATCATAGTAACTGCATTCTGACTTTGGATTGATTTTTATTGTTATATTTTTCTGAATATACAATAGTAAATATTGAAACTGGAATATCTAAAGCACTGACCTTTGATCAACTTTAAACTGCTTATTACCTCCAAGTGTTGTTTTAAAGTAAAACATACTGCAATTGATAATGAAATTGGTCTTAGGGAACGCAAAGAAAGACACACACCTGCATGCAAACTTACTTCTGAAAGAAATCTCCTTCCTCCACGTTGTCAGATATTCAGATAAAGATCCAGGCCACACAATAATGTGGTTATCATATTTTTTTTTTTAAAGAAAAAGGTTTCCTATTTGATTTTTAACCCCATTTTATTCATATTTTGTAAATTGCATCTCTGCATAGATGAAGCACAGAGGTTTATTTTTAAACCACTTTTTTTAAATGCCAGGATTAGGGTTTCAGACCATCAACTTTCAAATGAAGTCCAGGATAAGCAGCTATAAATTAACCCATTGCAGGACTAAAATGAAAATCCCTGCTTTTTCTATATTATGAAAATTAGTGTTTTGACATTATAATATGTGTTGCTGTGGGAAGAAACCACCAATATATTATGAACTGCATGGGTTTGTTCAACATTTTAATATTTTATATCTATATAAGAATGCCTTATGTGAATGGAGATATTTAAAAAATGTTAGTTACGTCAGATGGATACTGGTCACTGAAGATGAATCTATAGAATTATGTTGCACATAAACTTTGACAATAGCCATTTTAGGCTAATTTGTTGACTAAAGTTACTGATTTGCTTTTTAATCAGTATATAAATATTTCACTGACACTCTCTGGAATACTAATACTGTCTTCTGGACCAGCATACCAAACTTGTTGCCAGGGCAAATGTATTCTCACTGCTCAGGGTTATGCTAGGAGCATTTGAAATTGTGGAATTTGATGGCATTGGCCTTTCAAACTCCCACATCTCTTTGTGATGTTTCTGTGATTAGTCTGGGTTTGCGTAAGGGGAGGCTTTACGAAAGCACAGCACTGTCAAGTCACTATCAGCCCCCACAGAGGGATCCCTGGTCTGCAGAAAAGCTGCTGAGAGACCACGGCACCTTCTGTGAGATCTCGCAGCGTCATCTTGTAAGCTGCAGTGCCAAGCAGATCTGGCTTCAGGCAGAGGAGAATGGAGGAAATGACAAAAAAAGTATCTACTTGTGGATTAAGTTTTCCTGGAGCAGCCTTATTAAGAATAGAGCCATTTCTGGTCCCACCTAACCAGCATTGTTCAGTAGAATTGTTTTTGTAACAATTAGCACTACAGATGCATATACACAATTTTTTTGTGAATTAGATATTTGAACATAGCTGAGTTATGCAGTAATCTATCCAGAGGGATATTTATTTAGCATGTACCAAATACACTGTAACTGCTGAGCTTGCTCTTAAGTGCATTTCTGTCACAGATGGAGTGCTGCACTTCACTCATAAGAGACAAGTAGCAATATGCTAACTGATATGAACCAGTGTGATTTAACAAAGTTTGATTGCAAATGTGACAGTGGTTTAACAAGATTTGACGGTAAGGGACAGTTGATAGGATAAGACAAAACTGTCAGAGAGACCCTCCCACTGAGTTCTGAAGTTTAGAAAGGACCCACCTTACTTTCTAATCTCCTCAGAAGGGAGTTTAGGTGCAGCTGAATCCAACTTAGTCCCAGACTTGGTCAATGGTTTATGACTAAAGGATGATATGTGCACATTTAAGTCTTCATATGACCTAGCTAAGATTTCAAAGTTTCAACACGCTTCTTCCCAAGTCACTGAGTATCAAATGCAATAAAGATTCTCTTTGACTTGGGAAGGAAACTTGTATCCACTCCAGGTGAGATCCTGGCATGCAGCCCACTGCTAAGCAGTAGACCTCAGTGGGTCCTGGGCTTCCCATAATTTAAGGAGTGAGATAATTGGCTCATAGTTTTATCTGCATATCGACTGCAAATATTTCTTCCAAAGCTGGCTTGACTCAGACCTTGACCAATGCTATGGTTAGGTGGATGCATTGCTCAAATTAGCCCTTGGCTATTGTGCCAATAGCTGTCTCCCCAAAACCAGCTAGAGTTGGACAGAGCCCTCATGACCAAACACAACATTATGAACACCACTGGTGGTTACCAGTTGAGCAGATTATGGGACATAATATGGGATACGAATGGATATATGCAGGAACGAGGGAGAGCAGCACACCATTCCAATTTCCTTTGCAAATTCTGAAGGCTACATCTCACTGCTTCATTATTGTCTGAGCTGAGTGAGAAACTTGACTACCATGTGGATTCAATGCCTTCCCAGCCTGCACAGTGTGAGCGTCACCTTGTCCCATCCTGGAGGAATCCCATTATGTCAAAGAGTGGAATGGGAGACTTGGATGTGTAAAGAATAAAGGCATGGGGTCTAGTTGTCAGACATTTTTATTTGAGACATAAAAGTACTCTCTGATGGGGGACAGAGACCGTTAGTCACAATATGTGATTTTATTGAAACCACTCAAAGGGCATCGGACAAACAAAATAAAGAAGCAAATACAACAATTAGCAACAGATTTACAGAAGTTACGTAAACGGACATAAATGCCACAAAAAACAAAATCTCCAATAAGCGCAGGAAACTTTAAAGTGTTGGAAACATTTTCCTGGAAAGATGACAAATGGATGTTGCAGGCCTGGGTGTTGGTGGGCATGCCACTCTTGTGTAGATCATGCCATTCAGCAGGAATTTTCTCATGGCCCTGCATTTGTGCTACTTGGCAGCACAGTGCTAGCTCTTCACTTTGTCACTAACTACACCTGTCCGGGCACCTTGGAGGTAGGTCTTCGTGGAATCTGGAATATTGATGAGAAGTGTGTTGGGAGGAGGCAGATGTTTTGGACTGGTACATGCTAATTTTGTCCCACAACATTCCCTTGACGGATGGCCCAGTCCTGCTGTACTTTGGCGTCTGCCTTTCCTCAGGAGCAGGAAAGTGGCTTTGACTACAATTTCGGTTCCATCTCTGCTGCGTTCGGGCAATGGTGGGGTGGAATAGGTCCCTGCATGTTCTGAGCGGGTCTCTGATATTGGACCACTCCAGCCAGGACCGTCTGGTACTGTGCAAGGAGACCTTTCTTCGCACCCATGCTGTTGGAAAGCACAAACACACACACCCGAGAGCCAGATAGCTCACGCTTCCTCAGGATAATGAGTCACAGAGGGCTCAATCGCATAGAATTCTGATGGTTTGATTCTCGAACAAGTCCAGAGGCAGAAGAGGAAGAGGGAAGGCTGGGGGCACAGGGATATAGCCTTTTTTGGCCAATAGGGCAGAAGGGAAGTCAGGGAAATACGATCATCCCATGGGAAGAAGGGAGGGGAGGAGTGAGGGATTATGTTGAAACCCACCGACACAGAGGGATTAACATACAAATGTTACCATGATTTTGGGACAAACCATACAAGAAACATCCAGGGGGTTTTAACTGTGTCACCAGCGTGCTTCTGCTGGCTTGGGACTTCTTGGATTCTGTGAGATGGTAGAAACCACTCCAACACATTTCTTCATGTTTTCCTGCATTTCAGATGGAATCCCACTTCCCTAAGGTTTACATACCAGCCTATCAAAATTCTGTTTCAGTTTTGTTTTCCTTCTGTCAGCAATCCCTCAAATAATCAAAGTAAAATAGTAACGCCGTTAATTATAGTAATAGTAATGCCAATGTGATTTAAAGTAGCAATAACAGTTATCATTGATCATTTGTTAACTTTATCTTACCCCAAAGACAACAGGAAGACCAGCTTTGGGTGATTGTAAAGGGTGATTGCAAAGATCTGCAAAATTGGAAAATGAGACATAAGGAAGTTACGAAAATCTAGTCCAGCATCTTTTCATCTAAGGTGGATGTACAGCTGGTTAACAGAATCCCTCCAGTTTATCAGTGATCAGTACACCTAATAAAATACAGGAACAGGTTAGGGATAGCATTTTATTTCCTTCCTTGCAAATTTTTAAAAACAAGTTAGAAAAATATCTCTAAGACAATCAGGTATAATTCATCCTGCTCCAGTACTGCAGAAATTATCTCAATGGTATTGGGACAGAGTGTCCACATCTAATATTAGTATGAAATATACCAAAGCTACAAGATTCAAAACATTTGGAATAATCACCTACGTTTGAAATTCTAAACTTTTGGTGTTTTCCATCACTAATTCTTGGTTTTCTTCTGTTCCATAACCTCCCAGTTTCTTGCCATGAATCAAAGGAACTCCTCCAAGGCAAAATTGCTCAACTATGAATCATTCTAATGAGATTCTTCACTAATAAAACTTCCACACATTTTTGCTCTTTCCTCCTTAGCGTTCCTTCTTTCACATACTCATCTTATCTACAAATATGATACTGTGATTCTTCCATCTTTTACCATTCTCTACTTTCTGTAATTTCCTTATAAATTTCCTTGTGTTTGTGCTTTCCTATTTAACAGGTCTATGCAATTTTTTAGAGCTAGATCCTGTTTCAGTTGTGCTTACCAAGGATAAAAGAAAATCTAATGGATTTGACATTTGAGTATACTCCTTTCATTAAAAAAAGCTTGTATGTTTGAAAACAATGTCAAAGATGGGAAGTTGAATAACCATTTCAAACAATGCAGTATGGACAAGAGCTCTTTGCCAGCCCCACTTCTATTAAGTGTCCCAATGGACCTTAATGGGAGGTGGAATATACGCTACCCTACTGTGGCAAATAAAGTAAAATTTCACATCAGAAACAAACAGAAAAGGCTTCAGGAAGAACATTCAGATGTCTGAGAGTGAGGAGTTATAATCAAGTCTTCCCTAGCAGGTCTAATCCAGTCCAGCACAAGGAGTGTTTTCAATAGCCCATTATCTTCCTAGCTGAAGTTGATGCTTCAAAACCAGATCTGCTCATTTTCCATTAAATGCATTTTCCCCTACTTACCTGAATTCCCAGAGTCTACATTACTGTCAGGCAGTAAGGAAATACCATTTCAATAGCCAGCTTTTCCCCTTTCTACCAGCAGTGCTGAGCAAAAAGCTCCATCTTTATTTTTCTTTTTTTCTTTTTTTNTTTTTTTTTTTTTTTTTTTTTTTTTTTTTTTTTTTTTTTTTTTACAGGAAAGCATCAGCTTACTCTGTGGTTTGAGTCACAAAGACTTCTGATCCATATGCCATAGCTCTGGTCCAAAAGCTGTAAATTTGTGCTGCTGGGATGCTGTTGCTCTTCGGAAACTTTTGTAACTATTATCTTCCAAAACTGTACCTGGAAATAAAACCAGTATTTACTGAGAACCTTTCACAGATGCCATAGTCTGTCTCAGGAATCCTATCAGAACACAAAAAGGGATAACCTTTTCAGTATTTTTGATAGAATGTATTGGAACACGATAAAAATTCATGACAATGTTTCATCGCTCTTGCTAGTAACTATTAGCAAATAAGTCTCTGAGTTGATCAAACCTAAAGTTAACTTCATACTAAGGACAAGGAGAAAAAAATGAAATTGTTTTTGCAATGCTTTTAAAATTTAAATTCTGTGTCAATTTAGTTTTGCAACACACGCATGGGTTAGAAAATTACAGTTTTACAAAGGGATCAAGTTGCCCATTGCCCTTGTCTAGTTTCGGGGTTTTTCATAGTGTGAAGCCTAAGTATTTTGTCTTCTCACATTAGTGGAACTTCTCAGAATTTACAGTGTGCAGCAAGGCCATTTCTTTCATGACAATGGAATATTTAATTTAACTTCCAAGTCGCTTTTAGTTTACTGAAATTTAGGCATTTAGTAGTGCACAACTTCACAGACTGGAGAAGATGCAGTATCAGATTAAGGCTTCAGACTCAATGGGCTGGGGGTCCTAATTATATCTGAATTGCCCCATTTCTCATTATTAACATTATTGGTTCTTTGGTGTATCATCTATTTAGGATGTGTCAATGAGGACTGTCTGGACTGATAAATGCCCTTTCTTTTTAATATTTTCTAAATAAGTACAAAACCTGTCAGTGGAAGCCAGGTTTCCTGTGTATGGCCAGGTGACCTGCTGTATATGGACACCTACAGATGAAACTGCTCTCAGTTCATGCCTCTGCTCCCACACTCATCAATGGATGTGGAAACAGCAAGATAAACACAACAAAAAGCAAACTCAAAATATAAGAAAGGGTGTAAGCCTTGACCCTTCACAGCATTGAGGATTTGGGAAACTGAGAGCAGAAAACATATTATATCTTCTGACACACTGTTCCTCACATTGGTAATTACACAACTTGCAGGACACAGTCCTTGACTGTCAGTCTTGTCCAAACACCAAAGTGAGACTGGAAGGAGTGTTCAGTGAGATAACCCTTGTTTACACTGAGCCTTACAGTAAAAAAGTAATTCAACTAGCAGCAGGACTAAAAGAGTTAGGTTTCTTATACATTTGTCTCTAATGGATGCAAAAGAGATAAAAGAAACACTACAAATTTTCTGAGGTCTAATATTTGATGTGCTGCTATTACCATGCTTTCCTTTTCATGGCACCTTTTCCTCAGGAGATATACCAGTCATTTGATATTTCAGACCTCTTCAACCTTCTGGCACATTTGGTTGTGACTGATAAACAGGATAAAAAGTTACCAGGAAGGGTAAAGGCTATTGGGTACTTCTACAATGGCCCTTTCCACAAACACATGAAGGACGTGATCTCACAATTCTCATATTATTAGGAAATCAGGCTAAAAATACCACACTTTTCCACATAAATGGTAAGCTTTGCCCAGGACACAGCTGTCACTGGGATGAGAAGGGAGCAGAACAAAGGGGACACGGTGGGAAGACAGCATGGAACTTCCTCTGGGCTTGTTTACACCAGCACAACGTGCCCTCCAGTTATACCAGCATAACAGATGTTCCCTAAAATAAATGGGTTTCAGGAAAGGGATGGAGATTTTTAATGGGAGCAAGGCATTTGGGAGCTAAGCATGACTGTGGGACTGTGTCACATTCTGTCTGGCTTGAAGCCTGAGGCAAAACCAGGTACTTCTCACTCAGTTTGCAGCTGTGACACCCATCCAGCTGGTGTGAGAGATCTTGCAGTGCACGACAGAGCAGAACAGCTGATTCTGGTCTCGTGCTGTAGAGATTTTTGTTTCTGGCTCACTGGAATAGGGACATAACTTCCCTGACAGTCTTCTGAGGGTGAACTGGTGCTACAGCTCTGTGAGATGGGGGAAACAAACCACGACCCCTCCTCTGCTCAGTCTGTTTGGTACGGAGCAGATTACAAAAGAAACCTGGAGAGCATTCCCTCTGAGTGATGGCAGTTTGCACAAAGCTGAATAATATCTCAGAGAAGCAAAATTTATTCACGAAGAAAATACCTGCTTTTGCAGGGAAGTCACAATTAAACTCGATGCAACAGAGGGAATTAATCTGCTGCAAATTAAACCAAAGCCCAGAGCCATTTGAAATGTGAAAGGGTTGAATTGACATCAAGGGTTTACCGAGCAACGCATAGTTGCTTAATAATGAAGGCAAGAAACGAAAGTATCAGAAAGAGTTAGTCAGGAAATTTTTGTAGGAAAGTGTCTGCTATATTTCTCCCTCATCACAGGTAAAAAATACCTATTTGTAAATATTTCTGTAATGAGTGGCACCTAGTTAATTTGATTAAAATTATTCCTAATCTGCATCTGAATGGAAACTGTCAAAATTGCTGTTGCAGCTCTTGTAAAAAATGAAGAATCTGTTATGAGGGGCAACCCTTGGAATTTGGTGACACTTTTCAAATATTTAGATAACGATGCAGCTGACACTGAAATTTGCATTTAGCATTGAAAAGATCCTAGTGACAACGTTATTCAAAAATAAAGGATGAAATAGACTTTTCATTTTAAACCAAATTAAGGTTAAGATGAGCTGTCTTTTTCCTTTGATAAAAAGTAAAAAACCTTAGCAGTTTTGGCAATGACAAAATTTTTGGCTATACACACTTATGCATCTTAGGGGTTTAATAAATGGAGTTTTTGCTCTATTTTCTTCCACAAAGGCACCAGCTCCCTGGCAGGATCTGCCACACTTCTGTAATGTGCTCCAGCAGTTCAGGTATCATGACTATCCTTGCAGTCACAAAGGTATTGCTCCTCTGCTTGGAGGAAACTATGCGCAATGAATGACATTTTGCTTGGAGTACAAAGCTTTACATGACAAAAAGTCAGCCTGTGGTGATGATGAGTTAATAACACTTGATGAAGACAGAAATAATGGAACCAACATGTAATAATGACCCAAAGCTACATAGTGAGCCCCACTGCGTCTGGCTTTTGTCTGCTTGAAGAGAACACATCCTTGTGCTCCTGATGTACTTTTTATGAAGTTAAATTCTTGGCTTCAGCTTCTAAGATCCTTCGTTAGCCATTATGTTCCCATGCCTCTGATTTCCTTCCCTTTTCCACTGTGTTGTATGAGCCCTCACAGCCTCACATCCCTTTAATTGCATTGCATCACAATCACCTTATTGGTGTTATACTTTTTGGAAATTATTTTGTCCTTTTCTTCCTACAGACGTATCAACATCAAAACATACTTAAGCCATCATGGCAGAAACACGGACACACACACGCACTAACATCACAACTTGTCTCTCCATGCTTTTATTTTTGGTTTCTTTTTCTATATTCTCTTAGTGTCTGATCTCTCTACTGCTCTGCAGGTGGATGTCTGGGCTTTGGGAAACATAAAGGGTGCAGAAAGACCACAGCTCTTACCATAAAATTTTTTGAATTTTAATGGAAAAAAATAGGCTGAGGCCTCAAAGCAGTAAGGGAGCTACCCTGTCCCTGTACCACAGCAGTACTCACATCACCTAATATCTAACTAAGAAGTGCCCAAGTTAGGAGGCTTCCTCCACTCATCCTAAAATAACCAGAGAGACAAAAATATCTTTGCAAGCAGCGTTTCAGGATGTATTGTGCTTTGAATTCCTCTTAAAGAATCCATTTCTTTCCATTTGCTCTGTATGTAGGGGACAGGTTGGGGAGTTCAGCCTCCTAATGCAGACCTATACGTCCAATACGAGCTTCAGGTCAGCAGATGGAAATCTTCTTGTCATCCTGACAATTCTGGGAGCTCATGGATCCAGTTTGCCTTGCAGCCAGAAGAGCTGGCTGATCAAAAGAGGAAGGTAAATACATCCCACCAGCCACTGAGCTCTTAAGGCCACTCTTCTGTTATTCTTTATTGCAGTTCATCCAGGTGCAACTGATGCAACATGTCCCCTTAAATAGTAGATGCTCTGGGCACAGGAATATGCTGATTTTGAATGTCTTATAAGGTACAAATTACATGATACAAGACTACCACTAATAATAATAATAAATAATAATAAATAATAATAGCAAGAGCAGCACATTATATCCCAGGATGCTAGATACTGTAGTTACAAAAAACCAAAGATCTCTTTTCTTTCTGATAAGAAGATTTAAGTGAAGATGAAGAAAAGAACTGACAGGGTATAAAAAATCTCAGTGCAATATTAAATCTTTGTGATGTATTGGATGTCTTTGTGGATGTAAAAGGTGTTGTGTAAACTGAGAATTTGCTATAATGTAGGGCAATGGGTCAGAAAGAAACCCATGGAACAGTATTGCTGAAATTCAGAGAAAGAAGTAAAATTTTGAATTCCATGATGCTTTGATCTAAGTTAAACCTGCTTCAATAATTGGGGATCCACATCACCCGAACCATATGGCAGGATTCAAGAAAGTGGAAGGTAATAAATTAATAATAATGTTTTCATCATGCTTGACTGAAAACTGGAGGTAGATTGAAATATTTTTATTTTTAATTGCCTCTTGATATTTAATTTGATTATTTGATCAAAAGATTCTGGATTGACTCTGATAGTGCCATAACTTGGCTTTAAAAGTTCTTTGTATTGATGAGACTGCTAAAAGAAAATATCACAGATAAGAGTGCATATAATATAAGAAGCTAGCTTTAATACAGAGGTAGGGATGGTTATTACAGAACAAATTTATACATAAATTTACAGTGCTTGAGCTTTATTGCTTAGTTGCAGGTGATTTGAAGAATTTTTTTTCATTGCAAAAGTTAAGCTGGACAAATGTTTAAGATTGGGTTTTTTGTTCATTGTCGTTACACCTCTCAGGCCCAGGAAAAGAATTTTGTGTTTACTGAGCTGACTGCATTGGACTTTATACAAATGTAAAATTGATGTGGTTGTAAAATTTATTAATGAATTGTATTTACCTGCAGGAGCAATGGGATTAAAAGATCTGTTTACTATTAAGAAATAGACAAAAGGAAATAAAAAGCCAAAAGTATTTCTGTGAAGCACATCCACCTACAGCTGGTCAGTGTTTTGTGATGGCTGCTTCCTCTTTGGAAAGTTCTGCTTTCAGTTTGGTTTCCCTGGGAACGATATGTAAGAAATAGTCTCTGTTGTGCTGTCTAGAGGCTTGACTTATTCATCAAAATACCCATGATATTCCCTTGAGACAAATGCATTCATATCCAGAGATAGCTGATATCCATTGGCCTAGCTCATAGAAAGGCTTAATTTAGCAAAAAAAAACAGCTGATCATGTTGCTCCACCACTCACATAGTTGTTTTTCTACTTGGTTTGTAATATGAAGTTATAACAGAGGGGTCCTAAAATTCTGTTTTCAAGATTAACCACATCAGGAAGTGGGTGTATTCCTCCCAAAACCAGGCAACTTTGAAAAAAAAACAAAAACCAAAAGAACCTGTTTATTTTAGCTTCTTTTGCCAAATGAAAAAAAAAAAATCATTGCTGATAGACTAAACTTTTCTGTTCTAGCTTGAGTAAATGTTTTTTATGTAAAAATAAACAGAGAATTAATTATCTGACATTGAAACTTTGTTAGAATACCTATGGAGAGTGTCACTTCTAAGGGCCTAAAGAAAACTGTTCCATTGAAAAATGCATTAATTTCTGACGCCATTTCTCTTTCAAGCAACCTTAAAAAATGTTATACTCTTTTATATAGCCTTTATATCCTTATAGAGTCAGACTATTCAAGTTCATGGTGTTGATGTAGCACCACTGATTCCCAGCCCTTATTTGCACCGGTGCACAATAGGCTCTAATCAGGTAATGCTACAAGCAATTGCCCAAGCAATGAGTTCCAAACTTGCCCATGAACTTGCCAGAGTTCAGTTTTCCAAGCAGAGGCTGGGGATGATGAATGATGGATGGTGCTCATGCTCACTAAATCTGTCACCAAAATGGAAATTTGCTTGGAACAGGAGTGTTAATTTTTGTGTGAAAGGGATGTCTGAACTGAAATGGCAAAATCTAACACTTCTAGATATTGAGCATCCTGAGGCCCACTGAAGTCCTAGAAGTTCTGAGTGATAAATACTTCTTGCAAGGCATTGAAGGAATATTATTGCAAAATCTATTGAAGTATAAAGACTATCACTGATTCCAGCAGGCATCAGATCAAGATCAGTGTGAATGAGTATCAGAGAATGTCTACATAGCCTTTTGCAGGCAGAATACAAGTTTTTCTGCCCAAGGCTTGAGCCAGTTGGATGTATGACAGCCTTGAACTGGAAGCCATGTCACTACATTTACAGTGCCGAGCCCAAGCTAAAGCCCCTGCTGAAAGACAAAAAATATCAATCTGTGCTCAGCAGAGTGCTACGTCCAGGGATGAGTAGAGTGAATGCACATATGCTCAGAGCTCAAACAGAATGATTTCATGCTTGCCTGCAAAAGACCACGTAGAAAAATGTCCTGAAAGGGGAAGAGCATCTCAACTCTGATGTGAACACTAAAATATTCACTCTCCTTGACTCAGGGAAACTGAGGAAAACAGACAGATGGACTCTTTCCTACCAGTATTTTTCTAGTTTGTTTCTTTGATGGAAAAAAAAAAGAGATAGCAAGAGAGTTCTGTAGATGGAAAAAAAAGAAATAATTTAATTAAATTCCAAACCCACAAAATTATCAACTTTCACTGGCATGAGCTCTGCAAGCCCCCAAACAATACTTTAAAGTATTTAATTTTTTCACATCAATTTTAATTAAGCTCTCATTAGGCTCTTGTGCCCCTAGAATTTGGTGAACAAAAGAAGCTGGCTTGCCCAGCGAGTTTCCCAAGCTTGCGCGGCCCTATTCCTAAGGAGATTTATTGCATTTTTTTCCTCGTCTTGAAAGAACCTTACATGAACCAATTCAAATGGAAACCACATGGACTAAAAAAGACTTCATCATGCCAGCTACCTTTTTATATCCAAAGCAGTGAACTTGTAGTCAGTTTGTCCTTTCATGTGTTGTTTTTTCTGGCTTTGGGACCTAAGAATGATTTTTTACTACGTGCAGTAGTAAAACAACATATTATGCAATTCTATTTTTCAGGGAGAACACTATGTAATTCATAGTCTTTGCAATGCCACATTTTCTGTTCAACAAATACAAAAAGTGGCTTCTCTTTCCCTTGTGGGCAGACATCTAGAAATTTGTGTTCAGCAAACGGTATTCCAATTTATTTATTTGGGGTTTTGGAGTTTAAACTATTTCAAAAGTGACTGCACAATGTAGCAATAAACAGTTTCCAAATTGTATTTTTATCCTTGTCATTCAAGAACCTGGCACATAAGAGGGTTAATATCTTTTATCCTTTATTCCAGTCAAAAAATTCAGGTGAAAATACAACCTGTTATGACCAGCTTGCAGCCCAACAGATCTGATGTATGAGGAAACTCTTTCCATAAAATGCACAAGATGGATTTGCAGCTGTGTTGAAATAACTTGTTGGAAATGTGCTCACTGGGATGATTTTGAAGATTATGCCATCTTCCAAGGAAAGCTTTCAGAACTCTCATATTTTTTTAAAGCAAATCTCTGAAAGAGTTAGTTCAGTTATTAAGTACGCTTTTAAAATTGATGCTTTAAAAAAAAACAACTTGAAACAGTCATAATTCCAGAAGATTAGCCCTCTAAACCTTCAATGGATTTATGTGGTGCCTAGCATCTCTTCTGCATGCAACTTGCTAGATGTGTGTTCACATGATGAATACTTAGCTATTTATTTTCCCAAATCAAAGCTCACAGCTAAAGAATTATCTTCAATGTGTAACTGGGAAAATTTCCCTAAAGAATTCACTCACTTAGAACTCAGAATTTTATTAGAACTTTGAAATGTGCAGATAAGGAAGATACGATCATGTATGATCATATGATCAAAGTATGTCTTCTTCTCATGCTCAGTAGTAGTGCTAAGACAAAATATAGCTGAGCCTCCTCCAAGTAATGAAAATCCATTTGCAAGCTTTCCAGACAAGTTCATGGAAGAATAATCCATATATTGCTATACAACAATACTACATCAGGATCAGGAAACCCTTGGGTTGCAGCTTGCTGGAGGCTGGGAGGATATTCTCAAGTGTTGCTGTATGCTTGTCTTACTGTTATAGTCTTCTTTACATGTCTAATTCTAATGCCATGGCCCTTCTGTTTAAGGTGTGGGTGGCTTTCAAAGGAAGGATCAAGACCCTAGAAATAGATGGTGAAACAAAAAGTCCAGAACTTCCACAGTCTGGTCAGGATTGAGAGGTAATGAGTAGTGATGTTTGAGGTGTTCACAGAAGATAGGTCCATGCCTTCCCCTGAAAAGAAAAATACTACAGCAGTCCTTCTCTCTGCATCTGGATATCCCAGCTAGCAACTGAGAGGGGCATCAGTGGCAAAAAAGATAATTACATAGAAAATAGAGCAGGCTGGATTGTAAAGCATGCAAAAAGGACACCATGATACACTGGCACCCTCAGCCACCAGGCCAGCACTCCAGACCATACAGTTGACCTCAGCTGCAAGAAGGCAATGATTGCAGCAGTGGAGGTTTTTCCAGATTGTCTAGGGAGAGATGATCTATGATTTCCTTATATGTGTCTCTTGGGACCAGAATATCTTCCTCAAATATGATTCTGGAGATCTTGGTGGTGTTAAAAACCACAAAAAAGACCAGTCAGTAGCAAGTTAATGTGTGAGAAATAAAGCTCGCAATTCCTTTAGCTTGCCAGCCAGCAGGAAGGCTGCTGGAGAAGCTGTGCCTTTGTCCTGTTTGTGGTCATGCAAACCTAATGTTTCCTTACCTCCAGAGATGTTGTTGGAATAAATACGCTCTAAACTGAATCTCCTGGATCTTGCAGCAATTTGTACCTTCTAAGCAGACACATCACAGCTATCGAGTGGGGCAGGGCTGTGCTCAGGGACAAGTAGGAGGGAGTGCTAAGCACACCACACCATGTGGCACAGAATGAATTTTTGGCCTGCCTTGTCTCTGCTTCTTTGCTTTAAATAATGCTCTTGTGAAAAATTAGAAGAGGAGATATTACAAGAGATGGAAAAGATGCTCTTAACTTTGCATTTTCCTTTGGCTGGCCATAGTGCCAGAAAGTTTATGATGGAATTGAGCAACCTTTCCAGAAGACAAAGGGGTCTTTCGCCTCTTATGCAGTCCCTCTATTCATGAACTCATATTCTTTTAGCTCTTTGCCCTAATCCTTCCAATTCAGATGGGATTCATAACTTCTCTTGTAAGAAGATCTTCCTTTCTGAGGGTTCCCTTTCATCTGTCCTCTTTGAGGAATATTCCTTTTGGCTTGAGTTTCCACTTGGAGCTTTGTCATCTTCCCCATAATTATCCAGCCCCATAGACATCAGTGACATAAATTCCTGTGGCATTTAGCAATAGGGTAAGTATACTGGCTATATAGACCAGGTGAAGTGAATGACTTATGTCACATTAAATGCTGTAAGAGAAAGCTGGCTTAATATTCTATACCATGCTTACACAAGGTAGGATGGCTGCTGGCATTATATGAGACTTCAATTAATTGCTGCATTTGAAACAATTTGATAAATGCAGATGTGCAAGACACTATCACTCACCCTTCGTACTGTGAGCATCATCTGCTACACTTTATATCAGAGTGGAAACCAACTGAGTTCAGTTGGCTTGCTCTGTTCAACCATGCCAACACAAGCAGACTAGGAAACAGCCAAAAAGGAACAGAGGAATCAGTACCTCTTTACCTCCTCTCAGTGCTGTTAAACTTCTTGATATTGAAAGTCACATATTCTTGTTTTAAATATGTATATTGCATAAACTCCACTGTAATGTATGCCTGTGATTTCAAGAGTACCAGCAAGCTTGGGGGATCTTTTGAAGCAGGTTATTTACTCAGTGATATTTCCGTGGTTTTGGTTGTAAAGATCTCCATACTCTT
Source organism: Pardalotus punctatus (assembly GCA_013400915.1). Classification (NCBI taxonomy): domain Eukaryota; kingdom Metazoa; phylum Chordata; class Aves; order Passeriformes; family Pardalotidae; genus Pardalotus; species Pardalotus punctatus. Next base: position 474,945 of record VZTX01008269.1, on the reverse strand, counting down.
TCAGGAGCTTTGGAAAGTTAATCTGACTAAAAAGCCAAAATAACTTCTGATTGACCTCTACCTCTTCTGTCCACTATTTGTTTTGAACTCCCATAATTTGAACATGTCCAGTATTTTGCCTAAACCTGTGGTACAGTTCCTTTTTCCTAACTAGCTGAGCACAATTTCTTGGATCAGACTGCTGCTGTGAAGTCTCTGTGTTAATTTTGCAATCACCTTCTGGAAATATTTAGCAATATGTAATTAAAATGTACTCTGAATATCCCTTTTAGCAAGACAGGCTATGAATGCTTTGTGGGTGAACCTGCATGAAAGCAGACTGAACCATTTAATTTGGCAAAACAGAGAGATTTTCATAGAAAGCAGGTTGCCTGCCTCTGCTTCAATATACTGTATGTACTATGTTGCTGTAAGATGCTCAGTAAACCACTTAACAAGTTTAATGCTACACTATCAGATAAACACCTTTTTTTTCTAGATTTTATTCTTTTTTTGGAACCTGTTTAAGGACAAATTCGTTAATTTCATCTTAAAATAATTGAAAGGGATAGTCTGTGTCTTTTTGCAAATTTTGGTTCCGTGTTCATGCAAAAATAATGGAGATAGGAAAAGAACATTAGAGATACTATATGGCTGAGACAATTCAGGATTTCTCCCTTCAGAATTTATTTCATATTTGCCAAGCAATTCACTGCCACCTTACAGTATCTCTTACTATCAATCTGAAAACTCTTCCAAGACATCTCCCAGGCTGAGAATGGTAGCGATGCTCTGCTCACTGGCAGCATTAAGAAATTATGTTCTTTGGCAGGCACATCATTTTCCAGTATAAATCTGTGGACTGGAACAGACACAATGCCAGAGTAATGAGGCTTTCCCACCATCTGGGAATGCCTGTTACTTTGCCATTCTTGGTACAGCTGGATTTTAAGCTGGTCCCTACACTTTTAGGAAGCTTTAAGAAACAGAGACAAGGGCAAGAAAGTAATTGCCTAGACTGAAGGACATGTCTTGGGGTGACTGGGCCAGCAGATAACCTCACCAACGCCCCAACATAAAACATGCAGACAATTTTTATAACTGTTGTCCAGTGGCTGCACCAAGAGAGTGACTGGAGTAATTCCAGACTGGGAATTTTCAAGGGCTACCATGTAAAGAAGATGGGAAACTTTTTCCACCAACATATACAGAAGAACTTGCAGATAAACCAGATGTTTTCTATTTGCCCAATATACCCTGCACAAACTGAGTTCATTCTGAACCATCTGACCCCTTAAGGTGGCTAGAGGGAATAATTTCATTGTGCAAATTCCTTGTTAAAGCTTTGCAGTTAAATTTTGTGTGTGAAATAAAAGTACATCTGTGTTTAATTTTGCAAGTTTGCCATACATCATAACCTCAGAAGAACCCCTCAAGATCATGCAAATTAAAAGCAAATATGCAGATGATTTGCATACATGTTTTTCTGGGTTAGACATTACATCGGAATGCATTGGCAGTGAGTGGCTCTGACTAATGTAACAGAGCATTACATTTAACGTGCTGCATTATACAGTTTTATGCACAGTAATATAATAATTAGTTTGTCAAGATATCACGCTCAGTTCAAATTTAAATAGTGTTGCTCTCTGCTGGTTAGTCTTGTGAACTACATGTTTGCTAATGTGAAAAGTGCCCATTAAATTGTTCTCAGAGGCAGAATTTCAGCTCCCATTCCACCAGCTGCTATCCAAGCAGAGTGATTTTGTGTGAATCAAGGAAGTACGTGCAACAGAAAATCACTTTGATCGCATTCACTCTTTTCTCTGGCAGATGTTATTAAAAAACAGCCTAAAAGACTGAACTCTTATTCTACAGAATTTCTGTGTGGCTTCTCATTAACCCATCCTGTATTTTCACATTTGATCATTCTTCATATTCTTTTCTATTCCCTCTTCCTCCTAGATTTCCCATCTCCTGGATAAATATTCTGAAGAGCAATATTAAAGGATGCTTCTCTTTATCTTACAAGAAAGTAGCAGCCCAAACTGCATTTTCTGAAGGAGAGGAACTAGTCAGCACATTAGGCATGCTCTGATTTTACCACTTGGACTGAAATTTTAGGAGGATTTTTTCTCTGGTTTCTCTGCCAAAACCTGACTGACATCTAGAATACTCAAGTGCAGTGCCTGGGTATTCACTATGTTTACAGGTACAATCCTATATGCTGGGTGAACTGCAAAGTTTAGGCAAATGTCAGACCTTTTAGCAGCAAAGGATTTTGGTTTGCACTTGGGCATCTAAGTTAATTCTAATCATTGCTGACCAAGTCATTGGCATCTTGTTTTTCTTATACACAGGTGAGCAGCCTGGAGAGAGGACAAGGTAATGAGAACATGCCAACCATTCTGTAGCCCAGAGCAAAGACTAGTTTTCATTTTCTCTGACCCTCTATCACTACCAGGGCACAAATGAAAAATATTGAAATTTGTCAAGAATTGTCCACATTATTCATAGTGATCATAATGTTTAATGTGGTAATCTTGCAAGTTTTGCTGAAACTGCTCTTTACTTAGATGTACAAGTTCTGAGAGATATCACCTTTAAGTTATTTTCATCTTACTTAGCTAGGATATGTATCATAACTCATTTTACTGTATGTAACATGTATTGACTATATGAAATGAATACCTGACAGTTATCATAGAAAGTTGCTAGCTGATTATAGATAAAACAAAGTTTTTAGTGTAATTATTGAATAATGTGTATAAGTGGGATTTTGTAAAAAATTATGAATTCTATAACTTATTTCAATTCTATATTTTAAATTCAGATTTTATGAGCTATAGCGTAAGTCTTTCCCTTGCTTATGTTTTCCAGTACCAAGAACATTAAAATCCAGAGCTTTCATATCTGATTCTATTTATGTCACTAGCAAAAGTTCCTTGCTGTGTTTGCTTCATCACAGATGTGTCTTGTATGAATTTGAAGAGATCTTCAAATACCTCTTGGTCTATTTCCTCTTCCAAACACACAATGTCTGCAAATCTTCTGATTTTAATTTTAATTGTGCGCATCAGTTGCTGCCATAAAACAAGTTAGTCTTGGCCCTGATGTTATAGGTTGTCAGGAAACATTTTATACGGAGAAACAATGAACACTGAGTATATGCTATAACTTGTGGAAAAGTTGTGCTCCTGCAGTTTTCACTCAGACATTATCTTCACTTATTATGGTCTTTGCTGCCAGTGTTTTCCAAAATGGCAAAATCAGAACTCAAGAATAAAATATGAGTGAGGGACAACATGTACTCATAGCAGCCTGAGGGTTTATTTTGGGCTGTAAAATAGGGACACTTTAGCAAAATTTCAGTACATAATATTATGTGACAAATCTCAAATCAGGACAGGGAGTACGCCACATGATTTTACTTTAGCACCAATGAAATGTAATTTAAAGGGAATGTTGGAAGAATAAGTTTGTCCAGAAAAGATTGAAGGGGTGTGAGATATCCAGTTTTTCCCCTTTACAGCAAAGAGTAGGTAATTATGATTTGTTTCAGGTAAACAGAGCTAACTCCCCTATTCGAATTCAAGTGTGTTACATTTGACTATGACAACTTACATTGGTCGTTTCACCTGGGTCCCTGACTAGCATGTCAGAGCCTCAGGTGAGCCATGGCTTTTCCTGCTCACTGGCTACTGCCTAGGGGCAGCAGGGCTTCTCCACAGACATCATCTGCCTTTCAACCTTTTATACATCCTTACACTTTTTTAGGACCGTTGGAGACTTTTTTTTCTTTAAGGTCAGCCCAATGTAAACAAAGAAAGCACAGAGGAGCAACTGCATCTTTACCATGCAGACAAATCTACATCTTCACTATACAAAGGCAGGCTTTGTCTTTACCCAGAAGGGATTTTTCTTTTGAAAAGAAGAGATCTTGAAATCCTTCTTTTTATAACGAACTAATTTTTATCTGCATTAAAAAAACCCCAAAGTAAACTTTACAAAAACCACAAACAAACAAACAAACAAACAAAACCTCCACCAAACACATTTTATGTAAAGAACACTGCCATTTGACTGTGATATAGTTTTGTATAAGTATGTTGAACTGGATTGAAGGAAAGTGAAATGAAGCACAATAACATTTTTTCTTAAATAGGACTACATATTAACATGAGAAAACTAGTTAACAGGAAGTTAAAAAGGAGCAGCTAGAAGGACAAATTTTTTATAGCTTGCATGGAGAAATTTTAAAACCACCACATCAGAGGATTGCAGCTAATGAATAGTGCTAATTAAACAGAACCATTCAATGAAAACAGAACCATTCAATGAAAATCCAACCACAAATAAAAAGGATTCAGCTTCATGAAACAGCCAAATTAAAGATGAAAGTAGCTCTTAAAAATACATCCTCCCAAATAGGTGGAAGTCATATATAGTTGAGGGAAATAGAAAAGGGCATAAATTCTGCCAAAATGAGAGCAAAGGATACTAAATAAGGGGGAAAAAATTGTAGAATTTTGGGAAGTTGTGAAGAGGGAATCTGCCAGAGAAATTATCTTGTTCACAAATGATCAAATTGCAACAGGAACTCTTAAGGAGGATGAAGGCATAGTAGAAGAATAATCTGAAATCTTGGCATTATCTCCTGTGATAGAGGAACTGTTTTGGAGAATTCCTGAGTGCAGACAAGATATGAATATGCTGCTTTGAATGCTGCATATTTTGAATAGTGTGTGTAGGTCTGGTCAGTTCATACAGTAGACCTGGAACTAAAGCAGATAAAGTAGATCTAGGAAAGGTATAGAGAAGAAGGATAACCAGAAATTTGAAACAACTTCCACTTAAAGAAGCAACAAGGAAAGGACTTTTCGGCTTGGAAAAGAAAGATCTATAAGAACATGAACAGTGAAATAATAAATTGGAAACCTATTGAGCCTTTCTCTCTGTATATGAGTGGGAAGTTTCAAAGCAATGAAAATTAATAGTTTTTAAAAGTACCTCTCGCCAACTTAAATATTTACATTATACAACTCATGGGCAGATTATGTTAAGGAGACAACAATTCCATGTAAGTTCAAAAACAAGCAAACAAACTTAACAAAGAAATAAACAGATTCATGAGGCATACACTAACTAAACATGTCAGTCTGGATCAAAACATCAGTTCAGGAAGTCCATGAACTTAAAGTAGGGAAAGTATAGCAGGGGAAATACAAAACCAGAGTATGTTAATAACTGAAACAATCTGTAAAACCATTTTTTATGTCCCTTTATCAAATTGTCCATTTCTTTATCATAAACATCATCAGAACTCTTAGTAATCAACACTGCTTTCTCCTGTGTATTTGTTGTTCAATACACACACCAATAAAAATTTTGGTGGCTGTGCAGAATTTTTGTGGATGTTGCTAAGCTTGAAATGTTTGATAGTGGATTAGACACTGACAGCTTTCCTGTCCTTCACCCCTTCCTTTTTCCTTGTTTTCCACCATGTTTTGCCAAAAAGGGAAATTTCATTTCTTGTATAAAAATGATGCTTCATTTAACTCCAGATTTTGAGTTGTTCTTTGCTTTTTTCGGTAGTTTTTTATTTAAATGTGTGTTTTCTCTTAAATTTCTGTTTCCTACCTCATTCAGTTTGTTTCCCTGCATAGAAGGCTTGCTCTGGAATCTAGCTGAGTTAGCCTGTTACAGCCTCTTCCAGCAGGCACATGGAGCCATCCCCAATGTGTTATGGTCAATACTGTTAGACCTATTGCTGCCTCAGCACAGACCTTGTGCAGTGACCTGTTTTCCACAGTTAACCTACATGTGGTTGGATCAGTTCTGCATCTGAAGAAACATGCCCTTGTGCCCATAAAATAAGATATTATCTTTTAGCTCTTTGGAGTGCTCGCTGCCTAACAGACTTTGCCTTGGACCTCAGGCTACCTAAACTTATTTGTCCCCAGGGGAAGCAGAGACCCCCCGATCTAGGAGGTGGAATGGGTACCTTCTCATGAACACTCAACCTCTTCCCCCTCCTTCTCTTATCCTTTGCTTTGGCAGGGTCTGTACCCTGAGTTTGAAATGCTGCCTGAGTCACCATCGCATTTTCTGGCATAGCCTTGTATCTTCAGGCACTTATGACGTTGGGCCATTTTATGCTGACAGCCTGATGTAAAATGAGCTCCTCCACATGGAAACAACCCTCAGGAGAGCAAGTTCCTTCCGACTGGCTTCATATTTTGTTTACTGAAGCAGTTTGATTGTCTCTGAGTTATACTCACATATCTTGTAATTTTTGAGTACTGTTTCTATTACTTTTGGTAATTTCAAAGTTTTGGGCCAGGTTAAATTCTCCTCTGCCAACAATAATCCTTTGAATTTTCTCCTTATTAATGCCAGAAACCAATTTATATTATAACATTCCCTCTAGGATATTTCCAAATGAACAACATTCAGTGAGCCTTCTTTCTACCACACAGAGCTGCAGTTTTTTCTTGTGTCAGAAATTATTATGAAATTTATCACATTCTACAGAAACACTTAGCTTTCGTGAGGGAACTTTTAAGATCTTTCGTAACTCTTCTAAACTATTACCGCAGAAAATGGGACTGGAATAAATCTAGTCCTGGAGCATCCTTTTGCCCCAAGACAAGAGGAGTTCTACCTGACTGGACTGTTGTTTTTCTGAGATTGTAACAAACTGAGTAGGAGGAAGTTTTATACTGACATTGATTAAAAGTTTTTCCTTATCTGCAGATCTTGTCTACAAGAATAGGAAGATCACAGCTTGCATAAATTGCTGCCAGCCCTTATTTTCTTCACTGCCTGTGTTCAGTCTTCCTGAAAAAAAAAATGCTGTTACGATTATTACTTCCCCCACCCCTTTCCCATTTTGAAATGGGATCAGTCCAGAGCCTCGTTCCTCCTCCCGCTGAGCTGGTGTGCAACAGCTGGGCGCTGCCTTTGCTTACCTGTAGAAACAAGTTTGCTGCTCTGAATTCTGACTGATTCTTGGTGTTTACTGCAGAATCCTAGTTCTGGTGCCTTTCAGACACAGCTCTGAGCCTGGTGCTTCAGAATGACTCTCTCTTGGCAACTCTTGTTTGAGGAAGGTAAAGTTCTCTTTAGTCATAAAGGGGACAGATACAGCTGGGACAGAAGTTCTGGAGCCCAAATGGGTCAAACACCTAACTATTTTGCCCAAGTTGGGTGCCTAAAGCAGTTTTAAAAAACAGCCTTAAGGCTCTTAGTACTTCTAGTCTCCATGCTATTGCAAGCAGACTGTGCATTTGGCTGGATAATTTTTGTATCTCCTTTGGCCTTGTCTTTTTCAGCCTCTTAGCTACTCAGAGAGACTTTACCAAGCTTTTTGTATCTGGTCTTACAGATGTAACACAGAGCTCAGGGGAGATGACATATTTTGGATCTGGTTTAGACTTGGCTTCTCGGGGAAATGCTTACTGTTATGATTTTACTTTGTAACTCAATACCATTTTCATATTCAGCCCTGAACTTTGCAAATGTTAAGTAGCAAAGCTTTCCGACTTCCCAAAGAGGTGCAGCATAATTTTATGAACACTGAAGGTAAAGAATAAAGTAGTGTTGGAGGTTGAGCGGTGTGGAATTTTTCCCCATTCCTGGCACTAAGTTACTAATGGCTGGATACTGGATACTTAAGGACTATTGACCTTTTTGTAAGAGACTAAAGAGCTAGCTGGGGGTGGGGAGGGGAGGGCAGATGTGCTCATGAGATAAAGCACTCGACTACCAGCAACCAGAGAGACAGCAGGGGGGAACTGCGGGCTCCTCACCTACAGCAGCAGAAAGCTTTTTTGGATCTGCGCTGTTTTTTTATCGTTGGTGAGTGAGCTTTTGTCTTGGAAGGGGGCATCCCTGGAGGGCACATCCTCCTGGCTGTGCCGGCAGTTTTCTGCGGAAGGGGGTCAGCAGCCACCACCCCGCAGTCTCCCTGTCGGAGCACTGCCACGGCTGGGGAGTCCCTGCCACCTTCTGCCGGCAAGCCCGGCTGGGCTCGTCTCTGCCACCCCTGCTCCCTGCTCTGAGCTCCTGCCCCACGTCTGCTGCACGCCCGCCATTGCCCTGCCCGCCCCGCCCCGCCCGCTGCCTCTGGGCACTTCAGCACTGCCCGCACCCACAGAGCTGACCGCGCCACAGCGCCCCCTGCAGTGCGCGGGAGTCATCGCACCCGCCCTGCCCGGCCGGGAGCCCGACAGCGCCCCTGCCGGCTGGGACCGGAACTGCACCAAACGGGAAAAGCGCTTGGCAACCCAGAGACTTCCGTCATCACGTCTTCTGGTTTTTGTTTGCTTGTTATTTCCACTGTTGTTGTTGATTGTTTGCATTGCTATAGATACTGTTAAAAAAACCTGTTATTCCTTTTCCCCATATCTTTGCCTGAAAGCCCTTGATTCCAAAGTTATAATAATTCAGAGGGAAGGGGCTCCACACTTGTGGGTTCTAAGGGAGGTTGCCATCTTCCTTAGCAGACACCTGTCTTCAAAATAAGACAAGTAGTGAAAAGTATTTCGTGATGAAATCCATCCTATCCTGGACTCTCTCTGCTGATTTAATCACTAGACAAAGCCCACCTCTTTCACTCTGTAAGTACCTTCCAACCATCTGAAAAAAAATTCCAGCATGTTATGCAGACTGCAGGAGGGCAGTTACACTGCAAAATCTCTGTGGTCTGGATAGATGAGCCTTTGCCTTCTTAACAGCTCCCACAAAGGTCTTCTATTCTGAACTGTGCCACTTCTCACTGCCGTACGTGGAGTGTACATATTAGATTCAATAAGAATTAAATAAAACTTCCATCTTATGATCTAGCTGCATAGAATTGTCTACCTGATGTGCCACTTCATAGGTCTCATTTTTAATGTATATTATTATTTTTAAAACAGAGTCCATAAAGGAGTGGTATTAGTTTTATACATCATTAATGATCTGAGAAAGGACATGCCCAGGGAAATTTGCATGTTTGCGCCTGACATTAAGCCTTTTTTTCAGATCATCGGATACCGCCAGGTAATGAAGAAGACCAGAAAGACCTCATCAAACTGAGAGAATGGGCAGGTAGGAGCAGGTGGTTTTCAACTCAGCAGTGTTGAAAACCTCAGGTTAGGCACCAAAGGAACAACATTTAAGCCACATTCACGTTATGCTGAGCTTTGAGCTGGCGCATACAACCCTTGCTCCCTCCTGATGCTGCGTCAGCCTTGCTGATCTGAGTGATGGAAGGACAGATTCTCCTGGCCCTGTGTCACTCCCTGAACAGCTCTCAGGGCAACCCTGACAGTCTTCTAGTGGGACCCCACCTAGCCTTTTTTCCTGGGATGCTGTAGCACAAGAAATTGAAGTCCACTCCACACAAAGACTTGATGTATCTTCTCCTCAGAAATCCTTCCATGTCCACACTGTGCAGTTTTATCATTATCATTTATTGCTGTCGGACAATGGGAAGGTGTTGCACCTACTGAGTTGATTCATCTTCCCTTACAAATATTATTGTAGAGCCCTAAACCCAGTAAATCAAGTAGCTATGCAGTGTACAACATAGCATAAAAATACACCAAAAAAGATGGAATTTTAGACTACTTACAGCTGCAAAATGTCCGACAAAAAAATTTGAGGTGCTGTATTGCCGTGGGCGAGGAGGGGTGGAATAAGCCTCTGCTTTTACCGAGAGTGTCTCTATGGCGTTTGAGAGACCACTTCAGCCAGCACTGCCCCTGGTGCTGTACAGAACGGCTCTTCTCACACCCGTGCCGGTGTCAGGCACAATTCTCACTCACCCACTGAGCCGGATTAGCCCTGGCATCTCCAGAGACAAAGAACTCAGAGGCCCTCTCTCCTGGAAGTTCCAGACATTTATTTCTGAAGGGGTCCAAGGTAGAAAGAGGACAAGATGGCCCCAAGAGCCCTCAGTTATAGGGACGATCTGGGGCCAGATAACAGGAGGCGGGGAGAAACTCCCTTGACCAACGGGGAGCAGGGAAGGGTAGAATTTAGGGTTAGGTTACAAAGATAGGGGATTACACAGTTCTGGGGAAAGACCATTGTGTTTTCCAGGGGGTGCTTAGTTTAGGTTTTCCACCAGTGTTGGTATGATCCACCGCCACACTGTATGACAAGAAAGACAAACTAAACACACATTTACCTCTTTTGACAGACAGACAGACAGACAACAGTAAAATCATCAGAGACTGTCGGCAGTTCCTGTTGTTCGTAATAATGACAGTGATCTTATTTTATTCTATTGCTGTGTCCCTCAGGTTCTAATATCTCTTCTTTGAATATAAATTCAAATGACTTGCCAGATGATGTTAGTAGATTGTTTGATGTCGTTAACAAGTTGTTTTTTTTTACCTTGTAAATAATGTACTCTCTTTTTCCATGCTCCCTGTATGAGCTCAACTCATAGTACAATTTGCTTAGCTTTTTCCTTGGATGGCTGATAGCAATCAGGCACTTTGAACAATCTATGTAGGTCATTGCAAAGCTAATTAATCCTGCTTTTCAGGCTGAAAATTATTTTCAAGGAAATACATTCTAAAACAGCTGTCCCAATGATTTTAAATAAGTTTAATAATATGCACAGTTAGTGCCTTACCAGTATTTCTAAAAAATAAAATTGATTGAGATTCATTGACAACACTGAAACAGAAAGCTGAAGGTTACAATTCTGGCTAGCAAGAGAAGAAAAACTGCAAAGTGAATCAGTTTCTGAATGAGCAGTATAAAAGAAAAACAGAAATACAAGGGAGCAAAGGAAGATAACTGGATTGGTATTTTCTTCCAAGAGGGAAGCATTTGAACCTTGGAACCTTAAGGAGGAATTATGTCAAGGCAATAGCTTTGCCAGGCTCAGTATGGGAGTTTCTTCATCTGTCAAATTCTTTTCTTCATGTATCTGACTGAATTTTAAAGGTTTGTGGATTCAGAAAGTTTTAGGGCTTGTGTCGGGGTTTTGAGTTTAGGCTGGTACTGGATCACCATTTTTAAATTTCATTTTCCAGCGAAGATCCCTTTTTTTCCTCAAAGAATTGGGCAGGGTGGCAAAAGAGAAATCTGTGCACTCCCTCACATGGTTGCTGCAAAACTCTCTGCCTGCTAAGATGACAATGGCAGCCTTGCCGAACTTCAGAGTTTACCCAGTGCTGGTGGTGGTTGCTTGTTGATATAAGACAGTTAATAGCCAAATTTCATGTATGCAACAGCAACAACCTGCTTGCTTGATACAATTCACTTGGCTTACTTTTTAGCAGATGCATCAGGGAGAGCAGTCAAGGGATTAAATATGGTCATCAACACATTAATACAGTAGACAACCATCCTAGGAACCAAGATATTGTTCAATCTGCATACAACACAGTATCTCAAATAGCTCTTGGGGACTGTGTTTCTCAAAGTGTGCTTTATGCATAACTGGTAGAGTTTAATACATTGGTCTGGGAAATTTGAAGGAAACCACCCATATTCCCTGCACTTCCAAGAAAACAGACCTTAATTTCGTAATAAATGAACATTCAAACTTTTGTCTAATTTTAAGTTGCTTGTAAATGAAGACAATTGTGGGAACACTGTAGAGATGGTCTGTGTTTTTCTTTTCCTAAAAACATCCTTACAGTCATTCAATTAAATGAAATTAAGAAACACTGGCCTACAGAGTGGATCTTTAGAATCAAGCTGTCAGGAATTACAACACCTGGAAATAAAAGATGTATGTTTCTAGGTCAGACTGTCTGCGATGTTGGATTCACAGATAAAAAATGAGTGGAAAGAGATTTTATACAAAGAATGAAATATATCTTTCCTGTCTTCTGGCACTGGCTCTCCCAAAATGTTTCTCGGGGTTATGTTCCAAGCTCATAGGTGAATACAATTCTGAATCCATTCCTTCCTTCTCTCTTTACAATAATGGCAAAGGGAGAGGAAGGGAAGAATAATTCAGGGCTATTTCCAGCATCTGGCACCACTAAACAACTTGAGATTAGATCACATTTTCCTTGAACTTTAATTTTCACAATTTGAACTGCTAAAAGTTTGATTTCACTGGATAATTTTAGGAGGTAAACGAATCTTCTTCTCAAGTGTATCATATCTGAATAGATGTCCCAGCCTTGACTGAAAAAACAACATTGGGGGCTGTTCTAATAGAGTACTGGACCCTGGCCCTTGCTCCCCCATCTCTGGTTCTGAGCCATCAGTCCTCTTTCTCCAGAGCACAGTCCTGATGGACACATTCATGTTGTAGCTCTTTTTCAGATGCTGTGGGTGCTGATCCCCCTCCATGCTCAGCCCTGATGAAGGTAGAACCACATAAAGGGGCTTCTTTATTTTCGCAATTCTCCTCAGGCTAAATGTCTGCATGCCTGCCCACATTCCTAAAACCCTCAGATTTGTGAATCCAGGTTTCATCCGACCTGTGCTTACAATTCAAGGCCTGAGCCCATGAGACAAACAGGGTTTGAGACAGCTGCAGATGTTTCACCTTTTCCAGACAGTCTGGTTTTCCCGTCTGCCAGGTCACAACCTGGTATTGAACCTCAGCTGTTCAGTCACTGTTTTGGGTGCTTCAGAGCCCCAGATTTGAAGGGATGCATCATCATGTTTCTTCTTAGACTTGTGTCAGGTGACAGAAGGGGTCTGAACATTTGATCCACAATTTATGAGAGACTTCATTAAATGCAAGAAGTGTTAATCAAGGAGGAAGAAAAAGCTCTAATAAGCATTTCAGGATTGCTAATTTGCACAGATGGTTGAATTGGAGGGAATATGCAGAAAGAAAAGATAGATCCTGAACATACTTTGAAACTGATTTCTCACCCAAATAGAAATAACTTTGTGAAGCAGCCAAATATGAAAGTTTGCTGAGGCAGCAGCACAGAGGCCAGGTTCAGGCAGGAAACAATTGGGTGCCATTGTGATGGCAACACGCAGTTAAGAAGGATAATGAAAGAGTTTTAAAGAAACAAACATAAAAAGCAGTTTTGTAATTCATATCTCTACCTTCTTCTCTCAGCATAACCTGTGATTCAGTTTCTAGTGCACTATGTTTCAAACAGATGCTAGCGGTGTGCATCCCATACTCTCATAAGCGGGGCAGAGAGAACATAAATCACTTATCACTCTAAAATATATATGGTCCCTGAAAATCTACAGGCTGTTTGAAGGGTTACAAATATGTCTATTGAAATAAATGATATCCAGACATGGAAAGGCTCCTAAATCTTTAAATTATAAATAGATTAATCTTGTTTTCTTCCACTCTCATAAGACTGGTGAAGGGAATATGATAAGGCACACATCTGTAAAACCACAGCAAAACCAATTTTTGTTGCCTCAAAACACATATCGTGTAAACACATTAATTAGAAATGTAAGACTGAAAAAGTCTTTCTAAGCTCAGATACCGTCTCTGTGTTAACCCAAGTGGCCATGTCTTAGGTGATGCCAAAAGCTGGTCTATCTACATCTAGAAAATAGTTTGGGACATTTTTTCTGCTTTTTGCCTCCCTGACAGCATTAGGACACACATATGAATTATAAAAAATAATATTCCCTTCTAATTAAAAATCACTTTAGGTTGCCTTGGGTGGTTATTTATTCAGAAGTATTTTATCTCTATTGAGGAAGGTGTGGACTGATTTCTGCAGTAGCCTAACAAGCAGGATAAGTGGACTTTGCAAAAAGGATATAGAATTCTTAAACTGTAATCATGAAGTAGCTGCAGTTTGAGTTTGTTGCATTAGTAAGAGAATACAATCAGTTCTTAAAGCTTTAAGGTTAATATATGGTTTAGTTAATATTCCAATGTCAGTATGCTTGGTTATACATGGATATATGTGCAAACACACACACTCTTCTAATGGCATTATAAATAATTGATTCATGCATTGAGCTTTTTAATCATAGGAACTAGTGATAATTGCAAGCATTCTAAAGCCTATGCCAGCATAATTCCATTGTGATCTTAGAAAATCTTATCTGTTGCAAAGGCAGTAGCAAAATTCCCAATGCTCTCCTTAAGTTAATTTGCCTTACTATAAAAAATTATTAGCAACAAATTATTAATTGTTTTCTATCTATTAAGTGGGACTGCTTTGTTTAACAGTTTAATTTGTTTACAACACACAGTAAAGTGCTTAGCAAAAGCTCCTTGGGTCCATTTGGTGTATTCCTGGAGGACAGACCTGGAAAGTATAGGTCAGATACCACATTGTGTGAATGAGCTCTTGGTCTGAACAGGACAGACATTTTCTGCTTCTTTAATGTGACACTTGGAACATGCTTTAAAGGGATACTGAAATAGAAAATGGGAGTTCATTGTGTAGGTGAGAAAAAGCAGAGAATTACAAATGCGGTAAATGAAAAAGGAGATTCTGGTGTAGGTAGAAGCCAGGCAATATATGTGACTGGCTATTTCTGTTTTTCCATTTCTTCCCTACCTACTGAGAAGCTGGACCATATCTCAGTATAGACCATCTTTTCTCTCCTTCAAAGTTATGTAAAAAGTTTTTATAGTATAGAAATTATTGTAGCGATACATTTAATGTACTTTTAACCTCAGGTGATACTATTAGCAGACAGAAGAAGGAATTAAAAGTTACAAATAATGAGCAAGCATCCCATGAGCAATTCTACTATCCCTAGTGCAATGAATAATTTCAGCAATTGGACTGTTTGCAGAAACATTATTTTTTTAAGTAGGTATTAGCAAATGTCTATGGAAAATGAGTCAGAAGAGTCATTATCTTCACCACGGACCCCCCTTACAGAATTAGTTTCAGCTTTCTGAGAGCAAAAGAAAGGCCACGTGACTGAGTCATCCTACAAAAATTACTGGGGAAACTGGGTTTTAAATACTGATAGCACACACTGAACCATTAGTGAGCAATCTATAAAACAAAGTAGGTCTGGGAATGCTTGCAGGCCCTGTAATTCAACCCACACTCTTCATTCTCTCCATCTCTTTTATTCTTTTATGGCATTATATTAAATTGAATGGATAATTTAAGCAATTAAAAGGCAAAATTATTTTCCTGGCCTAAGAAATTACATTGGTTTCATTAGGCTTGTTAAGTTTTATATAAAAATTCAGTTTTTTGGTATTAGTGTAATATAGAAAGGGTTATGTGGATTAGAAGGGCTAACATAAAATCTCCAAAAGATTAAAATATTTACTACTTGACAAAGGCATACATAATCAAGCTGGCACCTCCTTACTACAAATACATGTTTGAAAGTTTAGGTTTGGAAAGGTTTTAAAGGATTACTTTTATTAAAATATCTCAGGTTGCTAGAAATAGACCTCATGGTAGACAAACAGTAAACAAGGTCACATACTTCCTACCTGTTGAATAGGGAAAAGCATTCCAGATTTCTTTGCCAAAAATCTCCTTTTGTGCCTTTGTTCTAAATAAACGCAAGGCAGCTCATTGCCAGAGCCTCTCTGCTTCCTGCACCCCCTCCCACTCCAGGCTTAAGATTCCATTTCTAGAAGCAACAGATAATTGGGGATCTTTTGAAATCAAGTATTGAGTTTTCTATTTTTAGCCACACTAATAAGGATGAACTGAAATTCTTTCCAGAATTTCACCTCTTCAGCTTAGGAACGAGTAATCAAAATTTGTAATAACGCCTTGGTTTGTGTTTTATGTTAATGGCTGAAGTGCCTCAACAGCCTTGGGAAAGGAACAGCTTGCTAGTCTAATTGAAGCTGGCAATATTTCCATGTCTTATTTCAGCTGGTAGGTGCTGTAGCAACCAAGGTCATGTAAGAAAATTTCAGCATATGGTAACAGCTGTGCCTGTGATTGCAATATTTTCTGCAGATGGTTTATTCATCATTAGATAACAGTCATGATTATTGAGGGACTAATTGGATTTTCAAACAGTTAATCTTAGAGGATGGAAGAATTACAATAGAAAAGTTTGGTGTAGCTTAGGGAGTCTCTTTATTCAGCTCCTTGACAACTCTCAAGTTTTTCTTTACTGTAAGAAGATATTTCCTTTCTTTATTTGCTTTCTGCCAAACAATTTCATCACTTGCTAGAGATGCAGTCTCCCTCAGATCATCTAAATACTAATGTCATCTTTCTGCTGTGTATGCTGCCACCACCAAAAATCTGAATTTTGTTTGTGTCATTTAAATGCCTGGTATTCTGTACAGTTCAGCATGTCAGAGTCTTTACTTAGGACAGACTTGCACATGTTTGTACAAGGTCAAGGAGATCAGATTAGCAAGTTAATGAATCACAGTACATAGAGAACCAGACATTGCTCTTTACTTTTAATCATCAACAAGACACTTTTTCCAAATCACAGCCCTACACATATTTTTGTTTAAAAAACCCAGGCAAAATCCGAAGTTATGAGACAGATGCAGATTGAAAGGATCCAAGAGTTATCAGAGGGGGGGTTATGGTATGGTCAGGCACAGAAGTAATTGTCACGAATGGGTGTTTCAAGATCAAACAGAATTGTTCTGCTGATCATGTGACCAAAATTCCTTCCTGGAAGATGACAAACCAAAATAGGTGTCTTAAAATGGTTTTATGTTTTGTCAAGTCAGGGCCATATGACTCATATTGATTTAGAAGGAATATTTGAAGACCAAATTTCTACACAGGGGCATAGGTAACAGAATGCATTCCTTAGAGGATGTGTCTTTCATTGTAATACCAGCATTTTCTCTAATAACAGCAACAATAGCAGGATCAGGCTGGTCAGGGTTTTAATAAAGATTTAGACTACTCAGTAACATCTTATGTTTAACAATCCATCAGTATTTAAATATACAATCTTGAAGTCTTTTAGCCTATGATAGTTCCTGGATGTGGGCTATTAGCTACATAAACTCATGTACAACTCTTTAGCAATTAAAAAAAAAAAAAAGAAAGTACTGTTTAGCCTTGCTGGATTTCTACATTAAAATCTGCTCTTTTAATTCCTTTCTCTGGAAACATGTAGTCTTTTGTTTCAGCTCAACCACAAAAAAGGCTAGACTAAAAGAATACTGATGTCTTACATAGAATTTTTTTCTCTATCTGATCTTTATTCTTTCTAGGCTGATTTTGCAAGCTATTTGAGGACACCTTAAAGTTACAGTGCTCTAGGGGATTGACACAGTGGCCACAGCTCCAGTGTTATGCCTGGGACCTGTGTAACCTTAGCACATACAAGGCATGGCTACTGCACCTCTTTTGAATTTGTTATGATCAGCATATTATGTCTCATTCAACCACATGCTTAGAGTTTTACTCTGGTAATATTACTGAATGATGATTGTGCTCTGGTCAGTTTAAAGACATGATAGGCTGAGATCCACTGTGGTAAGAAAAGGTGATATTCCATCCTCCAGTCCCTTTCTAATGACAGTAAAACATTGCTGGGCTTTAACCTTATTGAGTCTCTCTCCTCAGATATGTAAAAGAATGGGAGACATGCTAGAGAATGGAATAAAATCATACTAAGAACAACAGTCTGAGAGGAGAGACTGAAAAATTGGCAGTAGCTGGCAGGTCAAAAGTTTGAGATCCATACCAGAAGAGCAAGAAAAGAAAAAAGAGGGACAGGGATTTTTATATAACCAGACAATATGTTTAGGCTGGAAAAAAAACCCCATTATTCCCTCATGGGACTCCCTCAGCACAGCCTGACCAATGTAAACTCTCCTCGTAGACAAGGAGAGCAGGTATCCCAGGGAGAAGCGTTGGTGAAGCCTAAACTACAGTTGTAGGAAGCCAGGGCTGAACACAGAGATACCACTACACAAGGTTCTTTCAAACCTGCTTCTACAGATTTTATGAATTCATGTCACTTGACATTTAAAGCATATTTTTAGGAGAAATACATGAGGATACAAAAGGAAATTATTAGAACAAGGGATAAAATTAAGAAGTGAGAGTTGTACTCCACAGTTACTTTAAGCAGATTACTGAAACCCTGTTTCTTAATTTACTGATCTTGTACAATGAGGATAATCTTTATCCACAGGGTTTTGTGAATGGAATTTGTGAAGTGCTTTGAGGGCTTCTTCATGAAAGTCTTATAATCTGGAATTGCAAAGCTTTATTAAAATGTTTTAGTGTGTCTAAGAAGCGGGTAAAGCAAACATAAAAGCTGCAAAGTTATGATTTAAAATTTTTATGTTGACTCATTAGCATTCTGAAGCAATAATTATAATGTATTAGTGTACATGGATGTCTGTAAGACTTCCATGAAGTCAAAAACAGCCCTAGCACTTAATCTCATTGGACTTTCTGCTTTTTTTAAAGATGTACTTAGAAATTTAATATGTAATTAAAAATTATATTAAAATACAATGCACTCAGCAGTGTACACTGAGTATTTTTCTGTTTAATATCTCATTTCTGTTATTCTTATCAAAAGAATCATAAGATCAGTATCATCAGACTTAGCACTGTCAAACTTTAAATTATCTTGAAAGATACAAAAACCTAAATATCTTAAAAAAACCCATATTATTTACTTTATAGTATTTAGAACTTACAAAACAAGGTGCTACCAGTGTAAAAGCTTTCTATTTTCTGCTCCTATTTTACAACTTAGATAATTCGCATTGAGAATTCTTTGTATACTATGCATGTCAGTTGTGTGCTAGCTAGTTCTTAGCTGAAAAACAAAACTGATACATGCTTTGCACAGCTTTTGCTCAGTGGCAAGATATGAAAGAGGAAACACTTTTTTACTGTGAGGATGGCTGAGCACTGGTGCAGGTTGTTTAGGGAAGTTATGGATTCTCCCATGGAGGTATTAAATATCTGTCTGGACACGATTTAAAGGGGGACGCTGCTTGAACAGGGGGGTTGGACTAGATGAATTCCAGAGGGTCCTTCCAACCTCAGCCATTCTGTGATCTCTGATCTGTGATTTTTACACAGATTTTCTGGCATGGACAAGAATTTGTCAACAAGTTTTTGAAGAGCTCTAGAGATGGTGTGTGAAGTTCCAAATGTTTGTTGTTGTTGGATATACTCAATAGTGTAGCTAAAAACTCCTTCAAGCTAAGAACTTGCCTAAACTGCAGATGGGAGAAGGAAGGAAAGAAACTTTAAAAACAATTAATTCCCCTCGTTATTGAGAGAAACACAGGTTTATCAAAGCTCAGCTGAGTATTTGGTGATCTCCTTCAATAGCCTCTTCTACAGCTATTAAACCACATTTTAAATGAGCAAGGAATAGAAATCCCTCATAATACTCATTCTAAAATTAGAAACAAGGCTTAAGAACATGTTTCCACATCTAATACACAGCCAGAGTATTTCATTATAGCAATCACAAAACATTTGAAGAGAGATTGATTTAGGTCAGTGTTAAGCTGATGGAGGGGTAGTGCAGAATTTAGGAAATACTTATTCCTTTCCCCTCTGCTAAAATTAGAAAATCTTGGCATATTTTCAGGCCATAGACCAATTTGTGTCTTTGTTAGATGTCCAAATGCCTGAAGTTGTAGTGATACAAAAGCAGTAAGTGTGAGAGAAGGATCCAACCTTAAAATGAGAGATGCATCAAAGATACACTATTGAAATCATTATCAAAACTTCTAAAAGCAAGTTAAAAAAACAAGAGACAGGAAAAAATTTTCAAAGTGATCTGAAATGACAGATGATTCTGTGAGAATAGTTGAAGTTGCCTGAAGAGGAATTTTTGAAGCTGTTTCAAAATATTGATAATTACATATTTCTTTTACCCAAATTAATCTAGGTTTCACTCTTATCCCGAGTCCCTTCAATCTGCCCCACAATATTTAGTTCCAGTAAAGTGCTATATTTCATTTTCCTCTTGTCCAATTCCCCCATAACAACTGCAGCCCTGTTTACTTTTTTGCTGTATTAATCAAAAGTGCTTTGTTACCACATCATTATCTCTGCTGAAGTGCAGTTTGGCCCTACTTTCCAGGCTTCCCCTCATTCTTCCTTTCAGGTTAGAGGGTTTTTTTCCTGCTGGAAATATCCAGCTTACTTCTGAACCTTGTGGCACTACATGGGAATCACATGGCTGGTACATGTCTGGAGACCTGTTCCTGGGAAATCTGAGTGTACCAGACCTTCAAGCCAACACAGTCATTTGCAAAACAGTTCGCTGTTTAAATTAATCTAATTTTTTTTCATCTCATCTTTTCCAACAATGTCTGAAACAACTTCCCACGGAGCGGGACTTCCTACTCTTACTCAGTTCTAATTTGGATCATGTGTGCCTGGGAAAATAAATGAAAATAAGATAGATTTTGGGGTGAATTTTTGCTGTTTCAGTTCTAGCACATGCACAACTAGCATAGGAGTGTAGTGCTGGAAGATGGGAATGTGATGAAACAGCCTCTTGGTGCAAGTAGCGGATACACCCAGGACAACAAGGAAGATTCTGTGCACCAGTCCTGTATTTCCTGTGGTATCTCAACAGGAGGGGGGATTAACCTCCCACAGACCACCCCAAATCATCAAACCAGTAAGAACTGTACTTGCCATGCCAAGAACGAGGCATCAAAGCTCAAATGCTTACATATTCTATTAAGTGTTTTAATATTAGAGAAAGGAGACCAGAAAAATGGCAACCTTTTGGTTCCCTGAGGTCTCCTAAAGAAGGCCACAAGGGACAAAACACTGTATTTTTTCTGTTCTTCTCTACAATATTAAACTACTTAATAGAATATGTAAGCTCTTGAGCTTTGATGCTTGGTTCTTGGCATGCCGGAGGCTTTGTTACATGTTTCTACAGTAATTGAAAGAAATATCCATCTGTAGCAATTTCATTTTTTAGCAAGCTGAACAGATTCTTGGGAGGTAGGAGCTGCAAACATATGAAACGGAATAAAATAGTTTCTATCGAGCTCAATTCTTTTAGTTCTGCTTTTGAGGAAACAATCACAGAGGAGTGTTGTAGAGGAGTCCTGGAATCAGAGCTGACATATCCACAGTCTTGATTCAAATCATGCTGTGTGCAGCCATCCCTGGGGATGCTTTCAAACCTGCCACGCTGTGATAGCACACAGGGCTGGGGTTATGCCACCAGACTCCAGGTGCAAGACAGCAGCTCCAATTATCCAGCTCAGATTTGTTTCCTGCGTCACAACAACTGTTAACCAAATCTCATCCCCATTATGGTTCATCTTTCCACTTTCTTATGCTTCCTTCTGTTATGGCTTGTTGATACACTGTTAGGACAGGGATTTGTCTCCTGCCCTGTTTACATGGTGTTGCAATGGGACCTGATCTTGGTCTAGAAATACAGATGACAACTAAACAGCAACAGTCACAGCACAGCTATTCAAGAATCAGTTAAAAATGGAAAAATGGGGTATGCTACAAGCAGAGGTGACCTGGTGTCTTGGAGGAGTAGGATAAAAGTGAAATGGAACCAAGAAAGAACTTAAGAGAAATTTGTAAAGCCAGAACCTCGTAGACATTTGGCAAGGTGCTGAACAGGGAAAATTTCTTTGAATAGTGGAGAATCAAGTTTCCACAGTGAGGTTTGTTATGGCCTTTGAGAGCTCAGAATTTTTACAGCTTCAGCAGATGGACTTCTCCCAGGTAATATGTTATTTTTTTGGAACTTAAGATGTGTGGTTAGCAGCACCCCCACCAACATCTTTCATTTCTGACGTTGGCACTGTTCTGGGGATTGGCAACCAATTGCCTACGATGCGTGCTCACAGCACTGTGACATCCTGATGCAGAAAATCTCACCACTCTGCAGTGTTCCGTGAATACTACTCCCAATCTAAAGGCACAAAACTCCAAAAAAGTAAGGTTCATGCACCATCTTACCTTTCTGCCAAAAAGCACCAGGGATTTGTTTGCTATTGTTTACCCTGCGCTATTCTCATCTGAAATGTGTAGCTGCAGAGAAGATTTAGAGTGAGATTTCTTTTTTTCTGTCAGGTATTAGAGTGAGGCTCAGTTTTGCATTGAGCTGGGCTCTCCAGGTAGCTGAGCACCTCAGGGCAAAGAGAGGTACTGTAAGGCCAGTCTGTGAAATAATGAGATTTTGATTTACATTATGAGCATCATAAGCCTTTGACTTTACAGCAGCCTCTAGAGAGCAAATCCAGAGCATCCTTGCTAGGCAGAGATGATCCCAGCAATGAAATGTCAATTCAGAGCATGTTGTTCTGCACAGCTCCTCATACTGTTTTATTTTTTATTGCAATATTGAAATAATAGAATTGTAGAGTGGGTTGGGTTGGAATGGACGTTAAAGACCATCTTGTTCCAATCCCTCTGCCATGTGTACAGACACCTTCCACTAGACCAGGTTACTCAAAGTCCCATTCAACCTGGCCTTGAACACTTCCAGGGATGGGGCTTAACTCCTGACAACTTCTCTGGGCAACCTGTGCCAGTGCCTCATCAACCTCATAGCAAAGAAAGTGCTGGAATATTCTATGGAGCTGACATCCAGCCTGCACTAGTCAATGCCAGCAGAGAAACCACTGCAAAGCAGGATCACAACAACCACAGCTCTAAGACAATGGTGTCTAGACTTTCTTTCCCTATAGTCTGCACCCCCACAATGACAAGACAAACAAATAAAAGAGAAAAATAGAACCTTAAATCTGCAAAGCCTGGGTTTATAATGTCTCATTATTCTGACATACAGAAATCTAGTTGCAGAACAGACTAAATGCATTTATAAACCAAACAGCCTTTGCTCACCATCTCTTTTGGGGAACAACCCTTTTTCCAGGCTGTTTCCATCCATTCCAAATCTAAAGCGCCCACTCCAGTGATTGTATCTCTCCTTCCCCATGAAGGTCTGGCTGCTGTATCTCATTGCCTTCTCAGCAATCTCTTTGCAGGGCAAGTTCCTGGTTACTTGCTGCACCATTCCTGTCTGCTGCCTTGCCTTGCCCTCCTGTCCTGTCCAGAGAAGGCACAACCTCTCCACTTTCACCTGAAGGTCCTGCCTGACCCAGTGCCTCTCCTCACAGGACACAACCCAAATGGAAAACAAGCAAATTAATCATTTCACAGGTGGCTTATAGCAAAGTGTCAGCACTGACTAAAAAAGACTTGAGAATAGCGGTAAGTATTCTGGCAAAAAGGGGGAAAAAAAAGAATGTAATCTTTGATAAAACGATGGAGGTCAGCAAACTGCAGCTAAAAATGGAGATAGCAATGAGATAAACACCAGCTGTTTCTTAAATCCTTCTGAAGCAGTGTATGAGGTGAATTTCAGGTGTTTAAGAGGACATGTGCAATGTTCTTGGAAAACACAATATTCCTGTAATAACGACTATTAGAAGAAGAAGTAATATATGGTTGTTGCTGACCAGGATAAATTATTATTAATGCTTGCAATGACGCCCAAATTGCAGGCACCAGAACAGTGCAATGGTTTGGCCTTAAAAAGCCTCAAGACACCAAACTTTTTCACATAGCAAGATGTAAAAGGTCCAGTTTCTGTGTTTTGCATTAGTAGGGGGGAAGTGAATAGAGAAAGCTGACAGCTGCCAGATGGCACAAATAGCTCCACATTACCAAGTACATTTCTTGTCTAAGTTTATGACAGAAGACTTGCAGTTTTGCAAGAGCTCAGCCTTCAGAAAGTACACCTAAAATTTCTTGTTGTATGAATCAGGATGACTGAACAAGGTTTTCATCTTCCTCTGGAATACTCTTTATCTCTGGAGTTTCTGGCCATTGGCTTCAGTCCCTTGCTTCAGTGAATTCTGAATGCCACATTACCACCTTTCAGTCCCCTCTCGCAGCTCCTGCACTCCTCACAGCATCTCTTCAGGAGGTGTTGGAGCTGCTTAAGGCTTTCCTTGGTGGCTGTTTCTCTACCTGTCCTTTCCTGATGTGTATGAATTCCTGAAATCACCCAGGGCAGACCTGAAAAGAAAAATGGTGAACTGCAGATCCTGTAAAAAGGGTAGGGTCACAGAAAAAAGACATAGGATGTTGCTTTTTAATTTTGCTATTAGTTCATGGAATTTCTAACTTCATACAGATTTCAGAGGCAAATAGGAATATTTAAACTGGGACCTTTACAAGGTACACCGAGCTAATCTTAGGTTAAGGATCAGAGAGTCAAGGCTGAAGATTTCTGTGACCAACTATGAGTGAAGATCCACCAATGTAACAGGGGAATGTAGCTTATCTGCATGCATCCTCCTTTCTGGGGTTTTCTGCATGTAATTCTGCTCACCTGACCAGCTAGAGGGCAAAATTGTATTGCTTTAAGTTATATTTTTCTTCCTGTGGAACAAGACAGAAGTAAAAGACCCTGCATGCTGGGCAGTAGTAAGATGAAATAAGATGGAACCAGAAAACTTCCCTTCATATAGAGAATTGATATCTATACTCTTTAAATAAATCTGTAGTCTGGACACTTGTGCAAGACCCCCTTTTTCCTCTGGCTAAGTTTGTCCCACTTGTTTTCCAGGTATGCAGAGATATGAAAAGAGGGTCAGCTCTGAGTTGGTTATGAAGTTTCAACAACACAAACAGAGAAATCTGTTCTGTGTCATCAGTATTAGGCACTGAATTTGTATGTCTGCAGTAATTGCCAAAAGAGTTCTCACCCCAGCTTTGTTGTGATTCTGATGTTCTCTAAATGTCAGTGAAATCAGATAACCGCCCCTTCGCTAAATAATGTCTGTCCTCTCCCTCTGTCCAGGGGACGAACATATTGCCAGGGACTTTTAAATAGAATGAAAGATGGGGAGTGCTGAAACAGCTACATATACTTCAAATTCTTCATATAAGAGTGGTTGTCATTAGCACAGATTATTTTTGTTCATTGCATATGTACATTTTCTAAATAAAATTCCCAGTACTATTGCCCCTTTCTCAAAAAACCATCAGGCACTCAAGCCTGAAGTTATAGCAAAAGAAAATTTTTATCTCTTTAGAAGGCAAAAGAAATCATTCTGTGGGAACACAGCCAATCAGAGACTTATTGCAAATGAAAAAAGATTGCACAACTATCACTTTATTTGGATGAATGACACCTGTTTGTAGGTAGATTCAGTGCAACAGTTATGTGTGCAGATGTACACACAGATGATGCTATTATTTGTAGAAGGGTTCACAGCCCATTAGAAACCATCTTGTAAAAAAGCCGACTTAAAAACCTCTGAGGAAGCTCCTCCTTTCAGGGAGCTTCCAGATGCTTGGATAATCAGCCAAATCTCTGGTCCACAAGAACAGGATGGAGATCTAAAAAATCAGGTTGTGTTTTAATTTTCTCCTGCAATATCTCTTTCACTTGGCACCAAAAGAAAACATAATAATTCAAGAGAACCAAAACCTGTCTGAGTTCAAAGGAAAGTTTCAGTTCAGTTTGTGGATGTCCAAACTGGCATCCTCTCCCTACAGGTGGTAAATGCAACTGATGTCTCTCATAATCTATTCTATAAATAACACCAGCACAAAGGTTTGCAAGGTAGGGTCTGGAGAGAATGAGGGTAGTTGATATTCTACTGTCATCTGAATGCAAGCAATATCATTGCTGACCTTCCTTTCTTAGCATTGTTAAAAACTTTACTTATTAGTAAAAGTTATTTTTTTGTGTGACTTTATCGACTTATTCTAGAAGAAAGAAAACACTATTTGGGCTTGTTCCTATATAAGGAACTGAATAAGTGGAAAAAAACCAGGCAGAGAACTGAGTTCTGACTGTGCAGTGTTCATGTGCATATCCAGACATGCCGTATTTCTACTGTATTTTCATCCATTTACTATTCAGTACCATGACATGTTTTCATACAGGTGCTGTACCTGAGTTCACCTCCTCTTTTGTTCCCTGAAAGACCTTCTACAGGGTTGTCAGGCAATGGAGAGTGCTTTTTCTTCAGGAGTGCTCTGTTTGTTCCATCAACATTTGCTGCTTCCACACAGTGAGAAATACACTTTCCTCCCAGCTTGCACAATTTAAGTCTTATCATGTAGGTAAAGGCAGTCTACTGGCAGTCAAAACAGGCATATCTTACTTTGCATTTTTCATGATACCAGTACCTGTGAACAGAAACTTCACAGATTTTCAGATTTAACTACTACTGGCTTAGTTTACTTTGTATGATTAGTTGTGGGAAAAGAGAAAGTGATAACTGAATGTGAACATGAGAAAAAACTGAATTTTTTCACTGGCCTTTCACTGGATGTCCCTTAGGTTCAGTGGGGCAGTTTTAAGGAGGGTGTTTTCAAGGAAAGCAAATGACTCTGGGGCCCTCGGTCAGCCAGTCTGGATACTCGTGGTACCTGGAGGAGTGGAGCAGCGCTGGCGCTGACAGCACAGGCTGTGGCAGCAGAAATAGCACAGCTCCATCAAAGCACTGCTGTCCTGACCTAAAAACCCAGCTAGGGAATGAGTTCACAGCCACAGGGGCAGCGCTGAGCTGACACAGCTACCCTGCTCTCCCTGTTCACGCTCTCATGAACATGCAGCTTAACACTCAGCCTGCACTATATTGTATATTTTATTTTATGTTATTTTGTTATTTTATGTTGTTTTATATTTTTTATTTTATTTTATTTTTTATTTCTTTACTCTGAGTCTCCAGAGCTTCTGTGCTATGTAGGATTTAGCACATCCAGCAAAGCACTAGAACAAAGGGCCATGCCTAGAAAAGTAATGAACACATTATGTCATAACATGACAGTTAAAGTCACCTCCCTGCCCCTGTGAAACCTTCTGTTTCTTCAGCCTCCTCAGCACATATGCTTTACCAGCTCAAGCTCACTCCTGCGCTGGTAAATACATATCATCAACTGCCCTTTGACTATTTTATACTAACAGAGTCTATATCCCTACTGGAAAACATAGCCCCATTTCACTTGGTTTAGTAAGCTTAAAGAGGGTTTACTCAGCTGCAAGCAATACCAGGGGTGGTTGTGCAGTGTGTTTTATCATCTGACCACAGACACAAAACTAGTATACAAAAAAACAGGAATTAAACTTCTGAAATTTAAAATCTTCACTCTGGAACAAATGTCTTTCAATAGTTCAAGAAGCACTAAGGAGAGGAGCAGCTCTAAGATAGCAGACAGAGTGATCAAGACTGACTTTTTTTCCACAGGGGACAGTTAGTAGTTACAAGTGCTTTATCATTCATAGAGCAAACCAAGCCCGTGGAAAAGATGTGTCCCAAGGCTGAGAACCTAGAAGTCTAGAGATCTGAGGCAGAAATCAGAGCCAGAAGTCAGGGCCCTGGCAAGGCCTAATTTCTTTAATTTTGAAGAAAACAAAGATAATTACCTCTCACAGAACTTCCAAAAAAATGAGATGAAATTTGTTAATTGAAGCTTTTATTCTAAAAGTGTTATTTCACCTTTCACTTCACATTTCTATTTCAGTGTTATTGATTTAAGAAGGAACTCATACCAGAATCCAGAATGAAAGTCAAAACCAGTGCCTAATAAAGTGTGGTTTGTATGTCAATCTTTGCTTAGACTGGACGTGTTTCTAATTGGTACAACCAAAACCAATATTATACCCGTGTTTTTCATAGAAAGAAAGATCGAAACCTAAACTTGTGCTACCATCCAGCCTTTGTGGTGACTTTGGTGACAAACCTTTCTAAAATATTTGTGCCTGAGAAAAGCCTTCAGCCCTCTTCCATCATTGTCTAGTCTCAGCAACTTAGGTGTTCTGGGAAGAGCCACAGAATGGTTTGCCATGGGCAGGGACACTTCCCACTAGAGTAGCCACCAGGTTGCTCAACGTCCCATCCAACCTGGCTCTGAACACTTCCAGGGGTGGGGAATCCACAGCTTTTCTGGGCACTGTTCCAGTGCTCCACTACCCTCACAGGGAAGAATTTCTTCCTTATATCTAACCTAAATTTCTCCTCTTTCATTTTGAACCCATTACTCCTTGTCCTTTCAGTACAGTTTTTGATGAAGAATCCTTCTCTGGCTTCTTCTGGGCCCCAAGAGGATCCAAAAGACAAACACAGCAAGAGTAACCTTTCAGTAATACTGCTTCAAAGAAAAGTTGGCCCTTTTCTCCTCCCCTCCCCTCCCCTCCCCTCCCCTC